>VDFB02271358.1:11357606-11631556 GCA_007258455.2 Sequoia sempervirens
ACAACCCTAATTTAACTAGTTGAGGATTACCAAGAATTTTATGCTAGGGTTATAAGATAATAGGGTTTTAGAAAGCCCTAGGTTGTAGACCTAACAACCCTAATTTAACTAGTTGAGGATTACCAAGAATTTTACACCATAGTTATAGGATAATAGGTTATTAGAAATCCCTAGGTTGTAGACCTAACAACCCTAATTTAACTAGTTGAGGATTACCAAGAATTTTACACTAGGTTTATAGGATAATAGGGTTTTAGAAAGCCCTAGGTTGCAGACCTAACAACCCTAATTTAACTTGTTGAGGATTACCAAGAATTTTACACCAGGATTATAAGATAATAGGGTTTTAGAAAACCCTAGTTTGTAGACCTAACAACCCTAATTTAACTAGTTGAGGATTACCAAGAATTTTATGCTAGGGTTTTAGGATAATAGGGTTTTAGAAAGCCCTAGGTTGTAGACCTGACAACCCTAATTTACCAGTTGAGGATTACCAAGAATTTTATATTTCAAACTGTAGTTGATATTTTATATTGTATTCCTTGAAATTATGCATCAAATTGAATAAATTAACATATTATTGTAAGAGAGGGGGACCACCGCATGCAAGACCCCAGTTCACGGAGGGTCAAGACGTGAGAGGCTACCCTAACTTACCTCAGCTAAGTGTATGTTTAGGGTGTGAGGATGAGAATGATGAGGACTCCTAGGATCCTACGATCACTCTACAATCCGAGTTTCAATGTGGGGCTAGGCGAGTCGATCTTCAGGTCTAACTCTACGCCTAAGGGAGCTCTCTGCCCGGGGACATCAACGCATACTTCAGACGACAGCGCGGTGCGTTGGTGTCTCAGAAATGCGCTGTGGTCTGTATGGTCAGACAACGGTTAAGATGAGGTTAAACACACTAAAATGACTTATCATCCTAGCTAGTTAACTAAAAGGAAAAAATGATGTGATTAAATAAACCAAGTAATCTCTAATGTTATAAAGAAAATAAGTAAAAGTGATAAAGATGAGGAGAATCTCACCAATGAACTCGTTCACCAGCTAATCCTCCAATAGCTCACGCACCTACACACAACAAGAGAAAGAATGTTGGGGGGTGGTTGTATAGGGTCCTACCTTAGTCAGAACCTCATTTAGGTGTTCCCACCTCCATGGACAAGCAATGAAAAGGAGATAAAGAAATGATAAACACAAGCACTAAAAAAACAGTACTATGCTACTCAACCAAATGGTAGAGGAGAGGAGAGGGAAGCTTACCACCTCCACCAAGAGCACTCAAGGCTGATTGGAGGAGAAATGAGAGGAACTCAAGCCTCTGCTGCAATGGCGTGGTCCCAAACTTGCTCTATCGATGTGATGGAGTGTGATGTTGCTGCTATGGAATGCTTGGAATGCTTGGAAGTGAGATTGTTAGAGTGAGAGTGAGCTTGAAGTGATATAGAGTTCTTCCAATCTTCATCCAACCTCTATCCAACATTTTTCCAACCTCTAAAGCAAGTTCAAAGGCTTGAATATGAAGGAATTGGGAAAGAAACGACCATATTCGGGTCGGGTGGCCGTAGGAGGCGTTACAACTTTACTGCCAATGGGAAGAGTAACGCCTCTGTTGGATCAGCCACAGGAATTTTCCAGGGACGTAAGCACATCACGCGGATGCCTACACGCCATGCAAGCATCCTTGATAGAAACGCCTCCACCGAAACAAAAAATAGGCGCCAAGCAAACCGCCATCAGTGGGCTTAAGTGAATTAAGCCTCCAACTTAGGTTTTCTAAAGTGTAATAAGGTAAAAAGGGGAATTGCACCTAGGGTGCAAATTCACTCTTATACATTTTTCCCCCACTTTAGTGAGCACCAGTACTGATGAGTGCTCAATAAAGTAGATCAAGAAGAGAGTAGGGTTAGAAAATTATACCTGAACCGTCGAGGATGCAGACCGTGATCTGGCGAACCCGAAGATGTAGGGAAAACAAAGGACTCCATAGCTGCTCGGAACTATGAAGTTGGAACAACAAAGCGCCTTGCAGGCCCACAAACCTACAAGGATGCAACCTCCAAGATCTCTCGCATGGAGGAAGCCCCAAGGAAGCGGACTCCGCAGAGTCAGGAAGAGGTGACATGTCTACCCATAGATAGAACATGTTAGAAGTGGCGACACTTCTACCCTTAGATAGAGCATGTCTAAAGCATCAATGCGTCTACCCACATATAGAATGCATCTAAAAGCAGTGACATGCCTACAGATAGAGCATGTCTAGTGTCGATGTGTTCACCAGAGATAGAATGCATGTAAAGCGGCTACATCTACCGGCAGATAGAACATGTCTAAAGCGCCGATGCATCTACCCACTTTATTAGAACATTATCTAAAAGTGGTGACATGTCTACTAATAGATAGAAACATGTCTTACAAAATGGTCATGCAGACCTAAAGATCCTTTCAAAGTTGGAACCCCCGTGAACCCTTCAAAAGGAGAGAGGGTCCACCAAGGACACACACAGCTCAAAAATACAAGGTCTAGCTAGGCTGCCTCAAGCCAGATGCAAAAGGATGAATAGGATGATGCCTAGTCGGGTTCTGCCTCAAACTAGACGGCAACAAATAATTGCTAAAAATGATTTTGAAGAAAGGGTCCTTGAGGGACCTATCATGAAGTAGAGAGGGTCCACTCAAGGGACACGCTAGCTCAAAAGTCACCACCTTAGAGAAATTCATCATCAAGGGATCCTTTTGAAAGATGTTCAATTCATCAAGGAATTCGAAAGGAAGGTCATGCTCTCATGCGAGTGGAAGTCAAACAGTTCCCACTTCAGAGGAAGGTCTTCAAGTCCTTTCTTTATGAACATGTGATGAAGGAAACACATTCCGTTAGGGTTCCATGTTGAGAATGCGCTTCCAAGGAAAGCGTGTTGTGAAGAATTTCAAGAAAAGATTCGTTGGTGGCGAATTCATTTTCTGAAAGTCGAAGTGTTAAAAAATGTTGTCACACATAGAAGGGACAACTCAAGCAAAGAAGAGAGAAAGATAAAGAAAAAGTGAAAAATCACAAACAAAGGGCATAGGGGGATTTGGTTTAGCGGGGTCAGATATGTCCGAGCTCATATAATAGTAGGTAACCGTAATGCAAGGAAAAAGATCATTAATCCCCAACCAGATCAAGAAGAATGCATGAAAAATAATGTAAAAATAAAAATTGGGTCAACATGGAAGGGAAGCCTAAATGTCTCTGACGCTTTGCATTGTCCCCAATTTACCGAATATCAAGCACAAACATCGAAGAATCAAGGTACAAATAGAAGAAGGTTTACAACACAAAAACCACGCCTATATCCAAGCACCAACAAGGGTAACGAGGGTCATCCAGGAACATATAGGATGAGTAAGGGGGAACACATCACATGACACACACATGCACATAAGATCAAGAAAAGGAAAAAGGGCCTCCTCCTAACACTGCTCGGCCAAGAGGTCATCTGCTTCCCAATCCAAATCCTCATAAGGGAAAGGAGGACAAGTCTACAAAGGCAGAATTTTAAGAGGAGGGGCATCTGACCCTCTCGCAACAAGGGCCAAGGAAGAGGGCCCCTCAAGGTCCTCTCCACCAAGCTCTTGTGGAGTCAAAGTCAGCAATTTTGCAAAGATCGCCGATAGGGTCGGGACTTCATCCACAGAGTTGAACATGCACCTCATGGGAGTGTTATGTCTTACTTCAGTGGATGGGACAGGCTGCACTTGAGATTCACCACTAGGCTCGCCGAACAATTTGGGAGTGGTGACGAACTCAGGAGAGGCCGAGACTGGTTCTGTCACAAGGACAAAACAAGTCATCATAGGGACACCTTGCGAAGGTGGTCTCTTCCTACATCCTTTATCACGAGAAGGACTAGCCCCTGCCTTCTTCGCAGAAGGAGATGAACTCTCCGTAGAAGAAGCTAGAGGTGCAGAGGAGGAAAAGGACAAAATCGCAGTGGATATGACCGAAGTGTTAACCATATCCACAGGTTTTGGGAAGGATTGAATATCTGGAATGGACATCAGTAAAGGCAGCTCCACTGAGGGAGCGATAAGCACTTGTACCCGATTAGGGTTAAGTGCTTTCGTGCTCACAACGGGAGCCAAGAATGGATCAGGCAGAAGGGATACAATAGGAGTAGAGGAAGACGACGTTGCAAAGGGCCCTGAAGTGGGGGCGGTCATTTCTTCTTCCTTCTGTTGTGAAGCAGCTTGCTCGACTAGGAGAGCCTTTCGTTGGTGCTTGTGCTCTCATGCAATGCAGTTCCTATGGCTCTTAGAGTTAGAAGCCACAACTTGCGAAGGGATAGGGGTTTCTTCCTCGACCATAGGGACATCCACTATGGTTGTTTCGGGTGAAGGAACGGGTTCCTGTGCAGGAGCAGGGGGAGTAGGCTAAGGAGCAACAGGAGGAGTCGACTCGAGAGCCTTGACAGTGGGCCTCTTTCCACTCATTGCCTTAGGAGCAGGAGCAGTAGGAGGCCATAGATCAAATTCTTTGCGAGAACCTATCTTTTTGTTGTACATGTAGTACCATGGTCCTAGAAATTCATTAGGAAGATCCACGATTCTAATTTTGGGCCTACACCAAGGAGGAATCATCAGATTTAATGAATAGCCACTGGGATTGCTCATCCAGTACTCTTCCCAGGAAAGGGAAGAGGACGAGGCAGTCCGTGGAAGGGTCATCTTCCCTTTACCTTTACGAGAAGAAGAGGGAGCTGCTATGGACTTCTCCTCCTTCTTTGGGGAAGAGGGAGTGGATGGTGTAACCTCTTTACCTTCGCAAGAGGGAGAAGGGACCGACATGGACTTCTCTTTCTCTCTTGGAGGAGTAGTCGTAAGCACATGCTTCTTCTTCTCTTCCTGAGAAGAGGAGGTAACCAACCGTTCTGTCACAGGAAGGGTTAGCTTCGACTCCCCTTGGCCTTCAGTTTTATACTTCACATAGTTCTTGTAAAGTAGGTCCGTTCTCAGAGGAAGTAGACTGATCGGAGAGGGCCAAAAGTGATCCAGCAAATACCCACTGTGAGATACCAAAAGCTGATATCCGATATCATGAACTACATGCATGACACCCTCGTGGAAAAGAATTAAGCATTTGTGGATAATGGAAGCAATCCCATTCATGGAAGCCAACCATGGAATTCCTAGCTTCACTCTGAACAGGTCCGACTCTAGAATAATGTCGAAAACTATGTCAACAGTCCTAGGTCCTACTAGGACGAAAAAGGTGATCGAGCCATAAGGTTTGAGATTCATACCATCATGGGTACGGATGGTAGATCTTGTTTCTTCATATTTTTATTTTTGAAGTGATTTTAATACCAAGGTTTCCTCAGTAACAACATTCACACGACTTGTGAGGTCTATCAAGACCCCTGTCACAATGTTACCATTGATATGAGCGGGAATGTAAAGAGGTGAGGGCTTGTTGTTCAAGGGTAGATCATGTGTTGTAAACGTAACATTCGATGAACTGGATGCGGGTGAAACAATGGAAGTTATCATGCCCATATTTACATAGGCCCCGGGATGAGAAGCAGAATCAGTGGGATTGATAATCATGTTAGCAGAATGTGACGGAAATGAGTCTGTGTATATATGCAATTCACTATTTTTTTTCGCCACTGATTTTTTCATGTTCTATTTATTCCCATCGAGATGAATGCTACCATCCTCGATGCGGTCTTGTATTTCATGTCACAACCGCATACAACGTTCGGTATCATGTCCATTAATATGATGGTACTGACAATAAGTGATCCCATCATACCAGTTAGGGTAAGGTTCCTTAACGGGATTAGGGGCAGACAAAGTTATGATCTTATCTCTCAACAACTTTTGTAAGATGGAGGTATAATATTCTGATAACTTTGTGAACTTCTGATTGCATCTGAGGCCATTGCCATTAGCAGCGGCTGCTACATTCACAACAACTTTTCCTTTTCTAGAGATTGATACAATGGATTTCCCTTTAGAATGAGAGCGTGAGGAATATCCCCTAAATTGAGAAACTGTTTGTTGGTACTCTCATAAAGTCACACACAGATGCATGAAAGAAGGATATTTCATTAGGGAAAACTTCTCTTGCCAAGCCCTTTGTAAGTTTCCTATGAATACCTTTTGCACGTCAGAGTCGGGCAGCTAGTACGAGATTTGTGAAAAGAGCACTTGATAGCGTACTATGAAGTCAGTGATCTTCTCATTGTCTCCTTACTTACATCGGATGAGATCTGAGAAGGTCATCTCCGACTCGATGTTTGCTTGGAACTATCTAAGGAATTGGTTAACAAGTTGGTCAAATGAGAAGATATAATTGTTAGGCAAGGAACAATACCACTCGAGTGATGTGTCCTTGAGAGATCGGGGAAATAATTTAGCCATCAAAGCATCATGATGGAAGAAGTTAGAGAAAAGAGCGTTAAAGGAAGACACATGTGTCTGCAGATCCCCCTTGCCACCAAACTTCTCAAACTTTGGAATCTCCATTCCTTGAGGGAAGGGAGTGTTGAAGATAGCGACCGAAAAAGGACTATGTTAGAAGAAGGGATGGAAAATGGGCTAGGCTAAGGCCTGGGAAAGGCTCGCTAGCTGACTCTGCATCTTACCCATATTATGAAGTAAAGTGTTTAGAATAGGGTCGTTAGAAGATAGAGGGCTAGAGGATCCTCCTCCTCTAGAGCCCTCACTAGGTCCTCTTCTAGAAACGCCACTGGTGACTTCCGCCAGAGCCACTACCAGAGCCATTTCCATGACCTCCACCGGAACCACTTCCGCCAGCACCACCTCCACTACCAAATCCACCACCACTACCAAAGCCTCCACCACCTATCCCGCCAAAACCTCCACCCTCAGAGGTGACAGAAGGGGTAAAGCTAAAACCAAACAGGGCCTTATTCACTTTGACAGTTTCCAGTTGATTAGGGATGGAAGGGATATTAATGGAAGGGATAGCATCAGTCATGTAAACTAAAGTAGGAGGCATTGATACTCCTAATTGTCTCTTGGGCTCTTCGAAGGTGACTCCTTGTGTAGACCTAGAGTTGCCCAAAGGAGCGCATGCTTCGGCGATACCAAAGAAACTACTTAGAAGTTTGATGCCCGTTCAATCCTTTCCCATCATATGTTTTAATTTGCTAACAACACGAGTGGCCCTAGCCATCTTTGGATTTCTTTCCAAATGGTGTTCAAGGTCACCCAATCCTTTAGTGAGGGCAGATATATAATTAGCAGGAATTTGAACGACCTCATGCTCATCCACCGAAGATGGCGTGGGAGACATAGGAGGAGTGGGAATGTGATCGGTCTCGTCAGCAAACCACATCTCATTCCTCGACAACTATTCTTGCATGACCAAACTAATGGCGGGACTAGAGAAAAGACCTATAGAGATACCAAGCGAGACCTTCATTCTATCCATCGGGAGGTGTCGTATACTTCTCCTTACAATATGCCCAAAATTTGTGGACTGGGTTGTGATGCTCATAAATCTTCACAACATGTGAGGCCACAACAACCACAAAATATCTAAAGGGAGTTTTAACACCAATAGATGAACAAAAGTTGGTTCACGTTGGGTTCACCAAAAATGTAAGAGAAGGGGACCACCGCATACAAGACCCCAGGTCATAGAGGGTCGAGACGCGAGAGGCTGCCCTAACTTACCTTAGCTAAGTGTATGTTTAGGGTGTGAGGATGAGAATGATTAGGACTCCTAGGATCCTACAATCACTCTGTAATCCAAGTTTCAATGTGGGGCTAGGCGAGTTGATCTTCAGGTCTAACTCTACACCTCAGGGAGCTCTCTGCTTGGGGACGTCAGTGCGGACTTCAGACGACAGCGCGATGCACTGGCATCTTAGAAACGCGTTGTGGTCCGTACGGTCAGACAACGGCTAAGACAAGGTTAAACACACTAAAATGACTTATCAACCTAGCTAGTTAACTAAAAGGCCAAAATGATGTGATTAAAATAAACCAAGTAACCCTAATGTTATAAAGAAAATAAGTAAAAGTGATAAAGATGAGGAGAATCTCACCAATGAACTCGTTCGCCAGTTGATCCTCCAAGAGCTCACACACCTACACACAACAAGAGAGAGAATGTTGGGGGTGGCTGTATAGGGGCCTGCCTCAGTCAAACCCCCGTTTAGGTGTTCCCACCTCCACAGACAACCAATGGAAAGGAGATAAATAAATGATAAACACAAGCACTATAAAAACAATACTATGCTACTCAACCAAATGATAGAGGAGAGGAGAGGGAAGTTTACCACCTCCACCAAGAGCACTCAAGGCTGCTTGGAGGAGAAATGTGAGGAACTCAAGCCTCTGCTACAATGGCGTGGTCCCAAACTTGCTCTACCGATGTGATGGAGTGTGATGTTGCTGCTATGGAATGCTTGGAATGATTGGAAGTGAGCTTGTGAGAGTGAGAGTGAGCTTCAAGTGATGTAAAGTTCTTCCAATCTTCATCCAACCTCTATCCAACCTTTTTCCAACCTCTAAAGCAAGTTCAAAGGCTTGAATATGAAGGAATGGGGAAAGAAACAACCATATTCGGGTTGGGTGGCCGAAGGAGGCGTTATAACCTCGCTGCCAATGTGAAGAGTAGCGCCTCTGATGGCTCAGCTGCAAGAATTTTCCAGGGACCTAAGCGCGCCACGCGGATATCTGATCACCGTGCAGGCGTCCTCGATAGAAACGCCTCCACTGACACACAAAACAGGCACCAAGCGGACCACCATCAATGGGCTTAAGTGAATTAAGCCTCTGACTTAGGTTTTCTAAAGTGTAATAAGGTAAAAAGGGGAATTGCACCTAGGGTGAAAATTCGCTCTTATATAATTATTAATAATTTCATATTTTAATTGTCTTAAATATGTACTCAATGATGCATCACTCAACTCAATGCTTAATAACATATTAACAATAGTAGCATATACAACAATAAACATAAGCAATCATTTAATGTGTATCTCGTAGTTGAAACCATAGTTTTTCTTCAATGGATAAAATAAATAATACAAATAATTGAACATCAAAACATTATTGAATTTGAGTTTTCTATTGATTTTCAAATGAAGGAATACATAGAGGCAATGCAAAATCTTGCTCAAAGTCAACTCTGCATAGAGATGAGTTAGAACTTGGAAAATCATATTATCAATATCAAATCATTCTATTAGATTTTGTAGCAACTTCCACTGTTCAGGTGATGGATTTGTCATTTGTTCCAATTGACGTTGTTTGACTTGAAAATTTGTTAACAATGTATGATTGAATTTGGATCTTGACTTGAATGTTTCAGCCAAAGTTACATTCAAGGTTATTAGTGGTTTGATGGAATCCAAATAGTTCGCCTTGTAGACACTGAAAAATGTCCTAAGTCTACGAGTGAATTTTCTTGGTTGTCGTCCTTCAATAATTGAATAATCTTAATTATTCAATTATGCTCGATTATATTCCTCTATTAATTAAATAGTTTTTAATTATCTAATTAATTCACATCCTAATATTTATTCTATCTTGATCAATTAAAATTATTTAATTACGTCGCTAATATACCCCTTTCTTCAATAATTAAATAAATCATTATTTATTTAATTATTTTTCTTTCATCTATAGTCAGATAATAATAATTATATTTGACCTTTTTATTCTTCTATAATTAAATAATTTTCAAAATTATTTAATTATGTGTCATTCTTCTCTTTTGAATAAATAATCCAAATTAATTATCCATGTCTAATTTCCATCACTCCATTTAATTAAATTGATTAAGTTAATTAAATGCCCCATCTTTCATTTTCTCCAAATAAATAATTTGAATAAATAATTTATTTACCACTTGTCCCTTTCCTCCATTTCCTCCATTTTTTGAATAAATAATTTAAAATAAATTATTTATGCACCTCCTCCAGTCAACGATGCCCTGTCATTAACCTCTTTCATAGCCTTCATTGATGTCATAGCCATCAGGCGTCATAGCTGTCAACATCATACCTGTCGTAATTCCTCCAAGAATGGCATATTCTTGATGCATCAATTCTGGACCATTGATCTTGGCATCTTTCTGGAGGCTTGATCTTGACCATCCATTTTGTAACCTACCTCTCATGCATTCTTATCCGTTGATCTTGGAATATTTCTAGAAGATTGATTTGGACCATCCATTCGAATGGTTGTTTATAAAAGCAACCTTCCTTTCCCATTTTCAACTTAACAACTAATTGTCTGCAACTTTCTACTTACCATTTTGCAGGTATTTGCACATGTGAAGCAACAAATCTGAGGGAAAAGATTGAAAGAAGGAGAAATAAGAGAGCAAGGGAAGTGATTCAAGATTCAAGCATGGGGAGTGTTTTAATTTCATGTTCTTATTTTATAATGCTTTCATTCTTTTCTCCTATTTAGGTGTGGTTAATAGTCTAGAGGTGTTGTCTATCACTATTCTAGGCTAGGAACTCTTAAACCCCATCTTACATTGGTGAACCTGACACGAACATTGTTTTTTACAAATTTTTCGTATGGATTTTTCTTATTTTTGCAGAATTTAGGTACATAACAACACAACTGTTAAGCACAACGATGCATTTTCCAGGAAGTGAGGCATTTTTCAAACACAACAACACACTCATCTAGAAACAACACATCCATGGAAGCCATCCATGGGTGGGAAATTTGAATTGAAAAACGTGACGCAATTGATCTCGTGTGACGCAATGCAATGACGCAACAGATGAAAGAAGTGACACATTTGTTTGTTAGGTATAAAGTTCCAATTTTATCATCTTTTTCATTTTCCTTTTGGTTTGTGCAAGTAGAGTAGAGTTTCTAGGTTACTGATTTTCTATTTGTAGCGTGTGGCATTAAAGTGGAGCTCCCAAAAATGCTTCTTTTGAAGCAACAAAAAAATTGAGCTCTTAGTTTAGTTTCCTTTAAGTTTTCTAGTCTAGTTTCATTTCTTTATTTTCTAGTTTGGTTTAGCTGTTAGCTTTTGGATTTCTAGTCTAGCTTTAATCTTTTGTTCTAACAAGGTTTTGCAGCTTTTTGTTGGTCCAATATCATTTTGTAAAACTACTAATACGTGGTTTTGTAGGTTCGAATGTCCAAGGCTTTATTTTGAAACAAAAATCTTGTTTGTTTTAGATCAGATAACACTTCATTTGGTGCTTTAAAAAGAACAATTGTCTTTTTTTACATAGATTTAATTAGAGGGTAAATGAACTAGATGTCTTAGTGTTTGAAGGATGGTAGGTATTATGATCTCACCTTTTGCAACTTAGTGATCAGAAAGCTAGACCCATCTGTTGTTGTGTTTAAACCTTAGAGGGGCCTGCCTTGCAAGAAGGAATGACTCCAACTGGTTTTTCGCTCGGGCCGGTATATAAAAGGATGAGACTAAATTGTTAAGTCTTCATGGTATGTAGGCCTTAGCTGTGTAGTGTCATTCGAAACAGGGTACCTACCTTTTCTCTTAAAGGTATAAGAGCCCCTAGTAGAGTGATTAAAGCCTTAAGTGGCTTTTTGTGCGCTTGTGAGGTGCCACATCCCCGAGTATTTACTAAAACCCTCTTGTTTTTAGAAGCCTAGTCCTTCGTCCATTGCTTGGTATGGTGCAGGGTATAGGAACATGCCCAGAGTTACTCACTACTGAATCCCTTGAGTAGAGATAGTAGTTCCCAGAAAGTGACTACCTAGGAATCTGAAGTTGGTGTGCCTGTAGAAGTGAGTGTCATGGAGGGAAGGCAGTGCCATCAAACTTCTAAAATATCCGCTCTTAAGAAGGAAAGGTGTTCAACACTAATCTGAGGTATTTCAGTGGGCCTATACCAAGTATACAAACCCTTTCCAACTAGGATTGTGCTTGTTTTCTCCAAAATCAAACATTCAAACATCAAACCGGTCCAAAACAAAGTGATTGATATTGTTTTTTGTGTTTTTCAGTCATATCTCATCGTAAATAGTCAAAAACCTAGATCAAAATCATCACAAAATATCAAAACTATCAAAAATAACATTCTGGAACTACAATTATTAGACACATACCCACAATTGCCACTGTGAACTACAAATGAGATCTGGAAAACTGCAACTGTCTACCTAAACCGCAATAGCTAAAAACAGAGCTGCATTTGACAACCTGAACCACAACTATGAAATGCATCTGTTAAAAATTGAACCGCAATTGTCTGCTAAACAAAAATTCTTGAAATCTATGTCCAAAATTTGATCAAAACAAATCCATAGTAACCTCTGTCTAATAAACTAGAGACCTACAAGTTTCACCACCTCATTCTAGCATTGCCATGAGGAATACATTGCATTATAGTTTACCTCTCTCCATCCTTTGCATTTCACCTTTGATCCTTAGGTTGTATTTAGGATTTCATATTTTGAACATAGGAACACCTTTGAGCTTTTGGAAAATTCATGGTCACATATTCTATTTTTCATTGACTATTTTCCTCCATAATTATCAAAACCTTGTCATTATCACCATTATCACATTTGAGTCCTAATATTTTGTCATATCCTTAGCTCAAACCTTATCAAAATCATCTCCTTGAATGGTCAATGACACTTAGAATTGTTTCCTTGGGTTCACATTAGCCTCATTGTCATCCTTTGTTCAAGATTCTTTTGCATCTGGATTACATCCTTATCCCAAACATTTCACTCTTACCTTAGCATTATATCAATTAGTCAATCCTTCATTGTCCTTGCATTTTTATACCTCAAAAATACCAAAAAAAAAACATAGCTAACCTTAGTTGCATTATTACCTTAATACTCAATTAGCACCATTTAGTCACCTTATCATCATCCTTAATTATTAGCATCCTTTAGTATCCATTAGCTTCATCCTCATCTTGCACTAGCCTCATTTATCCTTATACTCAAGAAAATCCAAAAGCATAGTTTAGTTCATCACCATCTTGCATTATCCACCAACTTGCAAAAGTCTCACTTGGTTGAAACGAGATCACAAGCCAAATGAAAGGATATGGATTTCCTAAGCGGCCCTTTTTCTGAAAATGTCACAGATTCAAATCAATCTACACCTCACAAGAACACATCACAAAGAGAAGAAAGTGACCCTTGGGAAGACTTAAACCTTGAACAATTCAACAAGAAATTAAACTCTCAAGAGATTGAAAGGGCTTATCAAGATCCTAGAGTTTTGATTATAGTTGACCAACTTGTTAGTGCCAATCCAAACAAATTTTTCTATGCATTAGCCAAAAAGGGAGCCAAGTTACCTCAAGGTTTTTACGTATCAACCATCATAGAACAAGAAACTAAAAATCCATTTGGCATGCCCTCATCACAACAAATGAAAAACATACCCCTTGGGACAACTACACACATGGCTAATACCAACACAACACACATTCCAAACATCCCAACCCATACCACTACACAAGGTCAAACTTTCATATTTGGTAGTTCCTCAAACACCATGGCTAAAACTTTCATGAATCCTCTCTTTCAAAGCACAAATCAAGGGTCCACATCACAAGGTCCTACACCTTTGATCCAAAATCAAAACAAAGGTCCTACTCCTTTGACCCAAAATGCAAACCAAGGTCCTAAAAATACACTTCACAACACAAGTCAAGGTTCCTTACTCCAATTTCAAAGTGCCCCTTCATCAAGTCAAAACCCACCAACTAAATCTAGAAGGATTCACATTGTCTCACAAAGATCCCCAAATCAAAATGCAAATCAAGGGCCAATTCTATCACCCCAAAACACTAATCAAGAGGCTATTCCCTCATTCCAAAATTCTACCCAAGGAACCTTTACTTCATTTCAAAATACCAACCAAGGAACTACACCTTCAAATCCAAATCAAGGGTCCCTTCCATCAGTCCAAAACTTTACTCAAGGACCTACACCTACATGTCAAAATATCAACCAAAGACCTACACCTTCACTTCAAAATTTCAATCAAGGAACCATTCCTTCACATCAAAACATCAACCAAGGGAACATTCCTTCACATCAAAACATTAATCAAGGGCCTACACCTTCATATCAAAACATTAACCAAGGATCCATACCCTCATTTGCAAATTAAGGGCTGAATTTTCAAAACCCAAGCATGAATCAAGGGTCCACACCTCAATTCCAAAACACCATACCAAATTCCAACATGACCTTTGGCACAAACCTAAATTCCAAATTCATTCCAAACCCAAGCAACACACATCCATATGGAAACCAAGGCCCTATGTCCCAAAGCATCAATCCTAATTCAAATCCAACATATGACCTTAACACCAACGTCATGGAACCTAGTCAAAGCAACACAACACCATCTCTTGCAGACCTTTTGATACAACGTATGTAGTCCCTTGAATGATGTATGACAAACATGCAATTGGGAACCAACAATAAAACCTATTCTATGGAGGAATTGTACCCCTTTCCATTTGATTGAAACCTATACATGCTACCCTTTCCCCCACATTTCACAATACCACCTTTGCCTAAATATAAGGGGGTAGGGGATCCCGTAGAACACATCCATGAATTCAACACATCATGCATGGAAGTTTCATATGACCCCACCTATTTGATGAGGTTATTCCTGTGAAGTCTCACAGGGGCATCCTTAGATTGGTTCTCACATCTTCCACAAGGAATCAAAACATGGGGTGAAATAGCTATCAAATTCATCAATCATTTCACCTTCAACATTAAAAACGATGTAACCCTTGCAAAATTGAGCACAACCAAACAAGAGGAAGGGGAATCACTTACCTCATTCTACCAGAGATGGTGGGGCTTGGTTAGAAAATTCCCTTGTCACATTCTTGAAAGACAACTTGTCACCATGTTTGTAGAAAACCTTAACGGAGAGTTGATAAGTCAAATTCAAATCCAATGTTGCATGAACTTTGAAGAGATTCTTGAGAAAGGTGTCCTTATTGAGAAATTCCTTATTACTAGAGGACTAGTCAAGATTAAAAAAGAAAATCCAAAACCCAACAATGACAAAAGCAAATACTGGTTTTGAAACAAAAATGTCACAAACGACAAGATTTTTGATGCCAAACTGATAACCAAAGGACCAATCATTCAACTTAAAGGCCCTTCTTCATCAAACACATCCAATACACTGAATAACCAAACACAAAGTCAAAACCAAACGCTAAATGCTGTCCAAAACAACCAACAATGAGGGCCTCCCCGTGTCAAGAGAACATACAACCCCTTGGGTGAACCTATTGAATCAGTCCTCAAATGGATTTTGCAATATAATGTCATCACACTTCCAAACACCAAGAATTATGAACCTTCCCTAATCAAACCTGAGTGGTGGAAAGACGACGAATACTGTGAATACCACCGTACAAAAGGACACAAAACATATAGATGTTGGACACCCAAGAACATCATTCAAGACCTTATTAAGGATCAAACCATTTTAGTTAATAATTCATAAGGAACAACCAATGTTGATCATATAATATTTAAGACCCCTTTGCAAGACCATGATAAAGGAAAAGCCTCTAGTTTGGGGAACCATAGCAATAATGCCAATTATGCATCTGTCAAACATGATTACAACACTATCATCCTTAATGTGACATCCTTTGATGATCACATTGCCACTATCACCATAAACAAGCCAAAATTAGATTGTGATGTTGCCACTCGCAAAACTAAGATAACTATTTTAGCTCCATCTGTGAATCCTCAACCAAAGGGTCAATATAATCTCTTAGAGCAGCTAGGGAAAACTCCTGCACAAATTTCTATCTTGGAACTCCTTCACATCTCACCATAGCATAGAGACATCCTTGATATAGCCTTGCAAGAAGCATCCATATCCACAAACCTAGATGTCGATGAATTCCGGGCCATGGTTGGATACCTAGCTGTGCCACACCATGTCACCTTCTTTGAATAAGACTTTTCAACACCAAAATCTGACCATAACAGTCCTCTACACCTAGAAGTATGTGTTAATACACATAAGATCAGATGAGTCCTAGTAGACAGTGGAGCAGGCCTAAATATTTGCTCATTAAAATTAGTGGAAGCATTGGGGTACTCTGAGAATTGTATTGACCAAACCAAGAAAATTGTGATCAAAGCTTATGATGATGTTGAACGTTCTTCCGAAGGCATAATTTCACTTCCTGTGAGAGTTGGCCCAATAATACAGGATACAATATTTCATGTCTTGGATCTAGATTTTCATTACAATCTCCTCCTTGGCCGCCCATGGATTCATGCCATGAGGGATATCCCATCCACTTACCATCAATGCCTCAAGTTTCCACACAATGGCACTGAAATCACTATTCTAGACAACCCTGATCCTTTTCAATATTGTTCAAACCTAAAAGGAACTGTTGAACATCAAGTGCCCATCAATTGAGAGGCCTCACCTTCCACTTCGTCCACCACTCCATCTCACTACATTGATCCATCTAACCTCATTAAATCTCCACTTCATTCATCACACCATCAAACCCTAAGGTCCAATTCTGTGATATGGGATGTGGAGAATACCATATGGATAATTTACTTGCAAAAGACAATGCTGATGTCAAGACAACTACAAAAGGAACACAAAAAGATGATCTTTCTTAGAGTAAAACCTTTTGGGATCCTGATGATATATCTGCCTTTTCCCTATGTACTTCCACTCAATCTTTTCATGATAGCCCCATTATTGACCAAGATATCTATGATAACCCATCCTTTCATCATGACTCTGTTGAGGATATCCAATCATCATCCTTCCATCCCACCTACCTTGGGCTATTATATGCATTTTCTACTATCGCCACTACTAAGCTATCTTTCCAAGTCGTTAAGGATGTGCAAGCCTCATTTGACGCTAACAGTACAAAAAATGATAGTTCCAAAGACTCCATTGATGGCATTTCCACTCCTTGCCAAACACCAAACATTCTCGTCACTCTATCCATCTCACCTATCTCACTCACATCCATCCGCGTCATAGACATGGATCAACAAGTTAGATCTCAAGAAAAGAAAAAGAATAAAGCTCAAGAATTAAAGGTGAAAGTACCTTCTTTTACAAATGGAGATCTAGAATCCAAATAAATAACACAAAGAAAGAATGATCAAGAAAAGTCCTTTAGCCTCCAAAAAAGATAGTTCCAAAGACTCCATTGATGGCATTTCCACTCCTTGCCAAACACCAAACATTCTTGTCATTTGACACTAACAGTACAAAAAATGATAGTTCCAAAGACTCCATTGATGGCATTTCCACTCCTTGCCAAACACCAAACATTCTCGTCACTCTATCCATCTCACCTATCTCACTCACATCCATCCGCGTCATAGACATGGATCAACAAGTTAGATCTCAAGAAAAGAAAAAGAATAAAGCTCAAGAATTAAAGGTGAAAGTTCCTTTTACAAATGGAGATCTAGAATCCAAATAAATAACACAAAGAAAGAATGATCAAGAAAAGTCCTTTAGCCAAATTCAAAATCTATTGGATGAGTCAATGATACAAATAAAATTCAAGACTAAAAGAAAGAAAAATTATGCCTCTTCATAAAAAATAACTGGGGGCATCTATCAGAAGAATGAAAGTAAGAAATAATTGATCTCCAACTATGCCTCTCCATCAAAAATAACTGGGGGCATCCATCAAAGCAGGATTCCAAAAGAAGAGCTTGTTGATCCCATGTTTCCACCATCACTTTCACTCATTCCATACATCCCATTTCATTCACCTATACTCACACACCCATCATATATTTCCACTTCCATTGGTAATGTTTTTCAATGTACCTTTGACAACAACCCCTTCACATACTTTAGCTCATTGGTTTCCAAAACTCCTTTACGTCTAAAACTTGATGGCCCACGTAGTGTGCACATTAGGGATCATATCATAGCTTCTTTCATCCACCAGATCTATCGCCCTTCATATTTTCCACTTTCACTCCTCATCCAAATCAAGTCCTTTCATCCAGTACAGTCATCCCAACAGAATCAAGGCATCATCACAACATCATATGGATCAGGTGCTTATCAGCTTTCTACTCCTAAAGGAGAAACATTGTTTGAACCTATCAACA
This sequence comes from Sequoia sempervirens, assembly GCA_007258455.2. Lineage (NCBI taxonomy): Eukaryota > Viridiplantae > Streptophyta > Pinopsida > Cupressales > Cupressaceae > Sequoia > Sequoia sempervirens. Next base: position 11,375,718 of record VDFB02271358.1, read on the forward strand.
ACATGCACCTTCACAAGTACTACACTTGATTCTCAGAGTATCCCTTTAAAAGTAAAAAATATAAAAAAAATCAAAAAATGGTCACCCTAATGAAAACTTGGCAAATAGGCGTCTTGGTGACAACAAAAAAATCAAAAAAATGGAAAAAAATAGTAAATAGAAATAATTTGTCCAAAAGTGAAAACCACTTCGGTGGCACTTTGGATAAGTACCATAATGAAAACCTGGCAAATAGGCGCCATGTGTAGTCAGTCTCTGCTCCTTCATCTATTGTCACTCCATCTGGTCTTTCCACTCATCCATTTACACATGTCACTCGTCCATAATAAACTTATTTATCCTTCCGTGGCCTAGAAACCACTGACATTTAGTATCCCAATCATCCCTCACATTCGTCTGTTGCTCCCCTCGCACAATAAATTGGTCCTACACTTGATTGGGGGAAATTCCTTGACTCACGTCTTCATGAGAAAATAACACATCGTATCAGCCTTTTAAAACATCAAAATCCAAAAAAAATTAGAAAACATCAAAATCCAAAAAAACCATAAAACATCAAAAATAAAAAAAATTAGAAAACATCAAAATCCAAAAAAACCATAAAACATCAAAAATCCAAAAAAATAAAAAAATCATCAAAATCCACAAAAAATTAGAAAACATCAAAAATCCCCAAAAATAGAGTCTAAGTCTGAGTTTGCATCAGTTTTTTTTAGTAGGGTCGAACTACATTGTCTCTGTGCATTTTCTACGTAGGCAAGGCTCATCTTAAATGAGCCCCTGAGACATTAGGTCAATCCTTTTAGATTTTTCCAAATAAAATCATGACTTGGTCTTTTGTCGAATAAGGCAAAGTCAAGTTGTGTCGAACTACGTGGTCTCTAGACATTGCTACATAGGCAAGGCCATCTGTCAATGAGCCCCCGAAGCCCCATAGGTCAAGTCCTTTAGGGTTCGTTGAGTCTAGTCGTTCCCTTGGTCTAAAAACAATCGTCATTCAAACCAAATCATGAATCAACAAACAAACGTAACCAACAAAATCTTTCATCAATCAATCAATCTGGTCATTCAATCAGAATGGGGCATTACATCATTTGTCTCATTTGGTCCTATTTCTTGTCTTTTATCATGATGTGTCCTTCCTGGGTTTAGAATTTTTCAATTTTTTCATTCACCTAAGAAGAATATGTCTTTCTTATAGTTAGGTACCTTTTCAAAACTTATCACTTGGTCAACTTTATCAGATGTGTTCTTTTCCTTAAATAGGATGTGTCCTTCTTGAAGTTGGGTATCGTCACATTGCAAGTAGTCATATTCATCAATATTTGTCAAACAAATGATCAATCTTTGTCATAATCAATCTTTTCAACCTTGTCAATCAATCTCGCCTTAATCAAGATATGTCTTTCCTAAAGTCGGGTTCAATCAATCAACTTTGTCATCTTTATCAATTAATTTTTATCAAATTGATCAAATTTTTCATCTTGATCAATCAACCTTGGCTTAATCTTGATGTGTCCTTCCTAAATCTAGGTGTGATCAATCAAATCAATTTCTCAACTTTGTCAACTTATCAATCAATCCTTGTCATCTTGGTCAAATCAATCAATCAAACAATCTTATCATTAACATTGGCAAACACTGTCTCTCTGGCAAACACTTTGTTGATCTAAATTTGTCTTATCTTTTCAATCGGTTTTGGGTCATGTTACTAGCCTCCTCAAGGATGTCCTATCAATGTATTTAGAGGGACAATGATGGATCATGGCCTCTTTTCTTTGTTTGTTGTTTGTGGTTTGTCTTGGCAAAAAGACTGGGACAATTGGGTCCTTAGTATGAGCTGGGGCATTCCTTGTCTTTTTTGCTGCTTGTCTCTCCCAAATGGTCACCTTGCACACCTTGGTTTATGCCATACCATGGTTTGTGTGGACCATTTGTAACATTTTTGATGCCCAATGATGATAAATATAAAAATGTAAGCATGAAAGTTCATTCCCTTACCATTCCCCATCTAACTTTCCATCTCCATCTCCCTTGTCTTTGCCACACTAACATTCATCTCTTCCATCCTCTCTACACTAACATTTCTTCCATCTACATCTTGACAAAGTCCTGTGACACACAAAAACATCATGCATACATAATCATGTTAGATTGCATCATAGAAAGCACCATCATCATAGACATCATTTTCATATTAGGACGCATGTATTTGCATAAGACAGTACAAAAAACATAAAATGCATCCATATAGCGTTCACATCTCATCATCATTTGCATTATACATTTTTTCATAGCATTACATCTCGTATCACATAGTATTACATTCCATAACATGTTGCATTATAATCCATTTGCATTGCATTTCATATAAAGTCGTATTTTACATTATGATTCTTCATATCACATATTGCATCACACTTCACATTACATATCATATACACTATATCCTACTATCACATATCATATTAAGTGCCACATTTTTCATTTCACATTACATATTTTCCATCAAACATCATGCAAACATTACATTACATTAATGCATTCCATATCAAATTGCATTAGGTCACTTCCATTACATCCATCATTCATACATAGCATAATAAGAACATCTATAACCATAAATGCATTACATCATTCTATTTCACTAAACTCATAGCATAGTCATATAGATCATCATCATATCATATTGCATTCAATAAACATTAGGTCATCCACATTTCCTATAATAAAAGCATAAACATTTATCACATAGTCATAAGCACATAATCATAAAGCATATCAAAACCATCGCATCATCACATAAAATGCATCAACAAACATCATAATCATAGCATAAGAATCTATCACATAGCATGTCCTCATAAATGCATAAACACATCATAATACATATCATCAACCACCGCAAAAATCATATATATATATCGCTCAAACAATAATGTGTCATAGAGCAATGTCAAGATGTGTCCAATGAAAGTGGAGCTCGTAGGCTCGATAATAAAACATCAGTGTCTAATACATAAACAACAAGGGGCTCTACCTTGAAATTCCCTGATCACTTGTCCCTAGGGCATCCTCTCTGTGTGGTGCATCTCTAGCCCTATGCTCTATAGTAGGAGGCCTATCATATGGACCAACTTGCCTGACATTTGATGTCTCACCCTAGGACCTGCTTTGTGTCCGCTGGCTGTGAGTTCTGCTATGCCCTCTGCCCCGTGAGCCACTATCTATCTCAGAAAATGTGGGATCCCTCCTTTCTAGAGGTACAACTCTCTCATATAGGTCCCTGTAATACTGATTGGCCCTACTTTCTCTGGCATACTCTCAGGTGACCTTGACCATCGACCCGCCACATGTAGCTATGAACTCGATCATCAGCTGGTTGGTCTATTGCCAACTAATCATTGCTAGGTCTCTCTCCAGTCTCTCTCCACCTAGAATGCATCCCTCTCAACCTTAAGGTCGTCCCTCTCTGCAATCACTTTCCTCAACTGTGCCTCAAGGGCTTGCACTCAAACCTGTAAAGTGGCTATCCTCTACTCCGCTAACCCCTCTCCCTCTCCAGTCCCCACCTCCTCTAGCATCTCCTCCTCTCCCATGAAGATCCTCTTGCAGAGAATCCACTTTGCCTCATCCATATCACTTCCTCCTCTCCTCTGACCTACTCTCCCTTTCCTCTGTCACCACCTCCCTCAACCTCCATAGCCTTTGGTTGGGAAATCTACATTGCAGACACCTCTGCATGATACTCCCTAGCCTGTAGCAACACCTCCGCTACAACCCTGACCTCCGGTCGATCCTCCTCCATCTCTGCCTCCTCTTAGATGGGTGGCAGCTACCTACCCTCTTGTCGCCCTTTGTCCCTCCTCGATTGTCTATCACCTCCCCCTCGTCCTTGTCCTTTGTCTCCTTGTCCTCTGTCTCCTCTTCCCCTCCCACCTCTGCCTCCCTGCCAACCTCTCACACCCCTGACTATGCGCTCTACTTGTGCTAGTTGTTGTGGATCTATGAGTGGAATGGGTCTTTGAATCTGCCACCAGTCATCATACTCTAGTGTCACATCTGCATCTGCATCCCCTCCTCTCCACTCCCAATCTAATGCCTACATGGCATTGATCTCTTGCTCAATTGTAGTCACAAAAATATATGGAACCCAAGGATGCACCTCGCGGTAGGACCGCCCATACTTTGGTCTACCCAGAGGAACTCCTTGTCTCTCCCCAAACTATCTTCACGCCCTCTCCAGGAGATACATCTTGATAATGTGCACTAACTGCATTGTCTACCCGATCATATATCTAGGCTTTCTACACCAAGGTAAGTGGTTTTCCTCATCTATCCACAACCGACATGTCTTGTAAGGTCTCCAAACGAAGCTCACCAATGTGTCTATGCCATGCCTCCAATAGCCCACATCGCCAATGTGTGTCTGAGTCAATGCACCTTGATATAGATAAGCATATGGTGCAGTACCCACCACCTATCAAACCACTGGTGGTTGAAATACTATTGTGTGCTCCCATTCCCAAACTATCAGCAAGGTCACACCATAGCTTAAGCTCTGCCCCTCTTTGTAGATGATATCATACAACTGGAAATACAACATAGCCAAAAGACACGGCCCCCATGCATAGAATTTCCTATGTCGAACCATCGACCCCAACATCTCTACCCAACCAACTGGGAAGCCATGGCCCCTATGATCAGGAATCATCACTCCTGCTATTAGCACACACAAAACATAGTCAAACTGGTCATATGTCTCCACTAGGATCTCCTACCGGATCTCATATCCGATGATCCTAAGCTCAACATCATCCTCAGTCTCATAGTACTCGCGCAATGCCTGTAGTCCTCAAGTCGGATCGTATCGCACACACTCGTCGTAAAAGGGTAACCTCATAATCCTATACACATCCTCCAGGGTGACTGTTTCCTCCCCTATTGGCAAATGGAAGTTGCTCCTCTCTAAGTACCACCACTCTGCTAGTGCTATCAACATGCCCATGTTTTCCCTAATAGTGAGCATATATGTCACATAAAATAAACCTAGCTCTAACAACACACCCTTCTCATCGTTGCCTAACTGGTCCCACAGCAGGAACACATCTGGTCTAGACTCTCATGTGTAAATGGGGGGAAGACACACCTGAAAACATTAAGCAATCAATAACTTCAATCTGAAACCTTCATTTGACTTATCAAACCTAAATTGACCAAGTCAAACTTTCCTAGTCCATGGAAAATCCTTAATCAGGAAATTGCATTGCAATTTTTATCCAATGTGTCACATAAATTGTAATTGGCCCGCAACTGCAAATGTGTCACATGCCTAGCATATGCTACTCAGAAAATCACTTGCATCGCATAATTTCATGCATTGCCACACAAATGTTTCTGCCCCTATCCTAATGCATTCACATCTCGCCGAGATGATTGCATCGAACCACTTATCAAATGCATCGAACGCAATGAAAAATGTGTCACACATCATGCAACACAATTGTCTACTAAATTATTTCCTAAGCTAAATGCACATGAAATGAAAAAATTAAAAGTTGGGTTCGTAGTATGTACTGAGGCGGGCACTTCCTCAAGATGGCGGTGTGTGCGGATCTAATACACGTGGTGGGAAGCCTCTGGAACTGGGGACATTTTCATTGCCTAATCACTCTCAACTCTCAAGATTTCTAAATTTGGAATGTGAAAATGACCCTTTTTGAAATTCAAATTGCCATTTATAGGTCCAAATTTAGGAAATTTGACCTACCTCACCTTCTGGAAGCACCTTTTGACACCCTTGACCTCAAATTTGACCCTATTTTTGATCTTGATCCTCAATTCTTTTTTCACCATCAAAGTCCTGACCATCCTTTTGTCTTATCGGAACAATTTTCCAAATTTTCCAATTTTTTTGAAAATTTGTCAAATTTTCCTGAGGGGGTATACCTGTACCCTGCTGTTACTGGGGCATCCTAGAGCATCTCCTGACCGAATTTCTTTGACACAATGCAATGAACTACATTATTTCAAAGAGGGGCAAAATGTAAACACTGGAAAATGTCCTAAGTCTGCGAACATCATTTTTCTTGGTCGTCGTCCTTCAATAATTAAACAATCTTAATTATTCAATTATGCTCAATCATATTCCTCTATTAATTAAATAATTTTTAATTATCTAATTAATTCACATCCTAATCTTTATTCTATCCTAGTCAATTAAAATTATTTAATTGTGTCACTAATATACCCCTTTCTTCAATAATTAAATAAATCTTATCTATTTAATTATTTTCTTTCATCTATAGTCAGATAATAATAATAATTATTTAACCTTTTTGTTCTTCTATAATTAAATAATTGTCGAAATTATTTAATTATGTGTCATTCTTCTCTTTTGAATAAATAATCCAAATTAATTATCCATGTCTAATTTTCATCTCTCCATTTAATTAAATTGATTAATTTAATTAAATGCCCCATCTTTCATTTTCTCCAAATAAATAATTTGAATAGATTATTTATTTGCCACTTCTTCCCTTTCTCCATTTCCTCCATTTTTTGAATAAATAATTTAAAATAAATTATTTATGCACCTCCTCTAGTCAAAGATGCCCTATCATTAACCCCTGTCATAGCTGTCGACATCATACCTATCATAATTCCTCCAAGAATGGCATATTCTTGGTGCATCAATTCTGGACCATTGATCTTGGCATCTTTCTAGAGGCTCGATCTTGACCATCCATTTTGTAACCTCCCTCTCATGCATTCTCATCCATCGATCTTAGAATATTTCTAGAAGATCGATCCAGACTATCCATTCAAATGGTTGTCTATAAAATCAACCTTCCTCTCCCATTTTCAACTTAACATCTAATTGTCTCCAACTTTCTACTTACCATTTTGTAGGTATTTGCACATGTGAAGCAACAAATCTGAGGGAAAAGATTACAAAAAGGAGAAATAAGAGAGCAAGGGAAGTGATTCAAGATTCAAGCATGGGGAGTGTTTTAATTTCATGTTCTTATTTTCTCATGCTTTCATTGTTTTCTCTTGTTTAGGTGTGGTTAATACTCTAGAGGCGTTGGTTGTCACTATTCTAGGTTAGGAACTCTTAAACCCCATCTTACATGCCTCATTTGGGTTCTAAGGAAACTAGTCCAAGTCAATCTTCCTTGCACCCTCCATCTTCCTTCTGAAACCATCCTTTCCAATTAATCGTTCATTTGTGTCAAAAGCCTCTTGAAAATGAAGCTCTATCATATTCCTTACCTTTTCATCCAGTTTATTCATCTTTGTTGCAGTAAGATTCACAAATTATGTTGTTTCACGCATTCTCGAACACTTTTGAATGATAGATGACAACATTGAGGCTTTAATCCGATTATTAATCCCTTTTGATTTCAATTCATTTTCAATTGGCTTTGTAGACTGTTTGTTGAACTTGATTTGCAGATTTCTCTACTGCTAGCACATTTTTGTTGTCCATTAAATATTTGTTGAGCTTCTTATAATGTAGTCTCATAACATCAACCAATTAAAAAAATTCACACAAATGATCAATCCTTTGCATTATTTCCTCTCAAATCTTTTGTTTCATATGCCTCATGTTTTTCTACAAAATGTAGTTAACTTATTTTGACAAGAGTTTATTTCATTTTTTGCTTACATCATCTCCGTGGCCAATCTATCATTTTTTTTCTTTCTCCAATTTTTGTTCCCACTATCCATCTGCTTTCCCAATGCTTTGTCTTAATTTTTCTAAAGTGGATTTTTCCTCATCATATTTCTTTGTGCTCTCATCTAACCTTTGCTTTAGTTCATTCAATTCCACCTCTATTTGTTTATCCTCTTTGCTTGTTGATGTAGAGACATATTTTTTTATTCTTTTTTCTAATTCATTGCTCTTGTTATTTGTTGCTTTCCTCTTTTCTCTCTCATTTGCTAGGTCTTCCTGTAACTTTTCTATTTGAATCTGCAACCTTTTTTTCTCTTTCTCTCTTGCTTTAGCAATGATGTGTACATCAATTCATTGTTCTTCTTTGATACATTAATTTTGTCAATATTTTTGAATCCAAAAAATCCAATTGGAAACTGCTCACCTAAAATTCAGAAAAATCATGTGGCCCAAAACAAATTTCGGGCCTCAACAAGCCTTTTAAAAGGCACATGCATATTAGGTCGTAGAATCAACCTACACCCATCCGATTAAAAAGCTAATCGATGGCAATAAATAAAAGCCCTAAAATTAAATGGTAATTTATTATTAGTGACGATATTGCCCCAAAATTAATGGTAGGAATATAATATTACTAATTAGTATTTTTAATTGCAATATAAACTATTGGTGAATTAGTTCCAATGAGGCATCATTTAAATAGGTGAATTAATTGGGACAAAATTATTTTTTGGTAAAAACCTAGCGATTCAGTATCCTTTTTAGCTTGTACTATTCACCATTTTTGGAGGTCCCAATTTCAATTATTCGCCAATTGGCGAAGATTCACCACTAAAGTTTCCCTTGATCAAAATTAATTTTTTTAAAAGATCATGTACCACCATAAATTCTTTTCTCTCAAATGTGAACCCTCCACATGAAAAAGGTAAAGAAGGAAATAAGGTCTTCTTCTACTGACTTAAAAATTGTAGTTCATCAGTACTCTACATTTGCCTTACATATTCTAATGCAAAAACCCTTTTCTATCACATGTATTGGAAGTTTGTATGGCTCTACTCCTGATCCATAAAATATTAGCATAGTATATTCTTCCATTAATTACCAATCATCCAATTCTATTTCTTTTCCTAGTTGAATACAATTTCTACATGACATAGGAAATCTAGGCATTGGAGTATTTGTAATTGCTTGATGAAATGGAGCCAAAAAGTAGTCTACAAAATGATTGTAGTTCCTTCAAGAATTATGCATCCTTATTGTAGTAGTCCAATCATATACTAGAGCCATTTTCTTTTCCTCAACATTCCTATAGGGTTGAATTTGAAGCTTGTTGGTCTAAAGCATTCCACTAAATAATAAATAGAAAAAGTAGGTTGTGAACCTAAATGTCTTAGTGGAATTTGAGTTTGGAACTCCTTTAATCATTAAAAAATGTTTATGCATGGATTCTACAATGTACTCAATAAATTTATATTTGAAAAGTTGAGATAGAACAACATAATAGATATTATATACCATTTCAAGGAGGCTTGCACCCACTTCCCAATTGCTATCTAGTATGAGGCAAAATGCTAGCATGGAAATAGTATCTTGAACCCATGATTTTAAAATATCAAAATCATAAGGAGTCTTATGATTACCTTTCAATTTGTTTCTAACTTCTTTGGTATCTTGAACTATTTTATTTAGGAAATAATTTTTCTCTCTTTCATCCATTTCTTCATAATCACTAGCAAGCTTTTCTAGGTCAATGTGGACGTTTCCAAATTATTCAGTTGTAAACCCCAACACTTTTCCAAATTCTTCTACATTAATGATAACAATTATTCTTTGCTATCTTTATTAACAATTACTCTTTTGTTATCATCATAATTGTGGGCACAAACCATGATAAATTTTGGGCAAGGGAAAACCTCATCTAACATCATGTACCCTAATCCACTTACCCACGATGCACTGAAACTATTATTTTGTATTTGGTTTGCATCCTTATTCTCAGATGAAAATCTAAGTTGCCTACCATAGATTTCAAGATCATAAATATCATGGTATTGATCAATGAAACCTGGGGTTTTAAGCAATCCAACATAATGTATTTTTTTTATCCAATTTTTCTCTGTCCTTCCCAGCAACTTTCTTTGGTCTGCTAGTGGTGGTAGATATACTTGTACAATGTGAAATTGTGAATTCCCTCTTAGTCCTTAATTTTTCTTAAGTCTCTCAACCCTAAATCCAAACTTCAAAGTTTGACAAAATAAGATTTTAAGAAATGATGAAGCATAGCCATAGGAATTATGTCTTTCACTTACCCAAATTTTGATTCTTGAAAAGATTAATGCTGATAGGTGTGGATTGGATTTGTTGGAACCCAGAATCTCCTTGGTGCACTGCAATGAGCAATTTGAAATCTCCCTATGTGCTGACTCTCTCACTTAGTAGTAGAAATTTCACTTTTTTTTTAATATTAAAGTGAATGAAATGTCAGCATGTTGCCTCTAGACTACACAATTAGTACATTAAATTTTCGTAATGACACTTAGAAATAAATTCTCAAAAAAAATCTCAACCATTGATCTTTGTAAATCTAACAGTTATAGGGTGATTCTAGAGGTTTGAGTTCACAAGCCTAGCGCTCTATGCATTTCATTCTAGAATGCAACTACAACCATCCATCAAATGTTCATCAAATGGTTAATTAATTTATGATAAAAACAATAAACATGTGTTTCAAAGTTGTTTTAAACTTTAGTGGTGCTAGGATACACAATCCTAATAGAGTCATTGAGATGAGTCCATGTGTCCATTCCCCAATTCCACGAGTCACATATAGATCTACTTGGAGCATCCTGTGGACTCATAGAATCCCTTTAAAAGCAAGACATTGATTGACATCAAGGCCAAGGAGCCGGTAACTTAACATTGCAAAGGACTTAATAAAATGACTAATGATACCAAGAACTGGGGGATCAGGTCAACGACTAATTAGAAATAAATAAGATTTTAGCAAAACCCTAGCAAGAGAGACAACTTTTAGTGTTTTTAGTGTTTTTTGTCAATTTGATGGCAACTTTTTTTTCATTTGTATTGCTTTATGTTTTAAATCAGCATGCAAATATTTCATAAATAGATAATACTTAATCTCTTAAAGAAAAAAAAATGATTTTTCTAAGTTTATTAAATATTTCATTCCATTATTTTATTCCATTTACATTACTTGTATAATTTGAATATACACTGTAAACACAAAATAATTCTTTATTGTAAATGAATACCGAAGAATAACACAAACATTTATTTTATTACCATTGAATTAGAATGTTACATTATTACATAGCTTTTTAAAGATGAGTTGAGCATGCAAGCTCTTACTTTTTGTAATTGACACATGTCACTTTACATCAAACATAATTGATTACAAGCTGCTACTAGTGACCGTGGAAGAGCATTTCTTATACCATATTCTCAAGCCACGAGGCTTGCCGACCATGGTTTGGATCTTGGGATTTCAAATATGCTTATACATTTATAATATGTTCAATCTAATGCACCAGAATAACCCAAAATAACACAATTTTTTCCAAGCTGGTAGTGGCGGCTATCAGATCCAGACCATATTACCAAAGAAATTACTTTGAGAATCCATAGGGCAAGCCCACCATGCTGGGGAAATGGGAGTTGTGAAGATACAAAATGTACTTATCCTATTTAAGAACTAGAGTCATGTAGAAGATAAGGGGTAGTAAATATGTTCCCACCTTCTGTGCATTACTTCCATGCATCGGGATAGCACACAATGAGTCTAAAATTCCATAGTTCCTCTTCGAGGACCTCTACCAAAATGGAGTATGAGAAGTTGTCGTCTTTTAATGCAAACAAGATTAAAATAATTATGTGGGCGTACTCTCTGTGAAAGCACTTATCTCCATCAAAGCTCCTCATCTTGGTTCAAAACCTATCTCAAAATTTAGGTGAACCAGATCAACTTCTTTCCAATTCCACCCATTCTAACTTGAAGAAAATTGGTCTTTTCCTCTATAACTACATAATTGGAGGCAAGAGAATTTAGAGTATCCCCAATAATACCACATCATCTTCTTCGTTATTAACCTTGCAAAATGAAAACCCTTATGAAAATTCAAAGCATTGCACTCAATAGTAAAGCCTTTAGCCTTCTATGAATGATTTCAATTGTCCTCACTATCCCTATTTATGGGCCAATGGCCACCACTACCAGCTTGATCCCTATTTACTTGTGAGTTGTGTGGGGTATAATCATGAAAACCAAGTAACCAACTAAATCGTGTAGCTTAAGTCTTACATTTACATTGTTTATTTTGATTAACATCTGGTTACATGCACATTGTACCTCAAGATGACAAGCTATCAAAATCACCACTCAAATGATATGAAATCATTACAAATATTATTTCAATTGATCATTGGATTAATATCAACCTTGATGCAACAATGTATTTTGGGATAGAATTCAAGTCCCTTAGTCCTAAAACTCATGTCAAAGGTATTGATAAACAAGCTAATATGGATCTGATCAACATCCCATAGAATGATGAAGCAACAAACATGAAGATAGAGAAATCACCAGTATTCTATCAAATCAGATCACTCACTTTTGTCAAAAAAAACTTTCTTACTGATGAGAAGATAACCACCATTGATTATTCCTAATGGCATAAAGGAGAGTTAGCATCTTGTTTCTAGAACAACACATATCCTATTGCAAATAAAATATATCAAAGAATGAAGTATCAAGGAAAATTATTAGGCCTACATGAACAATGTATTTTGGAGCTAGTTTAATTTTTTGACAATCCTAAATATCAAAGTCTTGATATTCATCAATTAAGAAATATAATGATGTTAGCGGTACCTCCATGATACCAAGGGCAACTTCATCTAATGCACACATCAAAATAGGGGTCACGAATAGTCCCTTCAATAATTTTTTTGCCAAAACTCCTCACATCCACATCATAAACCATTATTCTCAAATCCTTCAACCCATTAATTGGGACTAGCAAAAGGAAAATCCTTATAATAAAAAAGATCAAAATCAAGTTTTTGAAGCTAATGAATCAAAAATTCAAAGTAAACACATAAAGTCAAAATGGATCCCAAAGAAAATTAGATCACATAAAGCATCTAATCCAAATCCAAATCCAATATTCAATGAAACTATGGAGCCACACCAAAAAAGGTCTTCCATCAATCACTAATGTCTACCTCCTTCAAAGTAGTCTTCACTACCAACATGAAAAGTGTATAAAACTATTGGTCCTAAACATACTCCAAATTTGACATCCACATTCCATTTTCCACCATCCCAAGTTTGGAAAATAAAAAATCCTATATCCAAACTACAATCCATGTCTCCCAACCCCCATCAAAATTAACATCTCTCCTAAAATCTAGAAATCCCAAATCCCACATTCACTGTGTCCTAGTAGCAACACTTTATCATAACGAATCTAATGGAACTATAATATGATGTACACATTTAGATAAGTACAACCCTAGTATCAACAAGGAACACAATAACACTCAATAAAAATCAAACTACACATCACACAAAAACATTGAACTTTCATGGTAATTGGAAGTTAAGAAAACTGCTAAATCAATTTGTTGCCTACATAACTATTGCCTAATCATTCAATCCATCATCCTAATCCATGCCTCAATGGATGTATCCTTTAGGATATAATAGGCATAATTCAATATCATCATTCTATTTTGGAAAGAGATATGATGGTTGTTGATTTATTTTATCAGTTGGTCTTTTTATTTTTTATTTATATTTTTACCTCCTAATGCTTACTTAAGACCACCTTGATCTTTCAATATCTTGGTGTGTTAAAAGGAGCATATAATGGGGCATGGTCATTTTTTTCATATGTTGTGTTTGTGGGATGTTCTTGTAACATGATAAGGATTTTTTAGTAGCGAATCTTCACCAATTGGTGAATATATTGCAACCAACGGGGTGGCCAAATTGCTCGAATTTTATGAATTATTGGTCCAATGCATTTTAATTCACCATCGATTTATTTTATGAGGCATATGTAATTAATAGTTTTTCCATAACAAAATTTGTGTTTCTAATGGACTAATTAATATTTTCACTTGGAATCTCGGAAGCATGTATTAGATCACCCACATATTTGGCAATACTATTAAAATTGTATTGTGTATCAGGACATGTTTCACCAACATCATTAAATGGTGTCAGGACCCATTTTTCCAATAAAATTTACAAATAATTGCATATGAGTACCCATTTTTCCAATAACATGAAAAAATAATTATGTTTGAGGATATATTTTGTCAATTACATTAAAAAAAATTGCTTATGAGGACCCATTTCACCAATACTATGATAAATCCATGATAATTGTAGGGCCATAATCTCCTTGAAAATTATATTGTATGTGTTCTGTCAAGGTTTGATTCACTCAGTATTTAAATGTATTTTCGTATAATCATGCAGGACTCGTCAAATTTTTACTATACCATTTAAAAATCCAATAAAATTCACCAAATATGGATTCATATAAATACAATCGAAACTTTGTTATATATTTTTTTAAATTTTGTTCAGTTCTAGACTTGTGAGTTATGAGCTCTTGATTTAGAAGTTGGAACCTTGATCGTAGGCAAGTTACAAACTTACAACTATAGGAATTGTTGCATTAATGAATAGCAAGTCAGTGAAACCTAAAGGTAAGTGATCATTTCTTCATAGTTTTATAAAAAAAAAATTATCTCTTTGTCATTCTTGCTTCAATCTTAAAGATGATATTGAGTAGGGAATGAGATCTATAGTCTATGTCCCTCTTAAGCTGAGAAGACATTTTTTTGCAGCTTTTATTTTGTGAGATCAAGATGTCAAGCAACAAGTGCAACGAGAGTAAGACTCCTCGAGGTGGTGAAGGGAGGCCATTGAAATTCCCAAAAATCAGAGTTACCATAAAGTCTTTGGCAATGTTTTTGATCCATTAGATCAAGTTGGAACTACATCATCAACTCTTGCACCAAATATTAATGAAGAAAGCATTGGCAATACCTCACAATAAGATTAGAATGAGTTAATTGAGTCATATGAGGATGAAAATGTTGTAGAAGATGTTCCAAGGGATACCAAAGGTAGCTACAATGAGTTAACTGACCTAAATGAAAATGTTGATGCCATAGATGTTGTTGCAAGGAAGAGGAAAAGAAAATCCAAATAAAAAATGGGGCGTGAGTGGGATATGACAAGAAATTTTTGGATTGATTGGGTGTCAAAGTACCCACTTGTTGAACCAATGGAGAATGCAAACAAAGATGAACCTCCAACAAAATGAAAGTGTAATATTTGTAGTTGAAAATATAAAAAAGATAAGAAGTTGCAGTTAAAGCTTGACACTATAGAAAAGAATATCAATAAATTTTATGAAAAAAAAATCATAGAGGGAAAGGAAAAACTAGTAGTAAGATGAAAATCAAAGGAAGAGTGTATTCATGTTAAGTATGCCCTAGAATATGATGATCATATGAAAAGAATGGTGAAGCTTGTTGAATGTGGAGGTTCAATTGAAGCTCAATTCAGAAAGATAATGGCAGGAGCACAATTGGTAAAAAATGTTCAGATGGGTGTTCTTATTCATAATTTGTAGAGAGGGCGTCCTAGGATAGACTACCCATAATATAATAATTTATTATCTTTTTTGGGCGTTCCTAACTTTCCTAGCACACATTGGTCAATAAACTATGGATGGGAATGGGAAAGTTGTCTTGCTGAGGTGGAAAAATAAGATTTACATGAAAAAATAAGAGTCAACATTCATTGCATTATCTTTAGATGAAGTTACTGTGGTAGATAATACTCCTTGGGTATGTATTCATATGTATATTATACACCAACATGTTTTCCAACCTCATCTACTTTTTATTCATAAAATGAAGGAGAGTTTGACATCGCAAAATCTATTTGAATTAGTTAAGACATATTTGAATGAAATTGGAGGTATGGATGACTTCACAATTGCCAAAAAGTTGGTGTGTGTAGGAGCTAATGGAGCTTCAGTAATGAAAGGTCATAGGAACAATATTTGCATAAAGTTACAAACTACTTGTTTACCATACATGATTGCTATTCACTACATGGACCACATAATGAATTTAGCATTTAAAATTGTAAGCAAGTTTCCTTCAGTATCAAAAGTTGAAAATCTATTATGCGAGCTCTACTCATACTTTTTCCAAAGTCCCAAACATTTTTTGAACTTTTAAAATTTTGTTGAGGGAATAATATGAGGAAACAAGCTTCTTAATGATAATGATACTAGATGGATCTCCTTACATGGTCCAGCGTAATGAGTTTTTTAGAATATCTATCCTTGATTGGAGTAATGTACGAACATCACCACACAGTAGAAAAAACTCCTAAACTCCTACATAGGTTAAGCGATATAGAGACACTATTAACTTTATATAGTCTTCTCCCCATGTTCGATGAAATGAACAATCTTGTGAAAAAATCCCAAGACATAACTTTAATTTTTCTGAAATGGATTTTTCATCATCATATTTTTTTCTCTCATCTAACCTTTGCTTCATTTAATTCAATTCCACCTATATTTGTTTGTCCTCTTTGCTTGTAGATGTGGAGGTATATTTTTTTATTCTTTGTTCTAATTCATTGATCTTGGTATCTGGTACTTTCCTCTTTGCTTTCTCATTTTCTAGGTATGCCTGCACTTTTATATTTGAATCTACAATATTTTTTTCTCTCTCTTGCTTTAGCAATGATGTGTACACAAATTCATTGTTCTTTTTTGATAAATTAATTTTGTCAAAAAAATTGTATCCAAAAAAATCCAATTGGAAACTACTCACTTGAAATTCAAAGCGATCCATTTGATTCTCTGGTTTATTTTGAATTATGGAACAACAAACATGTACTTCATGATTTTTGTATTTGGGTCAAATATGGGTAATACCTTGGTTGTTGCAGGCTTTGAAGTTACAATAGATGTACTCTCTATTAGTTTCTTCCTTTCTCTTTTATACATTTCTAATTTTTTTTAAACTTGTCAATGTAATAAAAACCTGGGGCCATAGACATAATAGAATGCTTGAATGGTGAAGGATTACTTGTAATGATAGGAACATCTCTAATTATATGAGACTGAGCTTGAGGCTAAGGACTAGCCATTGTTGTTGCAATCACACTAACTGAGGAGTGCTTGGAAATAACTCCTTTGGAGTGTAAATTAAGGTAGTGGTATTGGTACTAGTAGTTGGACTTGGACCTATCATAATCCTTTGTTTCATAAAAATTCCTTGATCATTGGGTGTCTGTGTAGTATCTTATATTGTTGGACTCTTGTGTGTAATTTGTTGTTGTAGCACATGTTGAACACTACTAGTACTACTACCCATACCATCACCACCAGTGGTAGTGCCAGTTGTACTAGATCCTCCACCTTGGGCATTTCCTAGTTGTGATTGTATCTGACCATGAGGATTAGGAATTGAAGTTGCAACAAAATGAACTATTTCAGATGTCCTTGTATGCCCTTGGGATTTTTTATTTTCTCCAATTCCTTGCAAATCACTAGGTTTTTTATGACCTACCTCTATTGGCGCCCAAATGCCTTGTCCTTTGGACCCCAAACCACCACCTTCATAACCCTTTTTTTTGGCTATGGCTAATCTTGAAGTATATGCTTATTTGTGGTCTCACTTAAACCATATTTGTCTTTGCTTACATATTGTACACTTTTTTCTTCCATATCATCATCAAATTCATCATTAGTTTCTTCAACTTCAAGGGGATGCTCTTTATTCCACAAATTTCTAAACTCAGAATCTTCTTGGATCTCTTGAAACACTACACTAGTTTTTCGCTCACCTAGATCCTTCCTCATAGACCAAAAGGCAGTAACTTTTTATTGTGTCCAATTTTTTTCTCTACAAGCTCTTTTTAGAGAATTTGGTATTTTTACTTTAGTAGATGATAGATCACTTTCTTCATAAAAATTGGCATACCTCTTGATTAGCTTCTCTTCTTCTCTTTGTTGGTGCAAGCCATAATTTTGGTTGACAAATTTTCAAAAGAAATACCATTCTTAGTTGTAATTTTCTCCATTTTTTATTTTGACCTCATCCCAAGAATTCTTATTTTTCAAGTTTTCAAGCAAGGGTTTACTTTGATTTTGAATTCTACTTGCAACATTCTTATTGGACACAATCCTTGATTTAATTGTGGCATATGGATCATATTGCGAGTGAGAGACATTATCAAATTAAAAAAATAAAATCAAAAGTTCATGTACCACACTAAATGCTTTTCTCGTGAATGTGAACCCTCCACATGAAAATGGTAAAGAAGGAAATATGCTCTTCTTTTTCTAACTACCAAAGTATAGTTGATCAATACTCTCCATCTGTCGTATATATTCCAATGCAAAAATCCTTTCTATCACATGTATTGGAAGTTTGTATGGCTCTAATCCTGATCCATAAAATATTAGCACAATATATTCTTCCATTAAGTACCAATTGAATGTATTTTCTACAAGGCATAAGCAATCTAGGCATTGGAGTAGTTATAATTTCTTGATACAATGGAGCCAAAAATTACTCTACAAAATGATTGTATTTCCTTTGAGAATCATGCATCCTTATCTTAGAGGTCCAATCAAATACTGAATCCATTTTTTTACTCAACATTCATATAGGGCTAAATGTGAAGCTTGTTGGTTAGAAACATTCCACTAAATTTGAATAGAAAAAATAACACAAGTAGGTTGTGAACCTAAATGTCTTAGTGGAACCTCCATTAACAATTTTTTATGCATGGATTCTACAATGTTCTCGAGAAATTTATATTTGATGGGTTGCTTAGCATAATGGATATTAAATGCCATTTCAAGGAGGCTTGCACCCACTTCCCAATTGCTATCTAGTTTGAGGAAAAATGCTAGCATGGAAATAGTATCCTGAACTTAAAAATTTCCAAATGATAAGGATGCTTATGATTATTTTTGAGTAATTTACTCTAATAATCCCAAATTATTTTAATTAGAAAAAATATTTTTATCCCCTTCATCGATTTCTTCATAATCACTAGCAAGCTTTTCTAGTTCAATGTGGATGTTTCCAAATTCTTCGGTAGTAAACCTCAACACATTTTCAAACTCTAAGTTGCAGTAATGGATAACATTTCTTCTTTGTTATCTTTATTAACAATTACTTTTTTGCTATCATAATTGTGGGCACATACCATGATAAATTTTGGGCAAGGGAAAACCTCATGTAACATCATGCACCCTAATCCAACTACCTACAATTTAGTGATAATATTAATTGGTATTATTCTACTATTGGTAGTTTGCATTTTATTTGCAACCTTATTCTCACATGAAAATCTAAGTTTTAAGCTAATCCTACCATAGATTTTAGGATCATAATTATCATAGTATTCATCCGTGAAACCTAGGGTTTTAAGCACTCCATCATAATCTATTTTTCTATTTGATTTTTCTTAGCCTTTTCCAACAGCTGGTATGGTAGTGCTAGTAGACATGCTTGTATAGTGTGAAATCTCAAGTTCTCAACCCTGAACCCCAAGATTGAAAAATTAAGAAACGATGAAACATAGGATTTTTTTCTTCCACTTACCTAGATTATGTTTCTTGAAAAGATGAATACAAAGACACTAACAGGTGTGGAATGACTATGTTGGAACCCAAAATCTCCTTGGTGCATTTCAATGAGAAATATCCCTATGTGTTGACTCTCTCACTTAAAAATTAAATCACTTAGCAGTAGAAAGTTCACTTCTCTTTTTTTGTCAAATATTAAAGTGAATGTAACATGTTACCTTTAGACTACACAATTAGTACATTACAATTTTGTACAGACACTTAGAATTAAATTCAACAATTGTCCCACATTTCTACACCTTCTATTAATTGATCAGTTTTGGCAAGAGGCGACATCATTCAAATGTTCCATATCAAATAAATTCTCAGTTGTTGATCTTTGTAAATTTAATGATTATAGGGTAATTCTAGAGGTTTGAGTTTGCAAGCCTAGTGCTTTGTGCATTTCATTCCAAAATTCAACTATAGCCATCCATCAAACATTCATCGAATGGCCGAGTAACTTATCATATGAATGTGTGTTTTAAAGTAGTTTTAAACTTTAAAATGCACTAGGATACAAAATCCTCATGATATTGTGCCACGTGTCGTCATTCCAATGCTCACAATCCTATCCTTTGATAGAAAACACATTGGAGACATTGAGATGAGTCCACGTGTCCTTAATCAATGGTTTCATGAGTCACATATAGATCTTCTTGAATCATCTCGTGGATCCAAAGAATCCTTTTAAAAAGCATGAAATTGACACCTTTCCCCTTTCCACGATTTCACGAGAATTAACTTAACCTTTATAAAACTATCTTTGGAGTCACGAAATCATTTTGAAAGGAAACCTCTAAAAGGGAGTCAAGTGTCAACCCTTCCATAGTTTTGTGGGTGTTCCATTCCTAAATAAAAACTTTGTGCGAATTAGCAGAAAGGCATAATATGCGATGGGAACCATATATTAAGTGCAGGCTCACTTAAGCCATTTAGTTAAGCACATGTAAAATATTCTTCTTTAAGTGAGTGCTAGGAGAGGAACAAGGGGTCGGTAAATTAATGTTACAAAGGACTTAATAAAATGACTAACGACATGGAGAACTGAGGGAGCAAGTCAATGAAAAGTTAGAAATAAAGTGTAGGGAAGAGCATGCTAGGTAGGTTATTTTAGATGTTTTGAACCTAAATTCACATATAAAGAAACATTTTAGCAAACCCTAGCAAGAGTTTTGTTTAATGGTAAACCAGCTATCATTTAATGGTAAAAGCCTCCAAAATATCGGGTAAAATCCTCCAAAATCTCACTTATCACATAAAATCCAAATAAATATTGATTTGACATCTAGATGGGAACATTTTGTTTCCATTTTTAGTGTTTTTTGTCAATTTAATGACAACTTTATTTTTTCATTTGTATTGTTTTATGATTTAAATCTACATGCAAATATTTCATAATTAGATAATAATTAATTTCTTAAGGAAAAAATCTAGATTTGTCTAAGTTTATTTCATTCCATTATTTAGCACTTATTATTAATTGTTTAATCCAACCACATGCAACTAGAACTTTCAAGTTGTATTCTATCCATGCACAAACACATACTTTGTAACATATTAACATACATATAGTTTTCTATTGATGTTATCCTTGAACCTCTTTTAGGTGTAAGTGCTCATAATTATTTCTAATTACTTGTAATTTGAAGACACTGAATACACAAGATAATTCTTTACCATAAATGAATAACAAATAATAGCTCAACCATTTATTTTATTACAATTAAATTACAATGTTACATAGCTCTTTAAAGATGAGTAGAGCATGCAAGCTCTTATATAAATGACACATGCCACTTTACATCAGACACAATTGATTCCAAGCTGGTAGTGGTGTTATGGGATGCAAATCATATTCTCAAACCATAGGGCTTACCGACCATGCTTAGGATCTTGGGATTTCACATGATAGCTCCAAGCCACCACTATGGTTCTACATTTATAGAAAATTTTGAACCTTGGTTCTGCATCCCACTATGGTTAAGCATGAGTCAATAATTAAAGAATTTAATACAAAAGATATTGCATAATCTACTCAATCAAGCCCACTAGAATAGCCCAGAATGACATTGAAAATCTATAGGGCTTGCCTACCATGTTGGGAAAAGGGGATTTGTGAATATACAAAATGTACCTATCCTAGTTACCAATTGGAATTATGCAGAAGATAAGGGGTAGTAAATCTTCTCTTGCCTTCTTTAGGAAGCTCCAAGGAACCTAGGAAGCACAAAATGAATTTGAAAGTCTACAGTTCCTCTTTGAGGATCTCTGTCAAAATGGAGTATGAAAAATAGATAAATTTCAATGCGAACAAGATTAAAATACTTATGTGGTCGCACTCTCTATGAAAGAAATTATCTCCATCAAGGCTCCTCATCCTAGATCGAAACCTAGCTCAAGGTTGGGTGAACCAGATCAACTTCTTTCCAATTTTGTCAATTCTTAACTTGAAGGAAATTGGTTTCTATTTTACTCTATAACTACATAACTAGATGTAGGAGAATTTATAATACCCCCAATAATAAATCATCTCATTCCTTATTAACTTCACAAAATGAAAACCCTTATCAAAATTTAGAACATTGTACTCAAAACCATTTTTTGGACTTAAGAATGATTTCAGTTGAACTCACCATCCCTATTTATGGGCTATGGCATTTACTCGTGAGTCATGTGAGGTATAATTATTTTTTTGTGCTAATCAAGTAGCCAACTTTACTTGTGTGAGAGCCACTTACAATGTTATTTTGATTGATGTATGGCTACATGCGAATTGTAATTGTTGAGAGTACCTCAAGCAGTAAGCACTCAAATAATATGAAATCTATTACAAATCTTATTTTGATTGATAAGTGGATTCATGACATCATCATGTACAATATTGTTGAACACCCAAAATACTAAGAGGGGCATCAATCAGTATTCTCTGAAACCACTTAAGCATGTATTCAAAACATTTCATCTAATTGGCATAAATGAAAAGAAGCAATTAAAGCATGCATCAAATCACAAAACATAGGAACACCAAATTTACATGGAAAAAACAAGAAGGGGAAAATTGTGGTGAGGATTAGCTCACAATATATTATAATCGGTTATAAGATATTATAGAAAGGCTCACTTCCAGGTGGACTCACTTTCCAGAGGACTCACTATCTAGAGAATAAGAGAGAAAGAAGAAAGGGTGGCTCATTTCCAAGATTTGAAATGATATAATGCATCTACAATATGTTGGGGACAATTCCATTGAAGCTAAATACACTGAATTAACACACTACACGTTTCTCAACACTTACACCCACTCTACTCTTCTTCACATCACATTCGTATACTCTTCGTAGGAATTCACATCACATTTTCCTACAGCATGCATATCTTCTCTACAACACTAAAATGAACTTGCATTTATATGCATTACATCTACAAACACCTACAAAATCAATTAGGTTGGCCTAATTAGTGAAACATGTAATACATCAACCTATCGGCTCAAGATCCAACCATACATGCCTCGTGGCATAAACCAACATTTGTAACATATCAAAATAGGTCAAGAAGGGCCTATAATTACTCCATTAAATTTTCTCAATTCATACTTTAACTTCACACAACCCCAAACTCTTTAGGTCGGCACCAAATAGCAACAACTGGTGACATGAACCATCTGTTCATTCATAACACAATGTGTGGACCACCAAACAACTTCCCACTTGTACCACCCATACTTTCGACACCTATAAGCACTCCCACAAAACCGCATAACCAAATATTCTTTTGTAGTGGAATGTGGAGAATTCCAATCATGTACTCTACATTAGTAACACTGTCATTGCCAAGTTTGATACTCTGTCATCATTATCTTTGACACAAAAGGAGATAAATACATGAAACATTGGATTTGGATTCCTCCAACATATACCAAAATTTCCTTAGAACTGCATAACCTGATTCTGCATGGCAGAGCAATGTAGACCTCAAAACAGGTTTATTATACACTAAAAATTGTACCCTGGTACTTAGAAAAATATCCAACACATTTTTTTTGCATTGTACCAACTCATCTGCATCTTTATATTGGATTGACATTACTAACAACACTACATTCAACCATGCTCATCAAACAATTGTTCATCAATGTCAACATCAATGGCAACACCATATATGCTCATGCTCATGTTGCCAACAATTTCATCAATGACAAGCAAACTTCCGACAAGTATGTCGTGCAATTTTCAATATCAAATCATCAGATTAGAAGAGGAAATTATTTCTTATTTTTTAAAGATTTCCCACTGAAACATTGATTTAGGAACATCATGAAAGTACATATGGTGTTAATCTATGGTTTCACAACCACATTTTCTTCAATGAATAATAATCCCATGGAATTGCAAAAATCAGTAAAAAAAACATGTGTCATAGTTTCTCCCATTTTTGTGGCTTCCATCTAAATTTTAAACCTTACAGATTGGTGAAAAAGGTTTGCTAAGTGGGGGGAACTATATTAAGCATGGGTTCACTTAAGTGATTTATTTTTCAGCACATGTAGAAAAGTTTTTTTAAGTGAGCATATGAAATCTATTTACAAATATTATTTCGATTGATGACTGGATTCATGGCATCATCATGTATAGTACGTCGCATGGTTTTCCATATCAAGTTATCAAATCAATACATTTCGCTCGGTTGATGCTTTGGATTAGAAGAAGAAATTATTTCTTATATTTTAAAGATTTCCCAATGACATTAAATTAATAACATCATGAAAGTACATATGATGTTAATCCGTAGTTTCACAACCACATTTTCTTCAATGAACAATAATCCTACGGAATTGCAGAAATCAATTATAAAAAGAAAACATGTGTCATACTTTCTTCCATTTCGCGACTTCCCTCTCCATAGTGAATTTTATTAAAGAAATACAAATCATATTGAAGATATAAATTGTGGGTTCACTTGAGTGATTTATTTTCAGCACATGTGAAAAAGTAATTTTAAGTGAGTGCTAGGAAATAAAGGGATTGGGGAATCTCATGACGCAAGCATGGCATAAGGTTATGACTTAGGGCGCCCAAAAAGGGTAATGAAGGATAATAATGACAGGCTAAAAGGGTAAGGTTTTTTCGATTTTTAATAATGTATATGAATAAAAGGTCAAACGTTGATCTTTGTAAATCTAATGGCTCTAGGGTGATTTTGAAGGTTTGAGTTTGCAAGTCTAGCACTTCACACATTTCATTTTGGAATGCAACTACAATTGTCCATCAAACATTCATCAAATGATGAAAATTTTATGTATAATTTTAATTTTTTCTATTACAACTTAAGAAAATGGGAACGGATCGAAGAAGTCCATCGATTCATCGAACAATGAATTATTTTTGTACATTAATTTTAATTTTCTGAGTATTTATTCGTAAGAGAAACCCAAGGTTGCATTTATCATATTTATCCAAAAATAATAATCATGTTTACAAAACATTTACCATGACCTCCATACCATGATAAAGTTTTATTATAGATAATTAATAATTTAATACACAATAAACTTTTTACTGAAATTGAAGCAGTTAAGCAAAATATTACATCGATACAAAAGACTAATATGTATAGATCTCACTTGAGCTTGCAAGATCATAAGGTTTTAGAAAGAGAGGACATGCATGTGGGTCCTCTCAACATGATTTATGAGAAAATGAAAATTAAAAATATTATATGACTCAAAATATAATGAATCACTAACAACAGAACACAAATCATTTCATTCTCTACTAAAATAAGAAGGGTTGTCGCCAACAAGTCTATTGACCATCGCACATAGAATTGAGACACTAATATCACCATTTAGTAGCTTTTCCTTGTCAAGAAAGCCACCAATCCCACCATGGATAAACTAGAGCTAAGATTGCATCTCCCTAAAGCTTCAAACAAAAAAGAAAATGAGAAGATAGAAGGCTAGAGATAAGTCCCAGCGAGGAACTTGACAAATTCTGCACACCAAAGAATATCCATTCTTTTTGAAACAAATAAAGAAGCAACCTCAGATGAGAGAGTTAAAGGATTATTATGAATCCAATCTCTACCAACCCCACTTGATCACATTGATATAAGAAAACAAGATGTAGCTTCTCCCCTGAGAAAGGTAAAATGTCTCTCACTTCCTAGTAGTGACAAGGGATAAACACTCTGAATTGGGGCCCCATTTCAAGACAAAAGAATAGAATTATAGAAGCATGAAAAAAGAATAAAAGTAGACAAAAATAACTAGAACATAAGCAGGAAAAAAGAAGGGTCAACCATAAAATATATAGTTGAAAAATTGAAGAACAAAGACATCAATACTTGGTAGTAACAAATGTGAATTAAATGGCTTGTTGTACCTTAGGCATTATCAATATCCACTAACAAGTCACAATTAATTTTTCTCACTTCTAATCAGAACTTATAAATATGTTGACACTTGTCACCATTCCAGAGATTTTAGGTAGGAATCTAGTTGTGTGGAAAATTCATCCCAAAATAGAAGTATAGCATTTGATATTTTTGCCACCCACACTAATTTTTATTTGCATACAAGTTTAATTCTAATAACATAAGAGAATTATTGAATTGTTACATTAAAATAACATAGAATAAAGATATAATATAAATAACATAAATATACATGTTGACATTTATATCTTTGATAATGCAACATATATAAAGGTTCTTACAAGATATACATAAGAAAGTTACTGAGTAACAAAATTCTACTAGTGAGGGCTCTTGAGGAAAAGGTGGTGGAAATTGATGATTCCTTGGTTTGAAACGCACCAAATGTGGAACCTGTTGGTGAGAAACCTGTGTAGGAGGAGGAGGGTGTTGAGAAGAAGCATGTGAAGCTAGAACCTCTCAAGGTTAACCCCCTGTCAGAGGACTTCTCCTATCTTAATGATGACACCACCTCAATGTACAAGCTCCTTGACATGGTGAGGGTGGAGGCCATTGGTACTTTCAAATTGGAAAAATGGACTCTACAGGAATTCAATAGGGTTAACATCAAAATCAGGGGATTGGAAGAGAATGTGTAGAATATTCTGAAAGGAACTGCCTCAGATATATCTGATTGATAGAATTGTTGATATTGAGTGTTTGTTCACTAATTTCAAGTCCTTATGCGAGCAATTCCTAGCTCATTTAGAGGCCAAGGTGTTGGATACCAATGCAGATATCAAGAAACTGCTCCATGTTGTCATATTTTTGTTAAGAATAGCGTAGATTCTTTGGAGGTCCTATTTCACAAGATTAGTGAGCTTAGAGAGGATTAGTTGTATTTTTTTGAGTTGATGGAGAAGGATCAGGTGTCTAAAGGAAAAGGGAAAAAGAGTGGAAAGGATGATGTTAAAGGCACTACTACTAGAGGGATGGGTGACTGGAGGAAGTCTTTTGAAGATGAGAAAAAAGAACTATTGGACATGATTGGGCTTCACAGGAACTAGGAACTTGAGGTGGCCAACACCTTAAGAAACATGAAGTAGAGTATTGTTATGTGTTTTTTGTGTTTGTTTCTTTGCTGCTGGGTTTCGATTTCTTTCTTGTTATTTTGTTGCTTTTTTGTTAATGGTCGTTGTTGATAGTTTAGTGTTATTGAGAAAAACTTTGTATCTATAGTTGTAAAAGGTTTCAGGTCCCTTCAAAACCTAATTTTCCCATATAATAAAAAAAAAAATCCTTCTAGTAGTAGAATGCAATATTCACATACATTTTTAAAATTATGACAAATTTCTTCACATACATTTATCAAAATTATGACAAAACTTCATTCCTCAAAAAATTGTATCCCACAATGACCAGCTAACGACGTCCCACTAAAGTGACATTGTGGAAATTTGACACAAAAGGATGTCAGGTTATAGGGCTCCTTCATTTAAGGAGCATGGAATATCCCTTGGTGCATGGATTCCCACTCCAATGTGCACAACATCCAAAACATCCCCTAGGCCGCCTAGATAATCATGTTGAACCATCAAAATCACCAAGAACAACACATCAACCTACAAAACTCCAATGTCTAGTAAAGAAGCCACAAACCATGAAGAGATATCGATGTTCAACCAATATCTATCTATAGCTTCTACAAATTCAAAGCCCAACACCATCTTGATAAAGACTATAGTCCATATGTTGTGTAACTTGAAAATCTGTGTAAGTCTTTGGCTAGTAATTGCTCCTAGGAAGGCTAATTGTCGTTGAGGAATAGTTAGAAAAATTGGTGTATCAAATTCCATAATGATTTTTGAACTAGAGCTTTAATCAAGATTATAATGAACTGCATTAATAATGGCAGCTGAATTTATTGAAAAATTTGGACCTTGGTTATGCATCCCACTATGATGAAGCACAAATGATAGTTAAAACATTTAATGCAAAAGATATTGTATAATTTGGTCAAGGATCTTCATCTTGTTATCTTACCTCAATTTACATGTTTTAAATTTAATTTTATCAGAAGAATAATTAAATTTAATTGAAAGGTGAGCCAAATTTCCAATTGTTGCATTCACACTTCATCAACACATGGGAAAGCCATTACAAATTTTGTTTGGATTGACATCTAGCTTTAGGCATAGTACTTTGAAGCATTGAAAAGATAAAGAATTAAATAGCTTGGTGTACCTTAATCATTATCAATATCCACTAACAACTCACAATTAATTCTGCTTGCTTCTAATCAAAACTTATAAATATGTTGACAGTTGTCTTCATTCTAGAGACTTTATGTAGGAATTTGGGTGTGTGGAAAATTTGTCCTAGAATAGAATCATATATAGCATTTGATATTTTGCAACCCACACTATGATTTTTATTGGCATACCAGTTTAATTCACCATGAAAATATTTCATTGGTTTGAATACAAGTTTAATTCACCAACAAATTTTTACATTGGTTTGAATACATGTTTAATTCACTTAATGAAAATATTTTATTGGTTTGAGTACAAATTTGATTCGCCAATAGAAATATTTCATTGGTTGAAAACAGGTTTAATTTTCCAATAGAAATATTTTATTGGTTTGAAAATGGGTTTAATTTTCCAATGAAAATATTTTATTGGTTTGAAAACAAGTTTAATTCGCTAATGAAAATATTTTATTGGTTTGAAAATAGGTTTTAATCGCCAATGAAAAATATCTTATTGGTTTCAAAAAACTTATAATTCGCCAATATTTTCTCAAGCTTCTAGTGATTACAAAAGATTCACCAATTGAATTTGTATTTTTCCTTGAAAAAAGAAAAAATCACCAATAATTTTTTTTTTTTTGAGAATAATACAATATTTGTCAGGTTTTTACACCTTTTTAGAGGGGGGTTTCTTAAATTTATCCCTACATGACCAAGGAAAATAATGACCTCGTGTGTGTTGAGATGGCTTCTTGCATAAACAATTATCCTTTTCATATAAGGTCATTTCATACATTTTGTGTACTAGAACTATCATGATCTAAGTCTTATTTTCTCACATAGATCTGAAAAGTTTCTAGTATGCCTAGTATGAATAAGGACAACCCTTTTGTTTGTAGTCAAATTCCATGCAAGGGATACAATGTCACCCCGGTTCCTCATACCTTGACACATAATATCCATTTTCTATATCAAAGTAAGGATTTCTCTCTACATTTTTCAAGAACAATCTAAAGAAAATCACCTTTCCATTCCATATTCCCTATACACGCATTATATACCTATAGCTTTTACTACAAGTGATATTTAATCAATAAATTTCACTCATTCTTCATATCCTACATTTTAACTTATTTTTTCTTCCATACTAATTCATCTCCATCTCAAAAACCTAAAATTCACCCATACACATTAATATTTTCCATTTTCTTCATCTCATCACCCTTTAGCTCCATTTTTCCTTCATTGCACTTTGTTTTTCATTTATGATCCACTAGACCTAATCTATTATTCCTATTGAGATTTCAAACAAACAAAAAAAATCCTACCCGATCTCTCAAGAGGGCAACCTTCCTCCATCCCTTAGTCCACTAGGGCACATTGGGGCATGTCACCATCCAAATTTTTCATACTAGTATTATGACTTTGAAACAACACAATAAACACATTGTCTCAAAGAGGGGAAAAATGTAGACACTTAAAACTAACACATTTTGTCTCATCTATCATCATTTCTCATTAATTCCTTCATTAATATTGATTAAATGATTTTAATTATTTAATTAAGCTAACACACCATCCACACTAATTAAATAAATTTTAATTATTTAATTAATTCATCATTTTTCCATTATCAACAACTTGGATCTATGAACTGGTGAGGTCACAAATGGGAGACCTCATCCTTAATATAAACATTCAACAATAACACGCCAATGGAGTTTGAACCTTGATGGAAAGAACAACACCACAACTTACCCATCACACTATGCCACTATGGGCAAGTTTCTTCCATCCACATTAATTAAATATTTTTTAGTTATTTAATTAATCCATGTATTAATTCTTCTTATCCACTATAGTTAAATAATTTCATATAATTTATTTAATTATTTTTCTATCTTTAATTCTTCTAAAATAAATAAAATATTAATATTAATTTTCTAATAATATCTTCTCTAATGCACATGAATTAAATAAATTTATTTATTTAATTCTATTAATATTCTTATGTCTCCTATTTAAGTGAGTTCACCAAAAAAAGAAACATTAGTTTACTTAGACTCACTCTCACTTCACTCATCTATGTAGTCAATTAAATCACCAATCAAGATTTTTTCAAGGACACTTGTCACTTGCACATTCATCATGTGTTCACAATCATTTTCATCCATTGATTCTTCTCATAATTTTGATTGTTGATCAATATCAGGTGAAAACTATAAATCAACTATCATTCCAAGCCATAAAACAATCCACAATTATCTGAGAACATTCATGCTATTCTCATAATGACTTCCCTCATGCACATGATTTATTTAATTCTATTAATATTCTTTTATCTTCTAATTAAGTATGTTTTCCAAAAAAAAGAAACTTCATTTTACTAGGAATCGCTCTCACTTCATTGATTTGTGCAATTAGCTAACTCACCAATCAATATTTTTTCAAGGACACGTGTCACTTGCACATTCATCATTTCCTCACAATAAATCTCATCCATCAATTCATCTGATCATCCTCCATTATTGATCAATATCAAGTGAAAACTATAAATCAACTATCATTCCAAGCCATAAAACAATCTGCAATAGTGAGTCTATAATTATTTGAGAACATTCATGTTATCATTGCGCCCATTTTTCTATTCAAGGTTATGCTTGAGTTTGAAGAGCAATCCGCATATCAATTCATACATGCATATATAAATTCAATGGAGAAAAGTTGAAGGTTTGTAGAGGTAATATTGATTATTATTTTATTTTATTTTATTTATTATGCTCATTCTCTATTGTAAGTGATTATTGAACCTTGAAATAGGTACTTTCATTGTATTGTTCTTATTTTACAATTTCACATTTAATAGATCTACATAAAAAATATGGTGAGCACTTCTAGAATGGAGGTTGGGAAGTTTAGTGGAATAAACTTTAAGATTTTAAATCTAAAGATACAGGATGTTAAAGTTGATAGTAAACCCCACAACTCCTAGAAATGACCTACAACTAAAACTCCTATCACAAATGAGAGATCAAAGAAATTGATTTGCTATGCAACCAAGAGAGAAAAAAATGATCCACACAAGAATCTAATATGTCTTTTGTATTGAATAATAATGTGAATTACATGGATTAATGATTACTACAATGAATGATAATTCCTTATAAAAGGAAAAAAGCAAACTCTAGATGAGGATTTGATTAGTTTGTCACAAGTGTCTTAATCTCCTGCAATGAGACAACTTGACCTTTATTTAACCCAATCTAATAATAAAAAAGAAATCCTAAGTTTAGCTTAAGTGAATAAAGAAATAAGGGACTTAATAATTAATTAATGATTAATTAATTATCAAGTGATGTCCTAATTATTCCAACACCCTCTCTTAAGATCAACTTAGGAAGAACCTAAAATGCTCTGATGAAGAATACAATGATGGATGCATGGATGGATCTCGAATACAAGTCTTGATGAGGTACCCATGTACAAACAAATCAAATCTCTCATAACTAGAAAAAGAGAAAACTAGATGGGAAAAACTTCTCTCTAAAAGAGAGAAAATGAAATGACTACACTAGTGAAAGGAGGATAGGAGGACTCAATGTGACCCCCCAAGGACTGCTTATGTCACATAAGTACAATAGATTCCCCCCGATAGGAGAGAGTAAATAAGGATATGAATCCCCCATAAAGAAGTTGCTCTAGTACCAATAATGAATGCCTGAAGATAGAATATGATCCACTATCTACAAACAATATTCTCCCCTTAGGAAGAAACATATCCATTACTGGTTGGAGAAGCCAATCCAAAAATATGGGTGAATTAGGAATCCAAATAAAAATTATGTGTACCTCTAAAAAGTGCTCAAGTGTCCACATGTTGAAAAGAGATTATGTCAATCCAAGATCTTGTGAAGACTGGTGGAGAAAAAATTGCAAAGGAAATGAAGATAGTGGGCCAACAACGATGATGTGGTTGTCAACGAAGAGGAGATGAATTTCTTTAAATTAATCCTCCAAGAATGCAATATAGGACTCTACAAAAAGGGATTATATGTATGCAAGATATGAATCCCAAGTAGCTATGACTAGATGAAGATGGATGTTTTCTGCATTGAACCAATAGGGGCCCAAGATGTGGCATTGCCAAGCTAATCAAGAATAATAGAAGATGATGATGTAGTCTTGATCTGAAGAGTGGGAACATAAAGACAAGTCTTTGAGCCATCAAAACATGCAAGACCTATGATATAATCAAGCTCCTCTAAAGTATTATCATTAAAATGGTATGGAATTTGCATCTACAAGAGGAATGAGACAATCTATAGCAAATCCTCTAGGTATGGAGAGATATGAGGGTCTACATGGATCTCCCAAAGATGATTCAAAAGTGTGTGGGAACAATCAATGTCTGATACAACACACATAGTGTCAAGATCAACACTAGAAAAAATTACTCCTACAACATGATCATTGATAATACCCCATGTTGAATAACTCCCTGGTATGTCTGGTGTAGGTAATGAGTCCACATAGATAAGGAAAAATATCAAGCCACCAGAGATATGCCAAGATGTCATTTTTCTAAGACTCATAGCTATCCTTTGTTAGGATTACCATAAAAGGATGAACAAAAAACCCATGATACGTCCTCAAACTATAATATTAGAGAATAAAAACCTTAGTACATATTAGATAGATCTAATGAAGCCATCTCATGCAACTAGATTCTTTGTAGGTGCCAACATGTCCAAGTAATTGATAAAAATGTGAAATCACAAAAAAATGAATAGAATGTACTTGGGGAAAATTTTGGAAAAACGTGCATCAATGGATCTAAAGAGCTCTGAAATACCCTTCCAATGTCGTTGGAATCATGAAAATTGGAGATACAGGTGAAAACTTATGAGCATGAAAGTGAAAAATGAATGTCTAACTTTGATTGAGAATAAAATAAACTAGCAGAAAAATATAATGATGAGACCTATGCCACTAGAAAGTGCTCAAATACAACTTTCTAATGATATCTTTTTTTCCTGATTTTGACACTCTATGCCCAAGTTATGGTGAAAAGAAAAAAATGCCCCTTTAGGCCAAATGAGGGCTAGGAGGGGTCCTTAGAGGGGTCGGTACGACATTCATACTACCAACATCGGTGTAACATCATGCTAATGTCAACAGTATATTCTAGGAATATTCCCAATCTACTAGAAAAAATGGTTTCTTGAAAAATCTTGTTACTAGAATCTTCTAACATAATATTCTTCATGTGCTAGTATATGATGTTTAGGTCACATAATATTCGGTTCAACATGAAATTTTGTAAATGCACGGGGGCCAATATGGTTGGCATTAGTGCCAGTTGGATGAACTTGTCAGTCAGGGATTATTATGACCACCGACAATGCTAGTATGACCACAGGGGCAGTAGTGGTAAGGCTGCCAATGGTGGATAAAAATGTTAGATGATAAAACAAGGGGTTCGTCTGTCTAAATGTGGGCCCCACAAGCTTTCAGTGCCTACTTATACTATAGGTTGGGTATTGCATACCTAGAAAAAACTTTTTTTTGGCTTTTCTTATGTTTTTTAATTTTCCAAAAAAATAATTAAATAAATGAATTTTTGAGCACCTTTAAAACCCTGTGCATGGGAGAAAGCTGCATTACTAGAATTAGAGATTGTACGATCCATACAACCTGTATAGACATATATTATTGTATAAAATTTTGTGCATAGTTCTTTGATGCCTAATTTTTTTTGCAACTTTCCCAAATTTGACAAAATGACAGGTGATCCTTAGGTTTTTGATCATTCTGGACTCAACGGTGATGCCCATTTTCCCTAGGATGATTCAATTTTTCCCTCAAGGCCGGATCTCTCAAAATTTAGATAGGAAATCATATATTTGGAGCTCTCATACCATGTTGGAGTTGATAGTGAACCCCACTACTCCCAAAAATAACCTGCAACTAAAATTCTATCACAAATGAGAGATCAAAGCAACTAATTTTCTATGTAACCAAGAGAGAAAATATTGATCCACACAAGAATCTAATATTCATTTGTATTAAATAATAATTTGAATTACATGGATTAGTAATTAAAATGAATGATCAATCCTTATAAAAGGAAAAAAGCAAACCCTAGATGAGGATTTGATTATTTTGTGACAAGTGTTTTAATCTCATGCAATGAGACAACTTGACCTATATTTATCCCAATCTAATAATAAAGAAGAACTAATTTTAGGTTAAGTGAATAAAGTAATAAGGGACTTAATAATTAATTAATTATTTTATCAAGTGATGTCCTAATTACTCCAACATAGGATACATTTGTGACCAAAGACCTATGAGTACTTGTTTTTGGTTGGAAACCATTTGATATGAAATATAAAGAGTATTTAGTTCTTGAAATAAAGGCAAGGATTTGGTTTCTCTTTGCTTCATAGATACAGTGATCTTGAATGTTTTAGGAGAAACTATCACAAAGATCGTCTAAAAGAAGTTAGGGAACTTATATACTTGACAAAGTCCTTGTAAACAAGTTTTTTCTATGAAATAATATTTTCTCCTTTAGGGATGTAAACTCTGTGATAGACTTCCCGAATTCATTCAATATCATGGTGAACCAATTAGCATCCAAGGATGTGATAATGGATGAAGAACACTAGTGCATAACCCCTATGTGTATTTTACTTGATTCATGGGATAACCTAATACTGGAAATCAATAGCAACCTCTTAAAGTTGAATCTTGATGAAGTGTGAAATACATTACTCTCTAAGGAAACTGATGTGGAAAATATAAAAAAATACTAAAATATTTGGAAAATTAGAGATCATTTGAAGGAAAAGGGAAAGAGAAGGAAGAAATACAAGCAGGCTAACTTTAAGGGGAGATCTAATTTTCTTGGTATATCCAAGGTAAAATATTGGAACAATGGAAAGATTGAGCACATTAAGAAGGAATACAAGAAAAGGTAAGAAAATAATTCTAATGACAATTCATACACAATCGCATTTAATAATGATGTCAATGATTCTTTCATTGCATCCCTTGCTACAATGCACATCAGGGTGTAGGCCGGTTGATTAATTCAAGAACTTCCTTTGGCATGACCCAAAAGGGATTGGTTCTCAAATTTTGATAGATTCAATGTTGGATGGGTATACTTGGGAGATAACTCTTCTCTCAAAATCATTGGACAACATAGAATCATGCTCACATTTGGAGATTAAATGACCAAAAACATCTCTAATGTTCTACACATTCCAAGTTTAGAAAGAAACCTACTCTTTATAAGTAGATTAAATTATGTTGATGTGCAAATAATTTTTGACAAAGATGGATGCAATATGACACATTAGTCCGCGATCTGAGCTAAGGTAGTTCACTTTGGAACTCTATTTTGTTTGGATGTTAGTACCATGGAATATAACAATTATAAGATTCCTAATTAAATAAAACATAAACTTCTAGAAAAGAAGACCATGTTATGGAACAAGTGTATGTGCCACATTAGTAAGAAATCCCTAAGGGCCTTGAAATGTAAATGCATTTAGGGGATAACTATTTTTTCCTTATATTTTAATTTTTGTGAACTTTATATATGTGGAAAATAAAATCATGTTAAGTTTTATTCAATCTCTACTCAATTTGTATGGATTTTGTATTTTATTCATAGCAATGTATCTGGTCATATGTGTTGGAGCAAACAAGATCTACTTGCAAACTCAAAACAATTCACAAATGAGAATATGTAAAATAAGAAAATATCATAAGCATGTGATGGGTTTTAAAATGCACAAATGAGCCTTTCTTATAAAGGAAAGGATGAAGAGGTTAGAAGGTAGGATTCAAACTCTAACTAATCATCCAAGTATGGAATAAGTGTAGGACTCTATGGAAAAGTGTTGGGACACTTGGTAAGTCTACATGAGGTGAGATAAAAGTCTAGATAGCCTTTAAGTGATCTTAAGTGTAGTGTGAATAGGACTCTACTACGTAGGCTAAAAGCTAACTAGTTTGATAATACATCTTTTCACATTAACAATATGGGTGTACCATCTCTAGGAAAATTCCTTAAATAATGTATTTAATTGATTAATTTTCCAAGAAATCATGGGTTTCCTCAATAATAAATTTTAGGTCTTCCTCAAAGTTCAAAGATTTTAAAGCTCTTGTTGAGAACTAGATAAAGAAGAATATCAAGGTGTTGAGACAATAGATAATGGTGATTTTTTAAATAGAGTTTATCTTTGGTAGGAAACATGGTATTGCAAGGTATAAGGCAACTTGATAAAACCCTGAGAAAAGTGGATTTGTAGAGAGATTGAATAAGATGTTGATGAAGAGAGATAGGATAATGCTCAATGGAGCTACTTTGAGAAAAAAATCTATGTAAAATTTATGAATCTATCTTCTTTCCTAATTAACAAGTCTCTTCAACTCTTGTAGGAAAAATCCCTTAAAGAGGTTTGGTAAGGAAATAAGCTTTCATTGTAACACATCATGATTTTATTATTGTGATTAATATGTGCTTGTACCTAAAGAAAAGATATAAATTAAGTTTCAAAGCACAAAAGTGTATCTTCATCAAGTATAGTGATGGCATGAACGAGTAGAATATTTAAGATCTAGTTACTACAGAGTATTCAATCATAATGTTATCTTTATGGAGTTCATATCTTAACTTTTACATATACAATCTAAAGATTAAAATAAGACATAAGTGCACATAAAGTCAAAAGAAAAAGGATGTTGCACCTTATACTAAACTAGATATTTATAATGGACCTAATGAAGAGGAGGATTCATAGATTTAAAAGGAAGAAGAAAATCTCAAAACCCACTTGTAAGGATGTCCACTCAATAGAGAATGCAACTTGAATAATATGACCCACTTGATTTGAGTTGCATTTTTTCTTTGCCTACTAAGGAGGATGAGCCTCAAATGATGAAGAGGCAATGCGATCTATGAACATGAATGATGAGATGGTTGCACTATATAATGTAAGAAAATCCATACCCTATAACTTTAACACTAAAAAATATCTTGTCTTTAGTTTTCTCTTCCTATCATGTTCTAGGATTATTTTAACCTATCCTTGGCCTTTTTATTCGCTCCTAGTGCTATAATTATGTTGTGTGTTTAAATGTGTCACATGTGTTTGAGTTATATTTTATTCCCTTCATGTTAAGTATCCATGAATTTTATAATTGAACTCTATCACAACGTGTAGATGTTCATTCAATGCACTACCATAGTTCAATTGTAAATTTATACAACATATATTTTCTAACTTGTTAACTTGACCTTTCGACATCTAAATATTCCTTTGTAACTATCATACACCCAATGTTTAGAATTTCAATATTGACCTTTGTATTTTTAATGATTATTGGAATTCCACATCATTCTTCCAAGATGATATTCTCATTCCCTCATGCAAGCTTGATCTCTCCAAGGAAAGTTACAACACTTTCCTTGGGTATTGGTAGCATTTTGTAGCACTTTATCATACCTTGCAACATTCTAGGATTTTATTGCACCTCCTTGGTCTCATTAGCATCCTCCATTGTTATTGTGAAGATCATTTTGTTGTTTCCTTTGGCACTATGGAGTTATCACCTTCTATTTATTTCCATATACACAATAGGGTGTTTATCCCCATAGACCAAGGATTTAAATTTTTTAGATTATTACTATTCTACTATTATTTTATTTCAATTAACTACTTGTGGAAGTCAAAACACCAAAATAGGGGCTTAACCTAAAGGGAAGATCCTAAGAAATCACCACTATTTGTCTTGTCTTAGTTATAAGTTTCTTAGACTATCTCACATGGAGACTTTTTATTCTTTCTTCTCTTTCATACCTTTATAATTTCATTTCATTTTAGCGGTTTTATGTTATTTTGTATCATTTTTGTGTCTTTTTATTACTTCTTTGAATGTGTAATTTATGCAAGTCTGTGTGTGTGTTCACTGTCCAAAAAAACTGTCAAAACCTTAGGTCTTTGAGGGTTTAATGAAAAACATATTTTTTTGAGTCCACCATAGCAAATTGGGGGTTTGATGAGACCTTGTGGAGTGTGTTGAAGGTTTCAGAAGCCTAAGAAGGCATAAGAGTGAGTGTTGATACAAAAAGCACCTCAATTAGATCTTTCTTGATGGTTTGAACCTAGAGAGAAAGGCTTGTGGGAAAACTTGCAAGGTAGGGTTTGAAACACCTTTAGAAGAGTCAATAGAATCTGAAAACATTTGTTCTTGTCCTTGTTTATCCTCTGCATCATTATTGGTATTAGATCTAGTGTAGAGAAGATAAATTCAAGAAAATAATCTTAATTTTATATCATCATGGGATGACAACATGCATCTCAAACTACAACATATAAATAGGGCGATATTGCAATATGCTAGCATCTAGGACAATGAGTTGATGATTCTATTTTCCAAGTTCTCTATAGTTTTCTAGTTACCATGTTGTAGTTAATTTTATTTTTATATTCACATGCTTCTAATTTTTCATGTTTCCATTTCCCAACTCATTAATGTAGTATAAAGTTTTAAACAACTCAATTTTTATATTACTTTTGGTGAACCTAACACTTCAAAGAAAAATATTGTATTTACCCTTCCATTTTCTTCATAAATTGTCAAAAAAAATCCTCAAAAAAATGGGTCACTACCTTGAACCCTATTCCATATCCCTAAAGGACAAAAATACTATCCTTTAGTTAGATTTGTCTTCACCTTTCTTAATATTCTTCTTATATTTTTCATCATGGACATATTTTCTTATTTTCTTTCATCACTTTCTAGCTTTGATAAGAAACTTTATGATACTTATACCGCATTTCATGCCCATGATTGTCACTTAGTCATTCCTATATCACTCTATTCACTTGATCATATTCTTCGAGTCGATCGTGTTACTTCACTATATGATTGTATTATTTTTGTAGATACCCAAAATTGTCCTAGTCTGCGAGTAACAACTTTTTACTAATTTTCACCCTTTTCCCCTAATGATTAAACTAGCACTTGCACCTAAAGAAGGTTCAAGGATTATGCCGATAGAAAATTATATATATTTTAATATGTTAGAGAGTATTGTTTGCATAATTAATATATGTATAATATTAATTAAATATATTAAAAAAAATTATTAAACAATAATATAATAATTAAATAATATATAATCATTATTTTCTTTTTTGATAGGTAAGAGAGATATATTATATTAATTTCAAAATTCAAAGATTACAAAGTTCTAGCCCTCCTAGACAATCAACAAAAACTTCCTACATACTCATTACATCTCGGACTGAGATTTCTAGAATACCACCCGTTTACATAGCTAAAACAAAACCAGACCGCCCACCAAATTCAAAATGCAGACAAAAACAAAACTATCAACCAAAATTACAGAGACCCTTTCCATAGAGGAGGCTACAATTAACAGACAACCAGATACATACCCCTTACTTCAACACTGACCCACCAACCTTCCAAACCCTTTTCACCACATGTTCTGCTGAGCAAACACACAAAACTCTCTTTTCCAAGCTGAGTTTGTAACTGGAATCAAATGGAATTTCTTCCTGAGAAATTCAGCCCCAGCGGTTGCTAGACACCTATGCTCCATCAATTCTAGACCATTGACATCTAGGAGAAATGGATAGACCCTCACTAGCGCCTCTAGATCATTAAGGAGAGCCAAATCACGAGGGTGGGGTATGCCTTTTCCCATGGAGGTGACAGCCAAAGCTCTGTTCAGACCCACCAACATGTCCTTACAAAAAATCCTCCTCATAATAACCCTCGATTTTGCTTTAGGGACACCAATGTCAAGCAATCCAGCCAAAACACGAGTTCTACATTCTCCATAAAGCCTTTCCCTGCAATGCATTTGATCACGACAAAGGTGAGGTGATTCAGATGCTTGATGATTCATTGCAACCGCAGAGAGGTGACCTGGCCTTCGAAGGCCATCTGATGGTTTGAACTCTTTAACTGGACTGGAGTGACCATACCACCCATCTCCAATTCCTTCGCCAAAACTAACAAGATAAATATTCTCATGGCCAAATGGAAAGCAAAGCCAACAAAATGCAAATTCCTAACCTCCACTTCACTTAGGAAATATAACCACCACCCACTGCAATCAAACCCATTGACACATGCTTGGAAATAAATGTGAGTAGGTTGGCAAACGTTCGAAGAAGGACTGCGCACAACACCCTATGCCGACGGCCTATTATTAATGTTACTTGCTCTAGAGAGTTCCCTAGACTACGTGATCTATGGTGCCAGCTCGAATCCAGTCCCCAGTAGGCTTCCACCTGGCCACTCCATGCAAGCATGCGGGTGATGAAGTGGCACCCACCCTACCACCCACAATATATAATCATTATTAACAAATATTTATTTAATATTATTAGTAATGATTAATATTAATAATCAATTTTCACTCCGATAATTTGTTTACACAAACTTCTAAATCAATCAATACAAAAGTATTTAATTTAACATTTTCCTTGTGATAAACAGAGATTGATGAAAGTAAAAGAAGTGATATAAATTATTATTGTTTTCTTAAAACACCAAGATTTCAAGTATGTCCTTATAGCTCTATTAAGATTTACTCAATGCTCCGTATAAAATTAAAATTATTCGAGGTTGCCTTGTTTTTGGCTTACACTGTTAAAATTATTTTTTGTAATATTAAACCAACCTAGGAGAATAGTACACCATATAATATTACAATGAAAATAGTCATTGATTGCAAATTTTCTTCCATCCTATAATACAAATTTGTTTTATGGCTTATAAATTACATTAATTGTTGCATTGTAATAATTTTGTCAGATCATTAAAAATTGTTAAAAAAAATGGAAAAAATCACTTTAAATTGTGGATCGAATAATTTGTCCATATTGAAAATTTCATTCCTCTGATCAAAGCATTAATCATAAACTACGAATATTTACCGATATTTGGTGAGGCCGTTAAAAAAAATTAATATAAAAATACATGAGCATAATTTGTCTAGAATGAAAAATATCTCCCTGAAGCTGGTCCAGAACAAATCTAGACCATCTCGTATAGAATAGTTGGAGGCAAATCTGGCCCTCCATGTTTGTGTTAGTTTGTTTAGCTAGTAAATGCGATGGCAAGCCTCAACTGTCGGGAGGCCTGCAAGCCATTAGAGTGCAATAATAGCCGTTGAAGAGGCACTAAAGCTAATCTATTTTCTTAGGCACGTAGAAGATTTTCACAACATTTGTATCAGTAAACAACTATCAGAAAATGGTTTTACACTAACCTATTTATAGGCATGAGACAAGTTTCGGCTCAAACTGCATTCACAATATATATAGCCTATTGGCTAATAATACCTTATTATTTAATTATTATCATATATCATATTCTACTATTAATTGACTTTATGTTATTTAATTAATTCATTCTAATTCACCCTTTCTGACTAATTAAATAAATCCTAGGGATAACTTTAAGAACTCCCCCTTGGTGAAGGTGTAAAATCCTAGTGAATTGTGTATACTTCCTGAAAAAAATATTAATTTTATTGGTGAATTTTTTCATTTTCAGGAAAAAAAATAATCACAATTGGTGAATCTTTTGTAATCGCTAGAAGTCTATGGAAAATCCTGGTGAATTGCAATTTTTAAAAACAATAAAATATTTTCATTGGCAATTAAAACCTATTTTCAAACCAATAAAATATTTCCATTGGTGAATTAAACATGTTTTCAAACCAACAAAATATTTCTATTGGCGAATTAAACCTGTACTCAAACAAATAAAATATTTTTGTTGGAGATTAAAAAATATTTTCATTGGCGAATTAAACCTATTTTCAAATGAATAAAAAGAAAACATTGGTGAATTAAACATAATCCCAAACCAATAAAAAAATACTTTGGCGAAATAAACTGGTAAGCCAATAAAAAATCATAGCGTGGGTAGCAAAAATATCAAATGCTACATATTGTTCTATTCTAGGACAAATTTTCCACACATCCAAATTCCTTCATAAAGTGTCTGGAATGGGGACAAGTGTCAACATATTTATTATGTCTGAAGCTAGATGTTAGCGCAAATTTATATAACCCACAACCATTTGATGAATTTTGGATGGATGGCTATAGTTGCATTCCA
Source organism: Sequoia sempervirens (assembly GCA_007258455.2). Classification (NCBI taxonomy): domain Eukaryota; kingdom Viridiplantae; phylum Streptophyta; class Pinopsida; order Cupressales; family Cupressaceae; genus Sequoia; species Sequoia sempervirens. The sequence continues at coordinate 11,417,962 of VDFB02271358.1, forward strand.
GAAGCAAATGTTTGAAGTACTAGACTTGCAAATTCAAACCTCTGGAATAACACTAGAACTGTTATATTTTCAAAAAACAATGGTTGATGTTTTATTACTTATTAAATCACTTAAAGTCATGACACCCAAAATAATATTTTATTGTTGATTGGCTATCGAGAATTGAAAATCACTTAAGTTATGACTTAAGCCTTTGGAGTCATCGTGGTGATCGGCCCTCGACCTAGGTGATTATTGGTTTCGTGGAGTATCAAAGACTTTAATATCTCCTAAGTCAGGTGACGAATATTTGCTAATGAAAATCAATGGTTGAGATCAACAGCTAACAATCGAGCGGCTCCCACACGCCCACACTGTTGAGAAGGTGATGCCATCAGTTTCATGTGGTAATGCGAAATTGTGACATTTGTCCTCAATGGGTCTGAGCTTACTCATGGTTAATGATCTAAAAGAAATCAACAATCAGTGCTAAGTTCATCAAAGATCAACAGTTATCGCAAGATGGACGAATGTAATAACGTAGTTGCATTCTGGAAGCAAATGTTTGAAGCACTAGACTTATGAATTCAAACCTCTAGAATAATGCCAAAATCATTAGATTTTAAAATATCAATGGTTGACATTTTATTGTTTATTTAAATCACTTAAAATCATGACTCAATTTTTTTGAAATAATATTGTCACATCAAGTGGTGAATTAAATGCTCAAGTGTTGAGTATTTGATGTCTTCGTTCTATATATACTTCACCAACTTGATGTTCTTCATATCATTTATAATATATTTGGCTTTGCTTTCTTTCTTCTCTATTATCAATTTATCTGTGATATTACGGAGTCTTCATTGCGTGTCATGCTACCCAAATGTTTTTGGGAGAAAAAAAGCAACGATGCCTATGATAGACAAAAGTTTGGTATGGTTTTTACTATTACTTGTGTGCAGGTTGAGGAGGCTATAAGAATAATTGTGGGTAGGGAATGGCTTTAGAACAACCCTCGTGCTATATTTTTTGAGGTAGCTTATGCTTTCTTGTCCAATTGCATGGACATTTTGTTAGATAAAGATTTGGTGAAGATGTTGGCAATACGCTATTTGCACCCTTTCATTTACTCTCTTTCTTTGCTGGAGTTGGCACTTGAGCTTTACAATTTTGAAATTGGGTTAAAGCTTGTTGGTGGAATCTTCCCCAAACTTGAACTAGCTATTTCTACAGTGCAAGCTTTTTTTGTGGTTAATATGAGGTGTGGTTTGGTGTGTGATATGACCAATGAATCATTGCAGAGTCTAGAGTTTTGGAGGAAGGATTTGGGTGATTCCCTTCTCTTCTTTGTTGTTACTTTGTTCAATTCGATTCACGTCTTGCTCAAACACCTAGTTGAGGGCTTCTTCTATTGTTACAAAAAAATTTAGTAATGAATCGTCTCTATATTTTATTGTACAACTCTTGTAATATATATCTTATAATTGGTTTTTTGTCATGGTTATTGGATTTTTGTCCAAGCTAGCTATGTACTTCATGGATACTTAAATTAAAATACTTTTCGTGGCTCAATTCTTGTAAATCCTTTTTTCTTTGTTCAATATACAAATGTGGCTTTTAAGTCTGAAAAGTTATATTTTTTGTATGATTCAATCAACATATAGCTATGATCATAAGTGATCGAAATTTATTGTGACTTATTAGTGGACATTGATAATTATTAAGCTACAATAATCCATTTAATTATTTCTTTTCAATGCCTCAAAGTACTCTAGCTTTCTCTCAATCTTTTTATTGATTTCTAAATATCCACCAGATAGTCTTTCATTGATGAAAATGTGGTTGTGGTACTGCAGATTAATGCCATATGTACCTGGGAAATCCTTAAAATATTCAAAATTAAGTTTCTCTTCTAATTTGAAGCGAGTGAAATGTTTGATTTGATAACTTGATACTAAAAATAGCAAAAATTATGGCACGTGGCACATGCTTTCTTTTTATCGATTTTTGTCTTTCTTTAAAGAAAGTGTGGTTGTAGTACTGCAGATTAATGCCATATGTACATCTAAAGTGAGTGATTGGATAGCTTGATATTGAAAACTGCACGACGTACTATAAAACACTTTTAATGGTCATTTGTTAGAATAGTGTCATGGAGTACCATGAACTCAGTTATAGCTTCATCATTTTTAAATTTATCTAGAGAGAAAGAACCTTGTTTTGTATGAACAAAAGGGAATATCATCTATGTTTCCTAGGGAGTCAAATGTATCATCTACAAAAGTGGAAGTTACTGTAATATGGATGGGATCAAATTAAATTTTGGGATCATAGATGGAATAGAAATGGATGATGGGATCATCATGGAATTCTAGAGAGGTGGGATTTTGATCAATGGTTGGATGAGGTTGAAGATTATGATTATCTATAGGGAGGATTTGAGTAACTTGTGCTTGATTAATTTCAAGGCTTGCTTCTTTATTCTTTGGATTATGTTATTTACATAGATATGGTTCTAATAATGGGGTATAGATATGGGAATATTGGATGGCCTCAATATTTTGGCATGGGGGTAATGGGTTTTGGATATGAATATTTGGAGTGGGAATGATAGGTGATGGAGGGAATGATAGTATTGTTGGCAATAGGTGTTGTCATTGATGCCAACCCAATATAGGCTATCATTGATAACGAACGTGTGTGTTAAAGATTGTATAATACTCCAGAGAAGTTGATGTGCAGTGATATCTGTTGATACAGTCAACAATGAAACATATGAAAGAATGGTGATTAGCCTGGTGTCTAAGTGTGATGCGAGGTAGATACATATGCTTGTATGTGTTTACAACAAGTTTTCATTGATATCATTCCAAATTAATGTACCACACATGAGGATAAGTTGCAAAAAAATTTCAAAGCATTTACAATGTATACTTATGATAGAGTCATGGTAATGTGGTTTGCATCCCTCTGTAGAGCAAGCTTTTATCTTGTAATTCAGAAGATAAGATGATCAAGATGTGAAGGTATTATTTTCAAGAATTCAAGTCATTACACCTTCCACTGTGAAAGTTATAAGTGGCAATGTTTTGGTCTATACTCTGGAAAAGTAAAGTGTTGATGAAGGCATGTTGGAATGCTACACACTCCTCCAGAAGTGAAGCTTTGACCTTGCAGTTTTGTGAACCTATTCCAGAATGTTAAATGCATACTACTTTGCATTATTAGTTGTTTTTACAATCTACAAGATCAATTTTCAAATGACAACGTACTATAGTGAGTCTAGAATGCTTTGTTCTTACATACTCAGTGGGTCTCTCTATTTGTGCCAACATATGGCAATCAAATTCTTTAGGAGAAGGTTGCAAGGATGTTGTTGATTACCTACATTGTTCACATTATGGTCTGCATAATGTTTTTGGTCTCTCCCTAGTGTAAAGTTGAAAAATTGGTAGTTTTGGTGGTGTTGGTATTGTTTGGGCAGACAAGATTGTTTCCTTCATCTGCGATTGGTCCTAAATAATTAATAATGCCTTGGAGGATGTGTTGAGATGGTTTTTGATCTTGATATGTTGTGTATTGATCCACAACTCATTTTATCTTCATATTGTATATGTTTGGAGCTAACCCGTGTGATATCATACATTTCTTCTAAAGGTCATCTTGTAGTCGACCTAATCAAGGTTTTGAGTTGCCATGGAGTATATTTATAGAAGATCAAAATAATTTGTAATAGAGTTATGGTTGTTGAGTTGGAATTATGGAAGGAAAGTGTGAATTAAGTGGAATGTTAAATATGAAGTGTGTGAAATCAATATGATGATGTAATTGTGTGAAAAGGGGATTGCAATATCAACATAAGTTAGATGCTTCTTTCAAAGTAGTTCATGTTATAGTTTCTTATTATAATTTTCATGTATCCTACCTTGAGATAGTGAGTCTCAATAGGTCCTTGTATCTTTCCCTAAGAATGTGTGCCTTAGTCTATAATTCTTGAGGAAGTGAGCCTCAAAACAATATTGTAACTCTTGTAAGAAGTGAGCTTCATATATTGTGAGTTAACTCTCACTGTGGTTTTTCTCTTATTGCGTTTTCCACATAAAAATCTTGGTGTCTTGTGTTGTGTATGTTTTCATTTCTTCTCTTAAGTATTTTAGTTAATGTGATGTGATGTTTAATCTACAAATGTGAATGTTTAAGTTTTAATATATGTTGATTCAACCCCCTCTTAGCACTATAGTGTGTTCAACAATTGGTATCAGATCCAAGTACCTTCGAGAAGCTTAATAACTGAGGTAGATCCTACACTTGAACACATGTGGTCTATGGAAAATATCGGTAATATGCTCATTCCAAAACCAAATCTAGAAGCAATGGAACTTGAAGGTTGGGACATCAATCCATATGATTGTGAAGTTGATTGTGAAGGAGAACTCTGGTCTACTCTTGAAGATCTGGATGAAGCAATAATGAAAAATATCAAATATGAGTGCATGCTAGAAAAATCAAAGGAGATAATTGTCAAATTAAGGCAAAAGCTAAAGAATCAAAAGAAGAAATTGGCAAACTAAAGCTCAAATAGGAGGAAATGGATGTGAGATTAAAGTCAAATAATTTGAAGATGTGATCTCTAATTTAAAAGTCAAAGTTGAAGAAGGCAAGAGGAGTGAGGACTGTTTAAATACCAAGCTTAATGATAAGATTTTTGAATGTTCAAAGCTTGAGGAAGATATTGTCACTCTGAGAAAAGAACTTGAAAAAGAAAAGAGCAAATTGACAAAGGTCTAAAACTAAGAGGTTCTGAGATTCTTGATGAGTTGATTAACTCAAAATCCATTAAAAGAAAAGTCTAGTCTTGGTTTTGAAAAGGGAAAAAGTCCTATATCTAGTGCATCTACAAACCTATATGATAATTTCAAAGTAGAAGGGAATTATAAAACAAAGGAGGAGAAATTTTACACTAAAAAATCCTAAGGAGATATCCTCCAGAGATGCAAAGATAAATTAAGATAGCAAGAAAGAAAGCGGTTTCATTCCTATCTGGAACAATAAGAAGAACTTCAGGAAGCATGCTCCTAAACAAACTACTCCTACCAGGTTCAATGGTAATTGCTATGCTTGTAATAAGTTTGGTCATAAGGTTGTTGAATGAAGAAGCAAGATAAGTCAGAATCCATTTAGGCCTCCAAGATACAATACTATGAATTCTCAATCATTTCATAGTTAGTGTTATGCTTGCAATAAAATTGGACATAAGGCTAATGAATGTAGAAGTAAAGTGATAAGGAATAATGCTACATATGACTTCTTCATCCTTCTATGGTTATTGCTACATATGCAACAAGTTTGGTCATAAGGCTGCCAATTGTAGATCTAATGTAAGAAGAAGTAATTATGCTCCACAAACTAGTATCACCTAATATAATTGCAATAAACCAAGACACATTGCAAGGCTTTGCAAAGGAAATAATGTAAAACCTTTTACTCGGCAAAAGAAGATTGACACTAATCAACAAAAGAAGAAAATGAAAAAGGTATGGTAGAAGAAGGAAGAAAGTGAAACAAAGAATAAATCTGTACCTTAGTCTAGTGCAAATGGATCCTCCAATAACTGAAAAGAAAGTATTGGCTCAAGGGGAGTTACAATTACAAGTTTTTCAAGACTATGTAAAGTATTAGATGTTGAAGTCCTCAGCATAATGGTTATTGGTGACATGGATATGTTTTCTCAAGGTTCCAGAGTGAATACACTCTCTACGAAAGTGTGCTAAAAGATTATGATATCTCAAACAATAAAAAGCTGCTAATGTTAAGTACTAAGAATTGCATTTAATGCAAAGTGACTAGGGTTGGAGTGAATCATATTTATTGATTTCATTCAAAAGATATTAAGTGTATGCAAGAGCTATGGAAGTGAAGAAGGATTTCAACAATGTGTGTGCAAACCCTAATGATAGTGATTCTTAGGTATTCTTTTGGTTTGTTAGTAAAACCCTAGTATTTAGAAAGTGCTATCATGGCTACACCAATTTTCATTGATGTTGTTGAGAAGCCAAGGCTAAAGTTCAAGAAACATCCATACATATCTACTATGATTGAAAAAGATGGAGCATTCTCTCATGTTCCAATCAATATGATTCATCTTGAAGATGTCTGCATTTATATTCAATCTCAGCTAAGCAAGTGCAATAATTTGAAGATGGAAGAGTTCAGGTACAATCATCTCTTAGGTGATGATTTTCCATTCAAATCAGAATATACAAATGTGGAAGAAGAGGTTTTAGATGTGTGTACAGAAGGGTTTTCCTAATTTTTTCTTTGAAGGTGAATGAGTTAGAATTGCCTTGAGCTGAATACATGAAGACATATTTTGTCTTGATCAACCCCACCTAATCACAAATGAAGCCATCAGGTTTGTGACTACATTGTGCTCCTCCAAAACCATCTTGGCATTGAAGACCATGAAGAATGAAGAAGCTATGAAGCTAACCGGAGCCAAATTGGACAAAAACCCCTAAGTATGGATGATATTTCTAACCTAGGGGTCTGATATGCCACGATGGGAATTGCATATAAGGTTTACTATACAAACAGAGAAGGGTCCACTACCACCACTATCATCTTCAATGCTCATTAGATAGTGAAGAAAGAAAAAGATTATGACCTTTGTGAGCTTTTGCGGTAGCAATTGTTAGAAAATTTGCAGAAAACCAAGGGTTCATGCTATAATTTCTGATATGGCACTTTGATTATTTGTCTTATGTTCTATTTCTTAAAAGAAATGCATGGTCTAAAGAATATGGTATGGAGAAGGGGTATTCCTATGGCACATCATATTAGGGATCACATGTGTAGCTTTCCAGACACTAAACAATGTGACATAATGTTTTGGGGATTCTTTAAAACATTTCAAAATGAAATTTAGAAGAGGGATATGATACCCTCACAAATTGTGAAAAGATATAAGAATTAAACCACTTTCATGGTGGATAAAGACAATTTTTATATGGAGGTAGTTGAACCAAGGACTTCATGGCTAACAAAGCTACCCTATGAGGTCTCTAAACTTGATTGGATTGCATATGCTGACATTTTGCTCAACAAACCTAGGGATCCCATTGTTGAAAGGTGATGAAATAACCAACAAGAAAACCAAGCAGAAGGCAAAAGAAAATATGAAGAAAAATGTGGGGAAGATGATGTCTGAGTTGAAAAAGGTGTTTGGCTCTCCTGAGGATCCTATGAAAGCATCTCAAGCCACTACTAGTACACTAGGTCCTAGAAGGATAAGTAGATCTACCTCTTCCACTACCATAGCTCTCAAACCTACTCAAACACCTCCTAGTAGAAGAAGAGTTTCTATTGAAGTACCAACACAAACCAAGACTTGTAAAAAGAAAGAAGCCAAGGTAAAATAAAAAGGGAAAAGATTAATTTGGGAATGTGGATGTTGATGAGGAAGATGAAGAAGAAGAATGAAATCTATGTTTGAAGAAAGAAAGAAGAAAAGACAAGAGAAGAAAGAAACATCTAAAGAGGGAATGGAAGAATAAAGAAAACAATGAGCTCTCCAGAAACACACATGAGCCATTTTAGTTAGAACCAAATTAGATCTATAGAGTAGTATTTTGAATTCAAATGCAAAGATGAAATATATGGCTCAAGTATATTTAACCTATTCATTAGATTGAGAAAATCATCAATCCATGGCAGTGACAATGGTTTCATCATTTCCACCTTGTTTCCAATAATCAATACATAAAAAAATCCTTTAAAAAGATACTAGTTGCACCCCATGAAGATACATTAGGATAAATGTGCCAATTTTCAAGAAAATTTAATATTTATAAATAAATCTCGCTAATTTCTTGATTTATCATATATTATAGTTCATGTGATATGGTATTATCACCTAGGATAAGGTCAATTTTAAATTCCATATCCCTATTAAAAAATATACCCAATATAACACTAGGAAACACATCAACTAACTAAGTGGGTAACCATTGAGGGAAAAATTGTAGCACCCATCCTCAAAAATATCACTCACCATGATGGAAAAAATCAATAATCCTTCCACATACATTTCTTCAAATGCATGATAGAGATCATACAAATAGAGATAGGTTTGTGGACTTCAATTATCAAAAATGATCACCAAGATCATAAACACACTCTATTATATTTTTCAAGAATTGATTTTGGTTGAATGAGCCTTAATAAAATTTATACCAAGAATGATCTCATAATATTCCAAAGATAGGATACATAAATCTATGGTGTTATTGAAGATACCAAGTTCCAACATGTAATGACACACAAGTGAGCCCCCTATCACCTTAGAACTTAAATTAATAACTCAAATTTCAAAACGCACTCTTTTATTTTACCACCAAAATATATAACACCCTACCAAGGATTGAGAAATAAAATATTTGGAATCTCCTAAATAAAATAAAAAAAATTGAATGTTCACCACCAAATGTATCTAAGGTCTCCATAACAACACCCTAATGATCATCTTGGCAATTATAAGACTATTGGTGTAGGTATTAAGTCTATTAGTTGAAGATTTTCAATTATTTATTTAGTCATCACATTTATTTTTTCCCGTAGATCAATCAAAGTGTTCTTAATGAGGATTTCATTTATTTATGCATCTACTACAAGATTTCCAGGGTTTGTATATTTTGGAACAAGTGGTATGTCCAACATAATATCAACTAGTTGTCCAATTACATGGAAATTTTGAGGGTCATTTCATTTTCTTCCTATCTTCATAAGGCATAGTTCCATCATAGTCGTGTTGGATATTGAAATATTCTTGATGGATTGGATCAAGGGAATTTTGACATAGACATTTTAGCTAACTCAAGAAGTCAAATTTAGGTTCAAGGTGAGATTTTGGGTGTTCAATCTTTCTAGGAATGGAAGTTCTTTGCTTGTGATTTCAATATGTTGTTTTTTTTGTTTAGGTTACTCATTTTATTTATTCAAATGGTTGTTCGCATTGATGGATGGTTCATCATCAAGAAGTTTTATGATGTGTGGAGATGATGGTCCAAAAATCATTTTTCTTGAATGTAGGTGAACATCACTAACCTCAACCATAAAGGTTGGGTATTGGATGGATTTATTAGTATATAGGCCTATTATACAATCTAATTGTTAGGGTTTGGTGCAATTTGAGAAGGTATTTAAGGTTCTCTTGGTTGTGTAGGGAATTTTTAACTAGGTTTGACATAATAGATGGATTTTGTTGCAAGGCTTGTTGTGGATGCAGGTAGCTTACATATGATTTTTTCCATTGCTAGTTTCCTCACCATTGTTGTGGTGATGGCTTTTGAGATGACTACCATTGCTAATTATAATTTGGAGATTTATATGGTTGTTTTTGCCACATCCTTTTCTTTTGGTCCAATTGGATGATTATATGCTTAACAAAGGTTGATTTGGCATGTTATTCCAAGGTGCATTGTTCCAATTAGGAAAATTTGAATTGACTCCTAGAAATGGAGTATTGCAAGACAAAGGGTCTTGATGCATACCTTGTCTTAGATACCAAGGTTTTCATTGGGTAATGTAAAATACTTGACCTTCCTCATCTTCTAAGGTATGGAAATTACGTCTTCCATGCTTCTCCTTGAAAATACTAGCAATGTTTTTACATTTAGAATTGACCTTCTTTTATCGGTAATGTAGTCAGTGTTGTGTTAGAGAAACATCTAATTCTTCTTATTTCTTCTTGACATGTAAGGTGTCAAACTAGGTCGCAAGATGGTAAATGATATCTTCTTTCATATTTGACAAGATATTATTGAGTTCCACTCTAGAGACACCTGCAGATGTCTTGGTGGAAGGACAAAACAATTATATTTGGGGAATATCATAAGTGCCAAGGGCATGCAAGTGGATCCTCAATATTTCCAAGCCATATTATATTGGTCACGACCTACTACATTAACATAATTGAGAAGGATTTTTGGACTGTACAACTACTATAGGAGATTTGTTAAGGGGTTTTCTTAACTTGTTGCACCCATGAAAAATTTGACAAAGAAAGGAGCTTTTAAATGAATTGAAGCTACTTAAGAAACTATTGAAAAGATCAAATAGGAAATGATCTCATCTCTAGTACTTTCTATACCTAATTTTTCTCTTCCATTTGTGGTATTGAGCATTTGGTTTTCTTCATGGTTGATTGTGAGTAATTCCTACATATTTGTCATATTTCATCAAAGGCTAGTTGAGAGATGTATCCTAATCCAATTAAGTTCATTGCATCTATACAATCCTCATTCAGACTTCTTAGGAATATTGATTTGAGTGAATTTGGAGAGTTGGTTCTAGTGTGACATTTTTAGACATAATTAAAATCTTTCATAATATTTGAGGGGTTGATCCTCTTTTTTTACATTCATAATGGGTCATCTCCTTTCATGTCCCTTCCATCATAATAGTCTTGATATTTGTGCAAGAAATTTTCCTTCATGCTATCTGAGTTTGGTAGTACATTTCTATCTAGTCCCATGAAGTGATATCTTTAAGTGTGGCTAGAAATAGTTTTAGTCTATATACATCAGTAGTGTAGTCATAATTCTAGCATAGACCATCAAATTCAAATATAAATGTATTAAGATCCTCCATGATCAAACCATGAAAACTCTAGGGTAGATCTAAAGGAGGTATATTTTTTAGGGTCGTTGCACATTCTTGGTCTACTATTGGAAATTCAAATGTAACTAGTTCAACATGATTCTCTACTGCTTCTTCCACCATTATGTTGAGATGCCTAGTGGTGATATCTTCCAACTATGGGATATTTTCTTGTGTGAGACCTGTGCCTTTATTTTATTAACTTCTTTGATTAGATCTTTTGATGGTATGAGAGGTACTTCTATTACATCAATGTCTTTGATTGTCTCCTCTTGGTTCTGATTTGTTGAAAGAAATATCCCTAAAAAATCTATCTACCACCACATGTAATGGTGTTTGAACTAATAGACCTCTTCATGCACACTATTAGTAAATAGTTCAAATTTGAATTAATTTTTTTAATAGTCCTAATTAAGGGAGAGTAATGTATAAACAAACCAAAAAATAAAAAATTCCAAACCTCAACACCATCCCTGAAAACAATGCCAAAGATGTGAAACTCCATTTATGTTTAGTGGATTGATGCAAAAAGGGCATGTATTCAAATCAACAGACCAACAAATCCTTTATCAAGCAAATTACTGACTAAAATGTGTTACATTTAATTATGTCAAACTATGGAATCATATTCTTCTTGGATGGTACTTGCACTATATGTGTGGTTGAGTATTTCTAAGTTTTCCTAGAGGTTGTGTATAGAAAAATTGATTAAAAGTAAACTTGACTTAAATTAAAGAATATCTTATAAACCTTAACTATTGATAATTATTGCAAGTAGGTAATCCAGTTGGGACATTAATCAATCATTTTCAACTATGTTGTAATTATTTACTGATTCAACTATGAAAAATAATTGTTGTTAATTAAATGATTACTACTAACAATTTAAATGAAATCAATCGACACAAAAATTAACAATATATTTTAACAATTCATTAACCAACAATATGAAAAGGTGGGAAAAAGGGGAATCCCAAAATAGGGTGTCCTAGGTCCTTCATACAAAGAGCTAAGACACTAAAGGTATCCCTCTTCCCATAATTTCATTAAACCTAAGAGATTGCAAGGTGTAGAGATTGACTATCAACCCTAAGGTGAGCCAATCATACTTGACTCTCTAGGTTCCTTAGAATAGTAGGATTTGGTATGAAATGAAAATGATTTGATGCAACTAAACATAATAAAAAATGTGACCTAAATGATAAAATTCAAGATCTAGAAGCTACAAAAACTAAATTGATAGTTTACAGGAATAATAAGAAGGATCTGCACACATGTACCTAGAATTAAAATTTGGTTTTGAGCACTGCAGAAGGATAGGTTCACCCTAGGGTGAATGGTTCCTGGGAAGGGTTTCCAAAAAAAAAAATTAACAATCCTTTGATGTTGGATCTTGGCTTCATTTTGAGACAGGTCTCGTTGTCAAAAATTTGGAAATAAAATCTGTAATCGAGCTTCCATGGCTTGACAACAATGGTGACAACTTATGCAATGTTGCGAAATTCCTCTTTGAGATCCTTTTAGTCCTTCTTTCACTTGTAAATCTACACATACAAAGATAAGAAAGATTCTTTATTTTTGAATGGGGGTTTGCATTAGTCAAACCCCATGTTTGGTAGTTAAACCTTGATAGACTGATAATGGCAATTGATAAATGGAAGGAATGATGAATGAACACTTGCTTTCTAAAAATTACCAAACCTTTAATGGCTTCCCTTAGAGGATTGAAGTCAAAACACATCACTCCAAGGAATCCAATATTTCTTTACTTGATTTGTTGGATACTTGAATGCTTGGATGCTTGGATGCTTTGAGGATCAACAATGCATATTAGCCTTCACAAGATGACATGAACACACATAAGCTTGAACATGATGATATGATCTTGAATGCAACAACAAATGATTGATAAATATTCTCTTGACAATAATATTTTCTCATATGAAGTCTCAAAAAATCATGTTAGAATGCTTAGATTTAAATTGATAAAAAAACTATTTATTTATAGGTGTGTATCTAATTTCCTGAAAATTAGATTCCAAAAGCTGAAAATTGCATATAAAATTTGAATCATTAAAATACCACCAAAACCATATTAAAATTTGGGATCTAGGACTCAAGGAGGAACCATTCACCCTTGGGCGAATGGGTCTTGGCCTAAAATTCCACGACATGTTCATTTTGAGGTGATTAAAATATTAATTATATTAATTAAATATAGGTTTCTCTTTCAAAAAACAAACAAAATAGGGCTTATTTGGAAAATTAGGAGCTTAATTAAGTCCAATATATTAAGGAACCCAAACATAGTGTGAAATTGTAAAGGTATACAATTCCTACACTACACAATATAAACTATTAAAAGTATTGTAGTTACCTCAAGTGGCCCTATCTTGGCTGATTGAAATCTCACATTATCTAATCAAATCTCAACTCAAGAATCCATCTATTTGACTAAATCTTTATTATTTATTATATTATAAAATTGTAACTCAAAGTTGATAACAAAAGTATTGATAATAAGAGTATTGATAGAAAATTCTACTAGATATTTGACTCATATAGGACCTACCTTATATACATGATCTAGATAGTCTAATTGTTTTGGACTCCAAAAAACTCAACATATGTCAACTCATCCAAAAATATAAGGAGATGACTTATTCCCATCCTAAGAAAAAAATAAATAGTGAATTGATTATGCAAAGGTTTATAAGTATCATATTATTGTTATAACTCTTAATCATAAAGAAGGTAGATGTAAATGAAGACATGCAAAATAAAGTATAAGCCACAATTATGAACCACAATCTACTACTACCATAAATTCCTTCTTATCTTTGTAGAATCTTCATTGTTGGTGACATAATCAATGGTAAAGAGAATGGTTTATAACTAAACCATTCCAAAAATACTTGGCTACTTCTTCTTTCATGTATAGTTGGTTTCATCCTTTGTTGTAGATGAACACTCCCTTGTTTGTGGGTTGATAGGTGAACTTTTTTGTGGGTGACTAGTCCTTTGCTACATAGGGGTTAGTTTTTCTTAATAGTATCTCCACATCATAAACTACCATAACATAATAAGAAAATGAGGAAAATTTATAAGCTCGTCATTATCCACAATGTTTCCTACCAATCCTCTACTATATTTTCCCTTGATCAAAATATCTCTCATGTAAAGTTCTTAGGGATTAATAAGTAATTATCTCTAAATATAAAATTATCTTTAATTAGAGAATACAACCACTTAGTTGTGTCTATATTTGCTAGTAACATACATGCATAGTCTATTCCTTTTCAAAATCAACATTATTCTCATATAAATTATTCATTTCATCAAACCAATAACTTCATTTCTTACTTCACTAATAAAATATATTTTCTACTCAGCACATCAACTACTCTATTGGGTTTTCCAATTCTATTTTTTTATCACAAATAGATAGTGTAGCATCATAAATTGCCACCCTTGATAATTTCACACTAGGTTGAGCTCCCCCTCATGTGCTTGGACCCAATTGTGCATTTAATTTGTGTAATACCCCTCATGTTACTATTTGATTTTTGACATTCTCTGTGGTTTTTTTTGTTTGGCACATTGTGGTTTTGATGGTACTGTTGATATCATGTTGTGGTAGCTTAGACTGTTATTGATTATATGCTCTTATGATGCCATGGTTATTATGATGATATTTTATTATGATCGTTTGATGAAATTATCTGGAATTCAATAGACTAGAAAATAGTAATTGATGATATTAATGCAAATTAATGTAAATTTTATAATGATTTATATGATTATATGTTTTGGTGAGGGGACAGGTAGCATCACTCGTTCGCAAGAGCCCTGCTTCACTGCGAATCCTTCTCACGATGCTTTGTAATTGATTATATGTATATATGTTGTATATCACCTTGTTGGATGCAGACTTTACAGGAGTAAGACTCGATTCCACCTATTTCGATAGGTCTGGGTGAGCATTGAAACAACCCAACGGCAGGAAGTTGAATATTTAAGGTGACATGAAAAGTAACTCTGCACCAAGGCGTCAATAGTTTTGTATCTTCTTGGTTTGTGTGTCTTGGTCATATTCATTGTCGTATTGGTCTTTGTATGTCATTGTGATTTTATGAATTATTTAATGTGGGTATGGTTTTATATTGTGATTTATATAATTAAGTAATTTATAAAATAAAAACATAAAATAATAAGTAAATAAGGCAATGGATAAATATTAGTAGTAATAAAAATATTACATTTATTTTGTATCCTACAATGGTTGATTTTAATTGTTTAATATGAAAGTAATTAGTTAATAAAGTATTATGGAAAGATATATATATATTTATTTATTTAAATAAAAGTTCATGTTTGTGGATTTAAAATTTATTTGGTTTTAATTGAATGCATGAAAAATGAAAATGAAATATGGAAAAGGAAACAAAAGGGAATTAAGGTTAAAAATATTATTTGGATTTATTCTTGAAATGTGACCTCTGGTATTCACGGGAAGAGGAATTGAAAGGATTCCTGGGCATGGATTTTATGAAGGGGTTTCTTTGTTTGAGGGGATGGTTCGAATGCTGGAGAAATTTTTATTCTCAATCATTTTTTGTTCTTAGTTTCTTTTTCTATTTTTTGGAGAAAATTGGTGAAGAGGAAGGAAGATTTGGATCTGTTGCTGGAAGATCGGCAGCAAGGAATTGGTTCAGCAAAAGGGACAAGGCTTCTTCAATTTTCTGCAAGTGAAGGACGCCAGGTTCCTTTCTTTTAATTAATTATTTTTTGTTAAAATAGGAATTGTTCTCTGTGAATGAAATTTTTATTTAGGATCAAAAATTAAATAATGGCAGGAAGAAAATCTATTGGGGTTATTATTTAAGCACTGAAAATAAACCAAGGATTGTGATTATGATTTGTCCAAATTGAATTTCTGTGGATTCTGGGCTGTTCTTTTAAAAGGGGGTTTTTTTTATTTGAAATCTGGAAATGAGCAATTTTTCTTTCAATTAATTTCTGGGAGTATGATAATTTCCATATGCCTGTATGTTGCAAAATAATTCTTTTGTTCAAAGAACAGTGATTATTCTTCCCCTACTTTTGAAATGTTCAAATCACTGTATATATGAATATATATATATATATATTCACATATATTTATTTATATGTTAAAATTTTTGAATGAAACATTAAAATTTATTGAAAACCGTGAATTCAATTTTTCGTCGGCACTATTCACATATTTTTGGGTTGTTTATATTTCTTAATATGGTTGTGTGGTGGTTCGGCCTCGGCCGTATCCACCACACCGCCGCGGAGGTACCGTGTGACAGTATGCGGACTGTCCACGACAGTCCGAAGGACTACCGTGAGCAGTCCGTAGACTGCCCACGGCCGGGCATATTACCCGTGCCCTTCCGTTGGGATAAATATTTCCCCATTCGAAACTTTTGTGTGCTTAAACTTTAGTTTGAAAAAACGCGAATTTTATATTCAATTTTTTTGCTGTGCGGATTTTAGTTTATAAATATATATATATATATGTATATATTTATATATATGTATATTTATATATATAGATATATAATTATAATTATATATATATTTATTAATTTATTTATTTTGATTTCTTTTTTTGATACGTAAGGAGTTGATTTTATATATTCAGAAAGATCTACATGCGTCTGCATTGCAGGAAATTCTAACGAAGAGTTTTAAACAGCCAAAATTTAACAGGACAGAGTTCGACCCATTTCCATAATGGAAGCACCGAGCAAAAAACAAAGACTTGCTTCCTCAAGGATTACAAATTTGCAAAAACTAAACTCCAGTTCAAAGAAACCGCAACTACCAAGACATTAACAGTCATGCCAGACAAACACTTACCCTTCCCCCCTTAAGCCCAGAAACCATTTACCTCTGCAAAGCATGTGAAGCCCTCCACCCAGTCCATACCCTCTGCTGGCACTAGCTTCACTCTTTTCTTCAGAAACTCCACTGCCACGTCCGCCAGTGTGCGATGCCGAGACAATTCTGAGCCTTTGAGATCCAGAAGAAATGGGTATATTTTGATAGCTTCATCCGAATCCCACATGGTTGTCAGGTCCGCCGGGCGTGGTATGCCCTTACCCAAGAGGGTTTCCTTCAGAGAAATATCGATGCCCCCAAGCAAATCCTTCTGAAACAGTCTCACCATCAAATCCTTGGCCAAGGGTTTCGGTGTGGCAATGTCCATGAGCGACGCAAGAAACCTGGAGGAAATTTGAGTATTGTCCCTTGGAAATTCTTTACGCTCTAAATGTTCCTTTCCAAGGACCATTTTCACTGCTGCTACCGTCGCCGGATCATCTTCAAGCAATATTCGTTTGAGACGCTGGTCCGTTACTTCCCTAAAGGCGATTTGCCTTTCCGTTGCCACAAGCGAAACAGGAGTATCGACCCCGAAGGAATCAAGACCTTCCGCCGAAATGATGATTGTGAATTTCGATTTCGCCAGCCTCGCCATTGTCGAAAATGCGCCCGGATCACCCTGCAACAAAAAACATAAAAGCAGAAACCAAGGGGCCGAACTGTATTTTAGGAGAAGGCTTCCTTAATTTAACATGAGAGCTCAATAATGAAACATCAGTCATCGAATACGGATAGAGATTATGAGCTTTGCAAATCTGTCCTTCGCATGAAGTGAGACTCCTCCCCCGCAGACCTGTAATCAATGCAACTTAAGGAGCTTATCACACAGCACGTCCGCGCAAAGAGAAAGGTAAGCCGTGCACTACGTGTCACCCGGCCAACTTCATGAAACTTGAGCCCATCATTCCACTAGACCCCTTCAATTTAACCGTGCGGAGAGGCTGCCGAATAAATCTACCAATGCCATTCGCATATTGCTAAATTTGGTATGTTAATGTGGTTATCTCCGCTCGATCCAAAATCCACGTGTCCATCCCACACCCCACCACCCGGCCATTTAGACATCCATTGTCTGTGTGTGTGGCGAAGGGGGGGGAGGGAGCCCACCCATCTTCCCACAATGAATCACATTTTTGAACATACTTTGAAGCCAGGCCCAAATACACCCTGATTAGACAGCTGATCTGCATCTGTGTTACCTTCCCTGAGAGTATGATTTAACATGACTTGCTCAAAGTTGGATAGCTGTTCCAAGGCCGCTTCCAAAAACACACCCAATTTCCAATTGTGAATCTGCCTTGTCCTTAAGGCATTTATGACAATTGTTGAATCGCCTTCTATGACCAGGTTTTGAATGCCTAATTCTTTGCTTAGTTTAAGACCAAGGATCAAAGCTTGGAATTCTGCAGCATTATTCGTGCCAGCTATCAGAGGTTGGGCTAATTTTGCCAAAACCGAACCATTGCTATCCCTAATTATGCATCCTGCTCCTGACGGGCCCGGGTTCCCTTTAGACGCACCATCAAAGTTCAGTTTGACCCACCCCGCTTCAGGAGGGATCCATTTTGTTTTTTTCCGTTGTTCCGTTGATGCAGCTTTTCCTGAACATTCCATCGGAGGGGATTTGATGCCAAACCATTGCTTCAAAATCCAAGCATCCCATTTGGTGAAATTAAGATTTCTTGTTTTTTCCTGCACCTGAGCATTGAAAAGTTCTATAATGCAAGTCTCGATCTTGCATTGTAACTGTGGTATAGACATCTCTTTGTCCTGAAAAATGCGCCTATTTCTTTCCTTCCATACTTCCCACAAAAGGATTGAAGGAGACATTTTCCAAAGGTCTCCAAAGATGTTAGATTGATCATGACTTGGCCAAGATTTCAAGCAGTCCAAGAGCGTACCCGGAAGAGCAGAGAACCAACTTAATTTAGAGCATAACCAGCCCCACATCTGTTGAGTATAAGAGCAATTCAGTAATAAATGATCCACGGTCTCCTCTGCCATATGGCATAACGGACATCTAGTTGGGCCGTGGTATCCCAATTTTAAAAATCTGTCTCCTGTAAGTATTCTGCCCTGCGCGGCCGTCCAAGTGAAGATCCCTGCTTTTGGTAAGCAGACCTTATTCCAACACAAATTGTGGGGTAATTATGCTTTGGATTCTACAGGGACTGATAACACATTGTAACCAGCCTTGGTCGTGTATACTCCGTTTGGAGCAGCATCCCATCTCAATCTGTCTTCTCCCGATCTGACCCATATTCGTTGTTTTGCCAGTTCCTGTTCAAAAAGCTTTGTCTCTTGAACTTCCAGGTTCAGTGATCTCACCGATTTCCATTTGAAGAATCCTTCCTTCGCATTATCCTCGAAGTCTATGTAGTCCCTAACTTTTGTGCCCCATAACTGTTTGGTCTTTTCCATTATTTTGGAGAATTCAGGAACCCTTGCTAATGCAAAATGACCTTCCCACGAATCCTCCCAGAATAGTGATCCTTGACCATCCTTCACCTCCCACGTGAGAAAATCCAAGATCAGGTCTCTGGAATTGTTGATGAAGTTCCAAATCCGGGATCCAGAAGGGAGAGAGTTTGCGGTTAGGAAATAAATTGGATCGTGGACTAGATATTTTGCTCTAATGATCTTAACCCATTTTAGATTAGGTTTGGAATAAATGATCCACGCCAACTTCGCCCCTAGAGCCTTATTTTTCTTTGAGACAACTCTCAATCCTGTCCCATCATTTTCCCGCTTCTCGCATACTTTCTGCCATTTTATAAGAGGGATCTTTTTTTTATCTGAATTACCTTTCCAAAAGAAATCTTTCATTATCTTGTTTAGTTCTTTGCTCGCTCCACTAGTTAATTGCAGGCATGACAGCATATAAATAGGAAGAGCCGATATCACAGATTTCAGCAGGGTAAGCCTTCCTGCCCACGACAGCCATCTGTTTTTCCATGCAGATATTTTCTCTTTGCATCTTGTAACCATTGAGCTCCAAGCACTGACATTTTTAATGCCTTTATCCAAGGGAAGGCCTAAGAATTTACACGGAAGCTGACCTTTTTTGAATCCCAGAATTCGTAATATTTGAACCTCGCTGGGGCAAGATGTGTTGAAGAAGAAGACTTCAGATTTAGCTTTGCTTACTTCTTGCCCGGAAGCCTTTGAGTATTCTTCAAGCAGCTTTTTAAAAATTTTCGCTTCCTTTGCTGTTGCTTCACCAAAAAGCATTGTGTCGTCGGCAAATTGCTGATGTGAAATGTTGGGAAGACTACTAGTGACTTGCAAGCCGAGAACCCCACCTTGTTCCTTTGCCTTATCAATCGATCTCCCCAAAGCCTCAACCATAATTATGAATAAGAAAGGGGATAGCGGGTCCCCCTGTCTCAGACCCCTTGAGGAAGTAAAAAACCCCTCCGGAGAACCATTTACCAATACAGAATACCTCGGGCTAGCAATCCAACCAAAAATCCAGTCTAACCAGCCTTTTTGAAAACCAAATGCTTCCATGACTTTAAAAAGAAATCTCCAGTTAACTCTGTCATATGCTTTCCTGATATCTAATTTCAAAAGCATAGCCGACTTGTGCATTTTTTGTATTGAGTGAATAACTTCTTGAGCTATGATGATTCCATCCAGTATTGATCTTTCTGGAACGAATCTTGTTTGTTCCTCAGAAATAATAAAAGGAAGGATATTTTTTAATCTGTTAGCCACAACTTTGGCTAAAATCTTATAAATTGTATTACATAACGATATTGGACGAAAATCTTCCCACTGTTCAGGCTTCTCTTTTTTTGGAATCAGCGTCAGAAGAGTATTATTTTCTTCTTTTAGCACCCTTTTATGCCAACGTGAATCCTCTATTGCTTCCCATACCTCCTTGCCCAGAAAGTGCCAACATTTCTGAAAGAATCCAGCTGAAAATCCATCCAGACCCGGCGCTTTCTCTGGTTGCATCTCAAAAATTGCCTTTCTCACTTCCTCTTCTGTAAATTTTGCGTTCAAAGAATTTGATTGCTCTTGTGTTATCAGTTTCGGTATGAATTACAAAAGGGCATTTTGAACCTTCCAGTTTGAACCTTCCCAATCATTAAGCAAATTCTGAAAGTAATTAACTGCAGAAGACTTAATCTCATCCAGATCTTCTATCAAGCTTCCATCCCCAGCTTTCAGGCAGGAAATTCTGTTGCATTCCCGTCTAGCTTTAGTAGAATTGTGGAAAAATTTTGAATTTCTGTCCCCTGCTTTCAACCAAACTTCTCTAGATTTTTGCCTCCAATAGATTTCTTCCTTGATCAGTAAATCATTAAGCTTGCTGTTCAAAGCCTTTTCTTTCAAATAACAAGAATCATTCATACCACTTTTCATAATTTCTTCTGCTAAAGAGGCTAACTCTGTTTCAGTTTGCACTTTCTCTGCAAAAATGTTTTTGAAGCAATCTTTGTTCCATTGTTTTAAGCACTGTTTGAGATATTTTAATTTTGTGACCACATTGAACAGACTTGAACCCACTTTTGGACATTCGTTCCACCACTGCTCCAACAATGACAACACATGGGGATCTTTAAACCACATCATTTCAAATTTAAATGGACATCTGAGCGGGCCCTTATCCCCTTCAAAGATTAACTGAACAGGGAAATGATCAGATCCCGAACCAGAGTTTATTTTACTGTCTAATGAGTAGGGAAAAAGGCTTATATTTCCTTTAAAGAAGAACCGATCTAACTTTTCTGCAATACTACCAAACCCTTTTCTTCGGTTCGTCCAAGTAAAATTTCCATTGCTTATAGGAATTTCAAAAAGAGAATTTCTCTCCACAAAGTTGCAAAAGTCCTTTTGAGACTGTAAGACTTTTCCAAAGCCCCCTTTCTTGTCTTCCAGCCTGAGTATGGCGTTAAAATCCCCCCCTAAAATACTAGGTTCCTGTTGAAAGTTTTGCAGTATACCATCCAGTTCTAGCCATACTAATTTTTTCTGTAGACACAATAGAGGTCCATACACATTTATTAAGTTAAAGCTTAGATTTGAGATTAAGCTTCGTACCTTGCATGCCATCCAGTGTCGACTCAAATGCATCACTTCGACCAATACCAATTGTGGTTTCCAAAGAATCAGCAGACCACCGGAAGCACCTTCCGCTTCCACTCCCGCCCATTTCCAGAGCTTCAGTTTCCTGCCAAAGGATTCCAAAGCAATACCGCCTAATTTCGATTCTTGGAGCATACATATTTCTGCTTGACAAACATCAATGTGGCACCTAATAAGACTCCACTTGTTAGGGGCATTTAAACCCCTAACATTCCAGGATAAGATTTTCATTGTTGTTCAGGAAGGGTATCTCCCTTCCCTACTTTAATCATTATGTCGATTTTTTGTTGTCTAGTTGCCTCTCCATCCTGTTTTCTCTTTTCTTGATTAGGGATTCTTCCCCGCTTTTTATGATCTCCACAATCAGGTGTTAATTTATGAGTATCACGTCTATGAATGCCTAAATGTGATTTTGCCTCCTGTAGATCCTCTGTTATCTTCCTTTTCTTTCCCGACTGGGGGCTTAACAGCTCTGGCGTTGTTTGCACTTCTGATACCCAGTTTTCCTCTAACCCATCAATGTAAAGGCCGTCCATCATTGAACTATTCTTCATTTTAGCCTCCTCTGCAAGCTCCACTAGTTCTTTCCCGACTTCTATCAGGGAATCCAGTTCCACATTCAGACAGCTATCCCCCATTATTTCTAAAGTTTCCGCTATTTTATCTTCAATCGCCTCAAATTGTACCTCCCTCCCCATTTGGGTTTCCTGGTCTGACAAGGCTTCTCCGCTCTCTTCCAAAACAGGGTGTGACAACCTTTTAGGAGAGAGGCCTTCTATGTTGTTTGACACCAGTTTATTTGCTTCAGATGAATTTCGATTTACTGCAAAAGGTAACTTCTCAGGGATACCCCTTGGCGAGGGTAGGATTTCAACCTGGGATCTGACAGAGGTGCAAAGATTCACTGTAGGAGTAGGGTTTTCCATCGAAACCGCTTTCCCTGCTTCTTCCTTGTTTACCCTACATGCCAGGGTTCGAACCAAGTTGTTATGCATAAACGAATCCCTCTCTAGTTTTTGGATCCTGGTTCCATAGTCCGAAATCAGCTCCATCTCACTCCATATTGTTCTTTCAACCTTGTTCTCCACACATATGCGCACATAAGTTTGATTTTTTCTGGAAATTTTCCTTTCCTCCGCACAGACAAAGGTACCCAACTGATTTCCTATTTCCTCTAGAATAGGAGGAGCCCAATATTCCAGCGGAAGGTTTGGTAGACTATACCAGTCTTGTTGGCTTTCCAACACATATGTTAATGGGTCGAAGCCCACTGACCATTTTCTTAAGTAAAAACCGCACCCATCTAATACCCAGACTCCCCGAACGATCTGGTCTCTGATGTTTCTGGTAGGGCATACCACCATAAAAAAATCATTTTGAAGCATTTTGAATGACAAATCCGCACCCCATCTCTCTTTCCACCATTTCTCTAGATATTCCCAGTTCAGAGATTTTTCGAACCATTTGCCGAAAAGCCCTAACTGTTCTAGCCTCAAAATTTCTCCGTGTATTTTTGAGGAGCTGATTACCACTTTGGTTCTGCCTCTTACGTTTTCTTTGGGCCGGGAAGAGCCAAGGTTTCCTTTTTCCCCCTTCGTTCTTTCTTCCCTTCCTTCCTCCCATTCCTTGACCGAGGGCGATTTTTTCTTCCATTCCATTACCCCTTTCCCATTCTTAGCATTTGAGAACTTTCTGGAGCCATGTCTATCCATCCGCTGAGTAGTGTTTTGCCCCATATTTGATTCCTGATTTTGTCTAGGTCTACGAAAAGCTTCGTTACGGTACTGACCTTGCCTGTTTCTGCTCCTTTTGAAGCCTGCGGATTGCCCGTGACTTGGGCCCTCCTGAAAGCGACCTTTCGAAATCATGGGCTGGGGACGGGCCCATCGATCCTTCCTCCATACATGTTCGAGATTCCCT
The DNA here is from genome assembly GCA_007258455.2 of Sequoia sempervirens. NCBI lineage: Eukaryota > Viridiplantae > Streptophyta > Pinopsida > Cupressales > Cupressaceae > Sequoia > Sequoia sempervirens. The sequence continues at coordinate 11,441,524 of VDFB02271358.1, forward strand.
GTTCTGTTCGTATTGGGTCCCTCACCCCCCCTGTCCCAATGCCATCCTCTTTCTGAACGTTGCCGACCTCCATGACCGTTGCAGAGCTTCGACATGCTTTTTCCCTTCGACTATTCCAGGTTAAATTTATTTTGATTTCTTTGTTCAACAGTTGCAGTATTATTTATTTTTAAAAAGAATAAAAATAATAATAATAATATATATATATTATGTTGCTTCTCTGATTCAATTATATTTTCTGTTAATTTAGTTGTTAATTAGAAAATTTATATATGTATATAGATTCTGTTTCTTTTCTGATTATATATAAAGCAAAATCTGTTATAATGAAATTAATAGTAAAATAGAAAGAAATCTGTTTTTTATAGATTTGTTAAATTACAACTTTGGGAAGATATTGTTAGTAGAAGAATCAATTACGAATATGACAGCATTGTTTATTTATTTTTGATTTTAGTGTGAATATAGTTTAGGAATAGAATTTATTATTGAATCTGTTATGGAATTAAATAAGTTATTCTTTTTATTTTGATTCTTGAAATTGAATCTTGTTGCATTATTGAGTTTGGGACCTTGATTAATTCATCGATGTGGGAACCCTTTTTGTGTTAACACTTTAGTCTTCCAGAGGATGTTGGTTTTGTTTGAATTTTTCATCTTGAGTTCTGTTGAGTTATATTTTATTGATGGGGTGTACCAAATTTATGAGATTATGTTATGGTGTTTAAATTGCGAGATGGTCTATGCCTCGTATGTTGCTTTTGTTGTGTATTTTGATTTTTATGATTGGCCTGGTACAACCCCTATTTCCTTTTTGTTTTGGTGGGTCTCTAGGGAGAGTGGCTCCTCGTGGGGGCCGGCGCCCCATTTAAGGGGAAGGGCTCAGGAGAACCCACAAGTGAGTTAGTAAACAAGTGATAACCTAATAATTAACTTAGGAGGGTTGGGTAGTAATATCATTACAAGATTTAAAATATGGATGCCTCGTCTTCATTAGTGCTTCCGCAGACTAATGGAAGGCTGAGAAGGTCGTGGTTGGCAAGGTCGTGACCTCATCCTCCCGAGAGGTCTACGGCTCCGCATGAGCTACCCTATGGTGCCGGCGCCTCAAGTAGGAGGAAGGGCCAGGAGATCCATAGATGGGGGCCGGCACCTTAGTTTGGAGGAAGGGCCAGGAGAACCCATGTAGGCTATGCGGTGACACTCTCCCCTAGTTGCCCATGTGTTTGCTTTATTGTGTTTCTCTAGAAGTGGGTTATGGGAGTTGATTTAGATTGTTGTTTGAATTGATTTAAATTGATTTACGATTATTGTTTTGATACATCTTTAGCATGTGTTGAATGATCTCATTTATATTTGATTTACGATCTTGCATCTTTATGACATTGTGTTATGATGTTATTGGTTGCTCATTTTAAATCGGTGTATTGTGTGATGGATCTATGTTGGTACTTTTTGTATGGTTGTACTTCTGTTGTCATTCTTGGTCGGAGTTACTTCTCTGTCACCTCTTAGCACGGGGGTGGTCGGGTGGAACGTGCTCCGCACACCGTTGGGTTCCCCATCAGCATTCGTGGCTTCAGTCTCATCCAGTTGAAGATTTATTCCAGTTGATCTCCTTGTATTTTGGATAATCTTGTATATTTTATTCTTCCCACATGTTTGGGAATCATGATGTAATTATATTGATATGATGTAAAATTTGAAAGACGTTGTAATGTAGTTATCTACTTTGTAACTTTATTTGGCTATGTAATTTCTCATGGTTTTATATTGTGATGGAATCTAATGTTGTCATTTATAATTCCTTTTGATATATTATGAGTTGATGTTTAGTAATGTCTATTTTCGATGTGACCTCGTGGGCCCCAAAGGACATAGTTGATTATGTTGTTTGTATTAGAATGAAATGAAGTATATGTGTATGTATATGATCATTTAATAATTAGTATGTCGATGATTTGTTTTGCTTTAAAAAAAAAAAATTTGCGTTCTTTAGTTGTTTGTTCTTTGGGGCTTGCACGGCAGGCGTTACAATTTGCTTGCTCTATAATAATATTTAGAAAATTAGAGGTGGAATTGGAAATAAGATTTAGTATTCATTTATCAATGCTTAAGGCCTCGAAATGACAGGTTTGGGCTATGGTGCCCAACACCCTTGACCAACCTATTTTGGCTCAATTTAAAATATGTTGATGTCAACATTTTAATATTTAAAAATATAAAATCATTTTTTGGCTATTGATGTTTGATTTCTAGGAAATAAAATAATTGCATATAAATACAAGTCATTTTCATCATTTGAAATACTTACAAGAGCTAGCAAATTTGAGAAGCAGTCCTAATGCAATTAATTAATTGAGTGATTGAGCAGTCAGGAGAAAAATAACAAAATTATAGCAACATTATTTTAGTCAAGCATCATGTTATCAATGCATCATATTTTCATTTGAGTTTTCTTATGTTTCATTTCTATTTATTTTGTGAGTACTAACACTTACAGGACTTCAAATCAAGCATCAATTTCTCCTTGAAGGTGATGAGTACAATGAATTCAATCCATCAAGGAATGCAAATCTAAGTGGTGAGTTGCAACATTTGTCAATTTTCCACTTGTTTATCATTTAGCCTCTACCTAACTGAGGGTAATCTCTCTTTTACATCATCATAGCCTTTGTGGATGTATAAATACTAAAATCAAGTGAGTCTCTTTTGTGTTAAATTGTGTAATGGTTGTGTTGTTTTAATTGCTAAGAGAATAATAGGTGGAAAGATCATTAAATGTTTTCCTAAACATTATGAGCATGATATAATGGTGAATTTTTGTGACATATGACTTATATTGTTGAACATGATGTCTCTTGAGGTGCTTTTGACAACTAGAAGTGTTTGAATTAGTGATTTTTCTATAATATCTTAATTATGGTGTAATTAAGATGATCTTGGGTGTGTGATCAATATAAATTTGTAAGTACATTTGGATCATGATGACTTGGTACTAGGTGTGGCAGAGAATAAAAACCTATGTGTGATCTGATGTCTATATCATGTGCTTGTGGTGTAATACTTTGTTTCCCTTCATCAAGTAGAAAATAATAATAATAATTAGCACAGTTACAAGATTTATGAATATTGTTATAATGAAATTCAGTTTCTAAACCTTAACGACTTTTGGGAGGAAGTCCAATCTAAGGGGAGGGGAATTTAAGGCCCTACCTTTTGTTCAATAGCTACAATTTTTTTTATTGGTGGTCATAGTTGGTTGAGCATATAACCATAAATTCATGGTACAAAGGAGTATAGCTATGTGTTTCTTACTCCCTAGTTTTGACTAGCAATATTGTCATAGTACATTACAAATGAATTGTTATAAGATTGAGTTGTGATTTGAATTCATGATTCTTTCAATTGTTCAATGATATGAGGGAATTATTTAAATTATTAATGGAATTTCTTTTGTATAACAATTTTGGTTATCGAAATGGTCCACCTTTGACATATTTGGTGGTTAGCTAGTAGTGCTAGTTATTTTGGTTCTTATCAAGAAGCTAATGAATTCTAGTTCCTATGAATAAAAATGCGTGGCACCCTAGTTGGTAGAAAAATAATAAATCTTTCATTCATATCATTTCATATATTATCTTAGGGTTGACATGCATCTTTATAAGTTGCTTTTCTATTGGACCTGGATTATGTTTACCATTGTAAATGAGACATTTTGTGTGTGTTAGTTCATTTTGATTACTATGTTATACTAATGATATGGGTGAGTGTGTAGGGTAATTTTAATTTGGTACTAATGCATATTTTTTAGCCTCATTGGATATCTGTGCAAGTGTGTCAGGCAAGTACTTTTCTTACCTTGCTATATTTTATTATTGCAGAATTATAGATAGAAAACAAAGTGATATTTTCAAAATTAGTTGTAATTCATATTATAAGTTAGGGTTTACTAATTAAATAATGGTTGAGGAACCCAATAGATTCATTAATAATTTACTTTTTTCTATTAGCTCTTCACATAACTTGCAATATAAAATTGATTATGAATTGTGTAATGGGTAGATTCTGTAAAATAACCATTGATATATTTTATATACAACTAAGTTATGATATGACATTATTCAAACAATTGTCAATAACACTATAAAAATATATTTAATAAAGTATATGAGAGTAAATGGACCAATATTCATACAAATGATTACATGAAAGATAAACATAACATGGGAAAACCCTTTCAAGAGAAAACTCACTACCAAAAGATAGTTATATTATTTTGAATTAGAAAAGGATTCAATACAACAAAATACTTGAACTTTTACAAAGTATCAATATATATCATGAGACTTATGAAATTTCTCTAAATACACCAAATAATGTATAATCCAATACTATCAATGTTTTCATTTCTTGTTTAGCCTTCCGACCTTGGTGTACTCATATGAGGTGGTATATATGGGCATATTCACTAGAATACCAACCATCTATTTCTTCAACCAATGCAAGGAATTCCAAGGGTAATGAAACCATAATATAACCATACATGATGTTAATGTACCACATAAATGACCAAATATTATGCATCCAAATGGATAATCACCTTGTACACTTTGTCACTTCCACACATTATGAATTGATAGTTACAACATTAACAAAATCAGCATACACATAAATTTTTTATACAGCCACCACTACGATTTCATTCAGTGAGATAGATCACAATAACATAACAATGCTTCTAACTATTTATGGTACATTTCCCATGTTCTAAAATACCATCTTGCTCTCAAAATTAGATTATTTAGCCTAGATTAGTCTAAGTAGCATATAGTTTACCATTGTTAAAGGAACAAACTTCAAGACTATTATCCATAGTATATCAAAATTCCTTAAGGTGTGTAAGGCACACATTTGAATGGATATATAATTTAAATATTCTTTTTATTAAATTTAAATAAAATACCTTACTATAAAACTTACTTCTGTATTTCAAACTAATTGAACATAGTCTTAGATTATGGTCTTGAATCGGCATACCCACTACACATTGAGTGTGATTTATAGTTTTATATTTACCATGTACTTATATAAGAGGAAATACTAATAGTTGCATGAATTTTCATATTCTAAGTGAAAGACCTTAAATAATTAATATTTTAGTGATCTTGATAAAATTTTATATTTAGAAAGACAAAAATAAATAAATAAATGAAGCAGGAAGAAAATTAAAATTATTGCCCCATGAGGAATGTCCTGGAGGAGACCACGTTTCCTTGAGGAACTCTAGATCAAACAGTACACGTGCCTTTCCTTGCTTCCACCTTTTGAAAACATGTCTACCAGGTCTCCCCACATCTCTTTCAGGCCCTTTGCCAAATAGAGCATGAGTCTTGTCTATAGGGGGGACATTTTGCTAATATCTATGAAAAGAAAGAAGGCATTGATCTGGTGGGGGGGTTGATGGTTGTTTCAATATAATATTGTGAATAGGGGAAGCTATAACAAGAGATATGGTATTCACTCATCCAAATTCTTCCTCCCTGGTATTGACCCTTCACTACTCCATTTTGGCGAGTTCTAGTCGGTAAATAAGGTTCTTACAATGGTTTAGAGTATGCTTATTAAAATGAAAATTACTGCCAAGATCCTAATAATGTGCACTTTTAGGTTTTAAACTAATGGAAACCTTTACCCTACATAGATAAGTATAATTCAGCATTGAGTAAATGTCTTGAAACTATAAAATATCCTACATGGCTTGACTATACTTCTGCATTTTTTTTGCATGCACGTATGCTGTGAATTTGGCTTTACACTTACCGTTTGCATTTGCTTGAAATTTCTAAGGCCTTTTCAATAAATCCATTTTGTGCATAACCTGCAATTGTTCCAGTCCATGAGACCACATCTCTTTGAGGCATTTTTTCAAACATTTCACACACCTTGTCTATGTTTTCACATTTTGTTGTTAGGGCTTTACTCCTATTGATTGCATTTGCTTATAATATTCTATGGATTTTGTAATAAACCCATTATGTGCATAATTTTCAATCATTGTTGTCCATGAGATCACATTTTCTTTTCTTTTCTTTGAGGTGATTCTTTGAAAGTCTTTAAGCCTCATCGAGCTCACTATTTTGTGCCTACCTTACAATCATTGTGTTTCATGAGACCACACTTCTTTGAGGTATTTTTCATGAGCCTTGCCAATGTTTTTTGCATTGTGCTGACATGTCTATTTTCTATGTGGTCTTCCTTTACATTTCTTAGATATACTTGTACACATACAACATTGACTTAGGAAAGCCCCTATATGACTTAACCCTTTCCCCTATTCCTTGTGTGCAGGTTATGGATCTAAGGAAATTTGGAGAGGATTGAAGACCTAGTTGGTCATTCAAGAATTCAAGTCCTACAAGTCAAAAAATTATGGAAAGTGGATTTTATCAATGATAGACGAAGTTCTGACATTGAGCCTAGAGAAGAAGAGCCTACCGAAAAGGAGCACCTAGAATTTGAAATTTGATTCTAAGTATTTTCTTCCCAGTCTAGGGTGCCCAATGTCTCTGTACATCCATATCAAGTCCAAATTCATATGTTAGGTTCCTTTGTGTCTACCCTTTGCTGTTATGAACTCTATTTTTTATCAGTTTTGTATTTTCTAGAAATCATCTTAGTTTTCTACATTTTCATAGTTAACCTGGGTGCATATTTGCATTATCAAATTAATAATAAATTAATCATAATCATGCACACACATAAAGTACTAAAACCTTGATCCACCATTCTGACTCTTCCATTAAGGCTGGTGTGGACAAATATTTTGGCAACCCAAGATTCTCTAACACTTCTAGGGTTTTTCACCTAAAAGGAGAGAGGTAGGCCAAAATGGGAAATGTCCCCACTCCAAACTAATGCAAGTATGGATGAGATATGCCTAAATACAATGTCCTAAATGTAATAAATTGATAAAATTAATTGAATATTAAGGCAAAACTAATGAAATGCAAGTTTTTTGAAAACACAATGTGATATGCAAAATGACCTAAGAATGCAAACAAACAATAACATAAATGAAAGAAACTAGAGAGGTGCACCTAGAATCTAGAATATGATGTAGAGAGGCTTTGGAATCCTACATAATTTGTTGTTGAAGCCAACTAGGACACTTACACCAAGCTGGGTGACTTAGTCCTATTTTGGGGAGATTCTGCCAAAACAGGTTTCAACCAAAAGGGTATCCAGAAATGTAGAAAACACTTTTTAGGCCTAGCAGTGGGACTGATTCACCACAAATGGTGACTTAGTCCACCTTCAGCTTTCAAGAATTTTGAAGATGCAACCTGTAGCTTTTAGTCTACACTCTGGTTTTTGACAAGTGTCTAGTTATGAATCTACAAAATTCGGGTTGTAAGTGATCTCCAAGCTTCTTTTAAGGCTTGTTGAATTTGAATGAATTTGATGAAATGATAACACCTTTTAACACCTTTCTCTTTGACAAATCTACATACAAGACTTGCAAAACACACATACAAAGAGGAGAAAAAGGGTTAAGGGTTAGAGAATAGGGGTTTTCCTTGGTCAAACCCTAATTTGGTAATCAAACCCTTAAAAATGAAATGAAATGGAAAGAGAATGCTAAATGAACAAAATTCAATGCTATAACTCACCAAACCCTTGATGTAGAAATCTGAAGATATGCAAGTGGAAGCTCCAATTAAGACTTGATAATGCCTAGAATGCTTGAGAATGATTAATGACTAAATGAATGTATGAATGAATTTGGGGTGAAAATGAGAGGAAAACCCTTTATTTATACTTGATTTTACAAAATTTCCCAAAAATAACACATCACAAGTTGACCTCAAGGTTAAGAGAATAATATCTGGCTAGAAATTTAAAATAATTTTGATTTTTGTGCCCAATGGGACTAAGTCGCCCCAGGTGGAGACTTGGTCCCACTAAGGCAATTTTAATGGTTGTTAGGAATTAAAGTCTATTTAATGATTTTTAATGAGATTATTCTGCGAAACACACTTAAGTAGGGCTATAAAGTGCATTAAGGGGCCATTTAAACATAAGAAATGGTCAAATTATTGATGAAAAGCCTAGAAAAGCGTGAAATTTTGTTACAAATTTTTACAAAACTTTTACAATATATGTATTTTATTCAATTTGCAAGGGTCCAAAACCTAATGTGGATGTGTAAAACACCTCACAACACTAGACCAAGGTGACATTAAGAAGCTTGGTAACACAATTCTAACTTCAAGATAACATTGCTCTACCTGAGCTCTTGTTGCCTCCTAGTTTCCTTCAGAATTAGATCTGGTTCAAAAAATTTGGGTTCCTACTTCCCTTGAAGTTTCCATTTTATCAAATTAATTTAGTTTCCCAAATTTTGGCATTAATTAATACATATTCAATTATAAGCATAAAAGAGGTTTGTACAAAAAATTTCCATTTTTTTCATTTATAATAATATAGATGGATTAGACGTCATCCTTAATTATTTTAAAACTATGTCATCTCGTGACTACAAGTCACTATTAGAAAAGGAAAATCTCCTCACGTTCTTCTTCACTCTTGGAGTCAACTTAAACAGTTTTAGAGGGTGGAGGTACTCGTCCATAACCTCCCTACTATTCACAGGTGCATTCCAACCAAAGGGAATATCCCTATGAGTTGATGGTTTAACTGGATGACCTCAAGGAGATGAGCACTGGCCTTTATAGGTGTTATACCCCACTACTCCTCTAGCCTGTTATACTTGAGTGCATCAACCAGTGTCTCAGAGTCAACCTGCTAAGCACCTCTTGTGTAGCTATTATTGTTAAGTATTTTAACTTTCGAGAAAGACTCTTTCATAATCCTAGGGTTAGACAAATTTTGGAGAATTGACTTCCTTGTTTTTTTCCTTCTTTTTCCCACCATTCTGGCCTAAGAACATTTGAAACATTAGCCATTGATAATTTTTGAGGAAAAAATTACACAATGAGCTCATAGGTCCAAGCATTGAACCCGGTAGCTCTAATACCATATGTAACAACCATATCCTTCTAAGAAGAAATTACCAGGATTTATTTACTATGCAGTTAATAACTAACATCATAAGTAAAATGAGGTATGAAATTTTTATTTTCAAAATAGAATATGCAACTAAATAACTGAATACACATAGATGTATCATATCATCTAATAATGCTTCTCAAATTGAAAAGAGTAATCATCTTTTAGCTTTTTGCATTTCAACATAAATGATTTCATTTAAATAAAACATTACAAGAACAAAAAGGTACAAGGTCAAATATCCCATATTTGGAAATATTATGTCTTCAAATACTTTACATGTCATCTACAAGAGGGATAGCATCACCCAGGTTCTTTAGCTCCAACCATATACCAATGATCCCTCACATGCCTTCCTAACTGGAAGTGGCCCTGTCCTTCAATGAAGGGTATAGTTAAAAACCCTCTTAGTTTTTTTCCATCTGAGCTCTAGTGTTATGTCCTACTTAACCAATACCAATATAAAACTATGGATACCTTCCAACTATGTAAGACATATATGATTAGTTAAGCAATTTGGGTCATGGTGAACCGACAAGTGCATGCGAAGAATACTACACCCACTTTGGCCAAATTTTTTGTAATACATATAATTGCTACTTTCTTGGAGAGTTGTTTGTTCACCCACCCTACTTGACTTGGAGAACCTTATTTTTCCTTCTACTATTTGACCAATGATTATCTTATCATACCAATTTTCATTTAAAAAGAGATAAATTCATTAAAGTCGTGATTCATTTGGATTGGTTACGGTTTCTTGACTTAGAACACCCATGTTATGTTCACGTAACAACTTGGACCTTGGAAAATGCCACTTGTTCAAGTCCTTCTTTATTAAGTCAGTAAACAACTAGACTAGGATATTTTTTGACCCTAAATACCCATGTTACATTCACATAACTTCTTGGGACTTGAAAAATTCCACCTATCCAAGTCTTTAGTATTAACCATGAGAGTGTCCAATCTCCCACTCTACACACACAATTATTACTGATGACTTACTCTCATCGACTGGTTTCACTTCTTCACAAACTAAAAGTATTGAAAAATGTTCAATCATATTTAATAAATATTAACCTTAAGTTGAAGATCCCTTCTTATTATAGTCTTGAATGTTCAGTGTTTTAGCTTTGTTATAGAATCCTTCCTCAAAAAGTGAAGATTCACTAAGTAAATAACTCATCTGGGTTGTTGGCTATTTTTGGCTTGAACATCCAAGTTACTTTCACATAACTACCTAGGTCTTGGCTACAACCACTTGCTTGAGTCTTAACCCTAACCCTTGAGAGTGACTACTCTCGAGATATAAACCTTGACCAAATCTTGATAGAAATTGATATCTTCTTGACCTTCCTGGTAATAATACAGTATGAATTTCACATAGACAAAGTCTCCACAGTAATGGTTAGATCTCCATTAAGAATATAACTTCCTTTAGGTTTTAGTCTTTCATGCATTTCATCAAAATCTTGTTTACTAAGAATTAAAAAACTATACACCAACTAGTCCCATCTTTCAATAAATTCGCATAAATATAAGTGCTTACTCATTATTAGAGTAAATGCATATTTACTTACTTAAGTTTTAACTTAGGAACATAGTTTGCATTTAATAGGGCAATTAGTTTTTTATTCGCGTATTCCCGTATTGGGTGGTTGCACAGCCGTTTGGAATTTTTTATGGCTTTAAAAGTCTGTAACATTATGTACATTAATCATCTCATATTTAGCTTATATTTCTCTTTTGTGAAAGAGCATTGGCTTCTCTCATTTTTGAAGGTGTCTATGAAATTGGTATTTCCTAGCAATTTTTTGCTCTATCATGGTATCAGAGCCTCCCAGTTTGCAGTATCTTCCCTAAGAGTTTTTGTTGGAGAGGTGGCTGGAGATCTATTTATTTCGACATTTGAAATTTTGTAAATTTTAAAGATGCCTCATTTTCAAAATTTCCTATTGAAAGGTGTTTGAGATTGCTGGTGAATTTCTATCTAGCATTACTACGATTAAAGTGGGGCAATTTTGTATTTGAAAGACTGTATCTTGTTGAAGAGGCATGCATTTCAATCTGTAAGGGACGTTCTACTTATTTCTAGCATCGGTGCAATTTGCAAGTCCACAAGGGTGTCTTTGGGGGCTATGTATAATCTCTAGGGTGCGCAACATTTTTGGAGGCACATTCTCTTCATCTTTTGCTCGCATAGATTTCCTCTGAAGGACAATGTTTTGTTCATTGGGGCAGATTGCAGAGGGAGGTTGTTTGGAGGTGAGTAGAGGCAGCGTTTTAACCTACAGGCTACGTGGAATTCTTGTTGAGAAACACTGATTTGTAATTAGAGGTCTACAATTCAAATGTATTTAACCTTAATTACAATTATTCCCGATCCAGACATAATTGCATGACTATGTTGTTTAACTGTTGAAATTATAGACTAGGTTCATTTTTACATAAATTAATGTAATTTCTAATTACTAAAATGTTGTAATTAGAAATCAAATATTGAATTGAAAAATAAATTGAAATGAACTTAGAGAGAATGTAAGACAGTCCTGCGATAGAAGAAGAGTGAGATAGAAGATAGAAAGATCAGACATAGTTTGATAATGGAGTTCGTCCTTTAAAGGACTATGTCTCCGAGTCCACTTCTCAATGTTGGACCGCTTTCATTAATATCACCAAGCACCTAAAAAATTCCTTCTTACAATATTCAAGCTTCAAACCTGCACAAAACTCCTCACAATCTCTCACTTTTACAATTTTGGTGTATAATAACACATTGTAATTCTTCTCCAAAAATTCTCACACTGGAATTATTTCTCCAAGTAAACTCTCCCCCTTTTATACAAATTTATTTGCTCAATATGGCTAAAACCATATGATTTTGAAAATCAGCCCATATCACCCATGACAAGTAATAATCTTCACAATCCCCCTATAAAATATTTGAAAATATTCATAAACCTCCTTTAAATCATAAAAATCTTTAACCAATTATTTTAAGCCCTTTAAAATATCATAATTCGTTGAAATATGAGAAAAGTGGTTAAAGGGGTTAATTTTTTGAAATATAAGTTTATGGCTTTATTTCTCTCCTTGTTTTATGGGCAAGGCAAGAGGATTTTAAGGGATAAAATCCCACCAAATCCTCTCTTTTTTTTTTTTTTAAACCATATATTTTTTCTTTAACAAATATGGTTTAACCCATCTTTTTTTCCATTTATTTGGTCCATGTCAGTGCCAACTCACTATTCCTACCATCTACCATGTGTCCTACCAAGTGTCAAGTTTTGGTTATGCCACGTCACCTCTTTGACCAAGTTTGACCACAACTTTGACTAGTCATAACTTCCACTTACAGACTCGGATTTGGTCTGTTCAAAATGTGTCAGAAAGCTCTCAACAAGATCTACATGATGGAACTTGTATAGAAATGTTACATGATGATTAATTTTTTTGGTTGACCAAGTTTCACCTCATGTTGACCAAACTTTGACCTAGCATATCTCTGGCATACGATCTCCTTTTGACATGATTCAAGTTGTGTCAGGACCATGTAGGTGAGCCCTATGTGATGGAGATGGTTCCATATGATTCTAAACTATGAAATTTTTGAGGTCTTATGGATCCTCCTAGATCATCCCTCCCAATTGAGAAGTTTTTGGACCTCCAAGAGTCTATTTTTACATAGAATGTAAGTGAGGGCATTGTCACCTCACTTGCCTAGTATCATCTATCCACCTTGCTAGAATTTTGATCATTTGACTCACCACAAACAAGATGAAGAATGAGATAGCATAACTGATACAATTATCTGCATATTCATCAATATTCATTGTCACATCCATCATCCACATAGAACTAACTAGTAGAATAAAAAGCAACAACACTGAATAAACTATTGTGAAGGAAAAAGTCTCAACGCGTTGGATCTCCTTAACAGGAACATTGTTAGAAAATAAATCATTCAAACCCTCTTTTACCACCTTTGGTTGAAGGCTTAACTGTGCTTGCAACTAATCCTCACATTGTGCTATTTGTGACACCTTATCATGATTAGCATCATAATGCTTAGTACCACTAGTTATTATAGACATAAGGGTTAACTTATTGCTTGCATTTACAATCATCTTCATATGCCCTATGTTTACAATAGATCTATCATTCTTCATGTGATGAGCTTTTACCATGTATTCAATTCCATCCTTAAACAAATGATACCTATTATGTTCCCTGTAGAAAATGGATTTTTTGTCATACAAACAAGGGTTGCCTAGAACCATCCCACAAATGTCAAGCGAAATAACATCTAACTCTACCTCATCAAAAAACTTGGATGTGATTGCAAATCAAAATTTACCTTGCCTTGCCACATGTAGCTAAGCATTATCATGCACCCAACCCAATGGATATGGCTTAGGATGAGAAGTTTTTAATCCCAATTTCTTAACAACTTGTTCAAAGATTAGATTCACTTGTGATCCACTATCTATGAGTGTATCAATCTTATTTTGTTTTGTAATAGCCCTTATATGAAAGAATTCATTCCTCTTACTTTCAATAGGTACTTTATTACACTTTATAGAAGGATCATGGGAACTAGTACTGACAACAAGAATGGTACCTTTTACACCCACAATTGTGATCTTGGTTTCATCATTGGAATCTGATCCGAGATCATGCACGATAGTTGCAGTCTTTTGCTTACCCTTTTGATCTTTCAATCACTTTGGTTTCTGATCAGGATGCAATTTCCAACACTTTGCATCTTCGTGCCCTTTCTTCTTGTAGTGTGAGCAATAGGGATTATCCTCCTCTTTCTTTATAGTAGTTGTCTGCTGCATTTTCTCCTTCCCTTTCTTGCTCCCTTTGTGTTTATTGGAGTCCATTAAGAGACCATCATGGCTATTCCATGAGCTTGTTTCCAGATGAATGGCTTGCACACTAACTTCATCAAGGTTAGTTGGATTAAACATAAGTATTGTATGCCTCAAATTTTATGTAATCCACCTATATACTTTAACAAATTTTCTTGTGTATATAATGGAATGCCCAAAATTAAATCTCTTTTCCTAAACTCCTATGTATAATCATGTACACTTTGACCTTTCTCTTGCTCTAATGATTTCCAATTCATTACTGCTTTTTGCATATGACCTAATGGATAGAACTATTTCTTTAATGTAGCTATAAACTCAAACCAAGAAGAAATATTTTTTCCATAATGACTCAGATCCTCTTGTGTTCTACTCTCCTACAAAATTAAAGTTGTGCTTCCTAGGCGAAGAGTAGCTAATTGGATTTTTTCAGAATCCTCAATAAACTTCTGAATTCTAAAATAAACTTTAATTTTTTTTATCCAATTATCAAGTTTTTTTGCATCTAGTTCTCCATTATAGGTTGGCAATTCAAATTTAACATCAAGCTTTAACAAAGGTGTATTAGCTTTAGATTGTATAGGTTGTTTCTTCTTCAAATAGGAAGTAGACAAAGAAGATGGAGAGGACGAAGAAGAAGATGGGAATGGAGGTTCAGGAGGGTCACTACCACCTCCTACTCCTTTACCTTTATCATCTTTTGAAGTGGATTCGCCTTCATTCTTCTTTCCGTTCTTGAGTTCCTTTTTCCTCTATCACTCTTGTCTTTCTTGGAAAAGAACTTCCACCTAGCCTTAATTTCGAGAAATGATTTCTGGAAAGCTTTCTCATCAAGCTTTGTAGGACTTTGTTCAGCTACCATTTCTAATCATGGAAAATACCTTTGGTTTCCAATCTCAGGATTGAACTCTGTAAGTGCACCTTCTCCTTGCTTCAATTTTAACCTAGTTAACATTCAATTTTGCAATTTCCTGTTAAGAAGCTTTGATACCAATTTGATCTATAATTAGAGGTCTACAATTCAAATGTATTTAACCTTAATTACAATTATTCATGATCTAGATAGAATTGCATGACTATGTTGTTTAACCGTTGAAATTACAAACTAGGTTCATTTTTATGTAAATTAATGAAATTGTTAATTACTAAATGTTGTAATTAGAAATCAAATACTAAATTGAAAAATAAACTAAAATGAAATTAGAGAGAATGTAAGACAAGAGATAGAAGAAGAGTGAGACAAAAGATAGAAAGATTAGAAGTAGGTTGATAATGGAGTCCGTCCTTCAAAGGACTATTCCTCTGGGTCCACTTCTCAATGTTGGACCGCTTTCATTAATATCACCAAGCACCTGAAAATACCTTCTTACAATATTCAAGCTTCAAACCTGCACAAAATTCCTCACAATCTCTCTCACTTTTACAATTTTGATGTATAATAACACCTTGTAATTCTTCTCCTCCAAAAATTCTCACACTAGAATTATTTCTCCAAGTAAACTTGATTAATTCTCCAAGTAAACTTTCCCCCTTTTATACAAATTTATTTGCTCAATATGGCTAAAACCATATGATTTTGAAAATCAGCCCATATCACCCATGACAAGTAATAATCTTCACAATCCCCCTATATTTACATATAAAAATATTTGAAAATATTCATAAACCTCCTTTAAATCATAAAAATATTTAACCAATTATTTTAAGCCCCTTAAAATATCATAATTCATTGAAATATGAGAAAGGTGGTTAAAGGGGTTAATTTGTTGAAATATAAGTTTATAGGATTTATTTCTTTCCTTGTTTTATGGGCACGGCAAGAGGATTTTAAGGGATAAAATCCCACCAAATCCTCTCTTTTTTTAATTTTTAAACCATATGTTTTTTCTTTAACAAATATGGTTTAACCCATATTTTTTTCCACTTATTTGGTCCATGTCAATGCCAACTCACTAGTCCTACCACGTCATTTGCCACGTGTCCTACCAAGTGTCAAATTTTGGTGATGCCATGTCACCACTTTGACCAAGTTTGACCACAACTTTGACTGGTCATAACTTCCACATACAGACTCAAATTTGGTCTGTTCAAAATGCATCAAAAAGCTCTCGACAAGATTTGTGTGATGGAACTTGTATAGAAATGTTCCATGATCATTAATTTTTATGGTTGACCAGGTTTGACCTCATGTTGACCAAACTTTGACCAAGCATATCTCGGGCATATGATCTCGTTTTGACGTGATTCAAGTTGCATTGGGATTGTGTAGGAAATGTTAGAAACCAAGATTTGATTGCAAACCAGAAAAATCACCTTCCATAGAAGAGAAAAATGAAAAAAGTAGAGATTTGCAAAAGATGTGAAAATTGATATTATTCAAGAATTCAATAATTACAAGATAATGATTTGCTTTATAAAAGCAAAGATGTATAACCCTAATCCTATCTTGAGCAACAAGATAGCTCAAAAGATAATGATGAGAATAAATAAACCTAGGAAATAAATAATGCCTAAGTAATGTTATGCAAAGTGTAATTAATAATTAATTACACTAACACCCCCCATAAGTGCAACTTAGGGAGACTAAAAAAGCATGCACCTAAAACTAAGATGAATGCAAGAAAGCATGAATGAATGGGTCTCAGCAACAAGGCCTGATTAGGTACCCAAGTACAAATGCAATAATGAGGTAGAGAAGGAAAACCCAGTGGGACAAAACCCCCCTACAATGAGATGACTGTTGCAAAGAAGCACTGGAAGAACACTGTGGAGTAACACTGGAACCACAATTTGAAAAGCAAGGAAAGATACTTCTATCTACACTGAAACCAAAAATGAAATCATAATAATGTGACAACAGACCCGATGCCATGAAACACTGGAAAACTCACAAACTGGAACAACCTTGGAATCTATGAAGCAACAGTAGATGAGATGATGACAGAATCTAGAAACTGTGTATCTTGATGTCGATGCCAAACTGTGACTAAAACTCTTCCATGGGAAGGAGTACCAAAAAATATGTTGGAACATTAACCATAAAAACATGGCCCTTAAACTGAGAAGGATCTGAACCAATGCAGATCAAGAAACATAATCTCTCAACTAAAGTGTGAACCAATGAATCCGATATGTGTCAAGCAATAGGAAAAATGTGGCCAAAAGAAACTAAGAAACTAGATAACCCATACGAGTTGTCAACAAATCAAGATGGATATGGAGATCAAAGTGAAAACTACACTCTAATCAGATTATTATGCAAGAAACCCCCCTGATGGAACTTTATCTCAGTTCATTTATTACAATAACCCAATGATTGTAAAAGGAGATAATCCTAAACATGCATAAATAGAAAATAACATGATGTGGTACTGAAATGAAGTGCAAATATTCAAGTTTCACCTTTCCAACTGCCAAAACATCCAAGTAATCTCCAAAACACCCATCGGGACAAATCTGGATTAATGATAAACTTGTGATAGATACAAAAAAAAATGCATGGACAGCAAGATAGAGCTCCTCTATACCTTTCCAACGCCACAAAGAAGACGAAAATTGGAGATCGTGGCAAAAAGTTATGAGCTCGAAAGTCTAAAATAAATATCTGACTTCAAACAAAAATAAATTTAGATAAATAGGAAAATAATGAAAAATAACCTACACCACAGGAAAGTTCTCAGAACCAGCTTTCCAGTGATATCTTGTTTTCCCAATTTTGATACCGTATGCCCAAGTTATGACCAAAAGAAAAAAACTGCTCCTTTAGGAAAAATCAAGGCTAGGAGGGGCAAAGAGGGCCATACGGCCCATGACGTTAGCACTTCACGCAAAAAAAATTGACGGCCATCTAGCCGTTGGGGCAAAAAATTGCCCCCCCTGCCGAAAAAAATTTCGGCCACTGGTATATGCCCTTTTTCGTCGGAATATTCTCTGAACCCGTGACCAGAATATACCCTGTGCCAGTGCCAGAATATGCTCTCTAGAATGGAATATTCTATAGGCAGTTTTGTGGTGGCCGGGGGCTGGCTAGGGTTTGGTCCGCCATAGGACCATGAGCGAGGCTGAAAGGGGCCCACAGGGGCTGGACTGAGGGCGGCAAATTGACGGTTATACCCAGAGGCGATGGAGGATGGGCGGCCGCCCAGTGGTTGTCGGGTGGCGGATCTCGTTAGAACTGGAGGCGCCAGCGGCAGGCGCGAATATCCATATTTTTTGATTTTTTTTTGGAAAATCGTGCCTCGGGAAGTGAGCTGGGGAGGCTGTACGGCCTCCCTGGCAAAAAAAAATTTCCTCAAAAACAACTTTCACCAAAATCGACGAAACGAAAGGTGATTTTAGGGTTTTTGGCCACTGCGAACACGATGGTGACCTCCATTTCTACTCAAACTGCTTCGAAAAATATGCTACCTCCAAAACTTTCAAAAAAACTCCCACCGAAACCCTCACAGATCTGGCAAATGATGGCCAAAATCTGTAAAACAAAAGTCAATCTTGACTTTTTCCAGCACTCTGAATCCAATGGTGAAGCCCGATTTGATCCAAAATGCCTCATGAATGAACTCAAGGCATGATACCCTCATGGAATCCTGAACAAACCCTGCAAATGATTTTCTCAAAAATCTGAGAAGGGGTTGCAAATCAAGGCTCTAATACCATGTTAGAAACCAAGATCTGATTGCAAACCAGAAAAATCACCTTCCACAGAAGAGAAAAATGAAAAAGTAGAGATTTGCAAAAGATGTGCAAATTGATATTATTTAGGAATTCAATAATTACAAGATAATGATTTACTTTATAAAAGCAAAGATTCATAACCCTAATCCTATCTTGAGCAACAAGATAGCTCAAAAGATAATGATGAGAATAAATAAATCTAGGAAATAAATAATGCCTAAGTAAAGTTATGCAAAGTGTAATTAATAATTAATTACACTAGCAAGCAAGCCCTATGCAATGGAGCCGGTTCCATATGATTATGAGACTATGAAATTTTTGAGGTCTTTTGGATCCTCCTGGATCAAGCACGTTTGGAAGCATTTGAAAGAGGCATGATTTCCTCTTGGATGGGTTGACGCGTTTTCCATTGGCAGAAACATTCTTTTAAACTTTATATTCTATAAAGTTTGGAACAAAATATTTCATTTAGGGCTTCTTTAGCCTTTGTTGAAGTTGTGTTTCTAGGAACTTAGTCCCACATTGGCAACGTGGGAGGACATTTTAGTATTTATATACCACTGCACTTGTTAATGTTGTTGTGATCCTTTCTTGAAGTTGTGGAGTCATTGTGGAAGTTCGAGTGTTCAATCTGATGTGTTGTGGACACCTTGTGCCTTGTGCAGTTGCTGACTCAGCGCCTTGTGGAGTGTCTTCTCGGTGGACCCTAATTGGATTGCAATATAAGGTGCTTAATTTTTGGCTCAACTTTTTCCAAAAAATTAGATTTTTCTTGGAGATATTCTTTTTGCAAAAGTGGTGAAAAATAATTTTTAGAGGATACCTTATTGGAGATTATTTTTGAGTTTGCTAGTGCAATTTTAACATGGATCCCCCTCCAACCATTGAATTATTAACTCCCCACAACTACCACACCTGGAAAATGAAAATGTGTAGATTGCTTTAGTCCCAGGGTTTGTGGTCCACTCTAAATGCTAGCCAACCTTCTCTCACCAAAGAGTATGAAATATTTTCCCATCAAAATAAATCTGATCAACCTATGGGGTTGATGAATTTAAATGTTTCAGATAGTCTTCATTTCCATATTGATGAGTTGGGTACACCTAGAGAAATATGGGATAAGTTAGAAAATCTATTTGGTCAGGTTAGTGAGATTTATGCATTGCAATTGGAGGTTGAGTTAAAATCTCTTTTCCTTGATGCATTTCCTACTATTGATGACTTCCTAGTAAAATTCAAATTAGTAAGGTCACAACTAGTAGAATTTGGAAATACCAAATCTGATACGGAGTCTATCTTCTTGATATTGTCAAAATTGAGAGGTCCTTTTGTTGTGTTTTCCTCTACCTTTTACTCTACAATGGATGCCTTAGTTAGTGTATTCCAGATGCCCTCCTTTGAAACCTTTTGTGACCAGTTAACAAGGGAATAGGAAAAACTTGCCTAGTTGGAGGGGGTTCCTACAAATCATGCACTGGTTGCACATGGCTCACATAGTAAGGGGAAGAAGAAGCCTAAACCTAAAACAAAGTAAAATGAGACCTCCACCACAACAAAAGAAGAAAATATAGAGAAGGAGAAAGTCATTTGTGTATACTGTAAAAAGAAGGGGCATGATGAGGATCATTGTTACACAAAGAAGATAGATGAGCTCTCCCACCTTCTCCAAAAAAAATAATATCCCACTTCCATCTTTTGTGACTCCTTCTACAGCCTCTTCATCTTCATCTGCTCCATCCACCAAGCCCACATAGCCTGGTAGTGCAGGAATTACAAACAGTAAAGAAGATACGCATTACATGGGTAAGGGGCATGCACTAGTCACTTCTATAGTTGGTTCTCAATGTGATAGATGGTTCATGGATTTTGGTGCATCTCACCACATGAGTTCTTCACCCTATCCTTTCATGGGTTTGCACCTCTCTAACACTTCCAAAATTTTGTTGGGGAACAATAAGTTGTTGGATTTTTAGGGGATAGGCACTATTGATGTAGGTGATGGCTTCTTTTGGGATGTACTATGCATTCCAGAGTTACACATGAATCTTCTAACTATATACCAGATCACACATGGTGAAGTTCCTAATACTGTGGAGTTTACAGTCGATTATGTGTTTATCAGAGAAGCTGATTTTGGTAAACTCATTACTATTGGTATTGTTGATCATGAGTCTCAACTGTATAGCTTCTTTCACTTTGTTAAGGAGGATGACTATGTACCTCACACACCCTTGGCTAGTGTTGATAGTAATATTGGTCATTTGCATTTTGGGGTACTTCAAACTCATGATGATACTATTCTTGTTGATTCAAAGATTGATCCTTCATAGCAGTGGGCTATCTTGTTTTGTTGGATGAGTACTTAATAGAAATCTCTGATTTGTTTGTAGAGACTCACCTTGCAAATTTGGGAGATTCACTTGAGGGGATTTCTCTCCTCTTTGATGATAGTTGCAGCATGCCATTTGATTCTCTCAGATTGTTTTTGGAGGTTGACTTGGTTGTGCCTTCTCTTGATCTATCACATTTATTGGTTGTGTTTGATCATGATCATGTGATGGAATACTCTGTTTGGAGACTTCCTTCCCCTTCTCAGTTGGATATGGAGTGTATCCTTCTTCATCATCTTTCTTCCTAAGGGAAGAGGTGTTTCTTGTAGGCACTAGATCATCTTCTATCTTCAAGCATACTCTATCAGTATCAGAGCTTCTTCACTATGGGGAGGCTATATAGTCTCTCACTTTCACTCTTATGTGGGAGCTATTGACTATGTATATATCTAATGTATGTATACCTTGGGGGGTGTGATTGAGTCCTCCATTCATGCATCATTTTTCTTTTCTCTCTTTTGGAGAGAGGTTTTTTCCCACTGGGTTTTTCTCCTTTTCTCCGGTTGTGAGAGATTTCTTTTTTGCATTGTAAATGGGTACCTAACATGGTTGTGTAGCTAGGACCCATACTACATCTTCATTCATTCTCCCTAAGTTTCACTTAAGGGGGGGTGTTAGAGTAAATGCATATTTACTTACTTCTTTTAACTTAGGAACATAGTTTGCATTTAATAGGATAATTTGTTTTTTATTCCCGTATTGGGTGGTAGCACACCTATTTAGAATTTTTTATGGCTTTATAATCCTGTAACATTATGTACATTAATAATCATCTCATATTCAGCTTATATTTCTCTTCAGTGAAAGAGCATTGGCTTCTTTCATTTTTAAGGCATTTATGAAATTGGTATTTCCTAGGAATTTGTTGCTCTATCACTCACTAAGTTTGTGATATGTCTAGTTTAGTAAAATACCTCAAATATTGAATCCCCTTGTTATGCATATGTAACATCTAGGGTCTAGGCTACTACCTCTAAATCAATCCCTAACCCAAATCAAAATGTTTTACCTTCTTGGCAATTTATTGATGGCACTATGCAATTATCAAGATATACACATGGTCATTAAGAAGGTTCTAACCTAAGATGACTCGAACTTGTTGTTCAACCAATGGTTAAATATAAAGAAGGTTTTTACTCAACACCACCTGACTTTCTAGTCATAACTTGACTGAGTTGGTTTAGTTTCATCTCACTTCGAACTCTCGAGTTACTCACCATAACTACCAAGTCTTGGCATCTGCCACTAGTTCAAAGTATATTGAACGTAAGAGAGTATCTACTCTTATAATTAGACTCATGAAATTATTGGTAACCAAAATCAAATGACTTGACATAATTGGTTAGATTGTAATGTAAAAGACATCAAACACAAAATACCCCTTATTGGGTGATTTTCAAAACATAATACAAAAACTTTGAGGGGTTTTACCATTCAAGGTAAAGGTAAATCTTCATTTCAAGAAACCATTTTGAAAGCATAAATTCTTTCTAAGAAGGAAAACAAGGAAAATTATTCCTTAAACCAATACGCATTCTCAACCACTACTAGCACCTAGTTGTGCTTAGTTTTCCTATACCACTTCTTTATTTTCATCCTTCCTGGATTGGTTCCTCACTCACCAAGAAGCAATAATTTGGCATTTGTGATTCTTTATTTCTTCAATGAACTTTATCTACAAAAAATTTTATGCAATAAAAATACTTACAAATTGACATGCAAACAAGGCTATTTCCTCTATGCATAATGAGAGGCTCACATTAGTCAAGTAACTAATTTCATAAATCTATCATAAACAAATCCTTTGCTAGAATATGTTTCTAAATATGAATTCTCCAAGTTGGTTTTTAAGGTATCAATATTATCCATGAACCCACATAAATTCACTAACTCAGCTAGGTCAATTAAAAGAAACAAATAAAGAATCTTGCATGGAAAGAATACAATCCTATCTACACCATAGTTGGTTTTTAATGAAACATTCTCAATCCTTCATGAACAAGGAAATAACTTAAAATGATAACAATAAAAGTTACATGCCTGCACACTAGCTTGGTGAGGTGTATGCAACCGATCTTCTACTCAATGAATTGTTCTTTCTTTGAAAATAAAGCTACAACCTTTCCTATATCAGTTTGTTGTTCTTTCCCTCCCACAAGAATGTCTCAATTATCCTTTTAACTTTGCCCCTTGAAGAATGCAACACATAATAGTGATAATTATTTCTCTCATAGGGTTACTGCTCTTTTATATCACCCCCAAACTGCAATCTCACTGAAGTTACCCTAAAGGTTTGGATAACCCCCTCCACTCTCTATTTTAACATAAGAGATAATGCTTGATAATGATAACAAATTTACATTATCATTGACCACTCTAGGAAAGGTAGTTACACATTCAATTGCAAAAAAGATATTGAAGTAACCACCTCCCAAGATTACATTGACATGGTTTAAGAAAGAAATAGTTAAAGAATAGTTATAAATGTAGTTATCTACCTAGTCTTGTGTGGTGGAAGCCACGACTTTCATCAAGGATAAATTTTGAATTACTAAATGCTTAAAGACTTTTCACCACCTTCATGACATTTCCACACAACTCACCGTGCTTTGCTTTGGCATTTTAAATGAATGAAAACTCCACTTTTTATGCCAACATGCTCCTCTTAAAGAATCGAGCTATACACAAATAATGTGCTCCTCTTTAAAGAATCAAGCTAGATTAAGTCCCATGACTATTTAACCGTTACAAATAATAGAGATTAATATAATTTTTAATGCATTTCAAGAGTAAACGATAATATCATTTTCTTACATGGTCGGCATTGACAAAGTCACATCGTTATTTTGATGTATCCTCCATATAAAATAAATTCATATATAACCAATGAGATCAACGTTACCATATTTTCTTATCTTGTTGATTAATATCAATAACACCAAATAACAACATTACAATATTACACTTTATATGTATAGTTATACATATATGTGTGTTTATTTCTTTTTATCCAATATACATGTGTGTGTGTGTATGTATGTATGTATATATGTATTCTTATTGTATATAAACAAGAAAAGTTATAAAAAACCTCAAATTTCCACAACCAAGCATAATGGAAAGAATACGACTCAACAATATCTGATTTGACTTACCTTCAAACTCAAAACTGACAACCCTAGACACTCTTAGGTTTACAAAGTCAAATACTTCACCAACACTAAGCTTAGATGGCATTGCTAGAGAATTCATAACTTTACCCTTCTCCTGGGTGATACTCTCCCTCTCTCTATGAAGGCGTTCAAAAATTTTTTATGCATTTCCACTCATGAAACAATGAGTAGTTAGCCAAAAACCTTTACATCATGATCATATCATTGCATTTTCATCAAAAAAAAATTTAAAAGTAGAATCATCATATTACATTTTATCATAATCATGTCATCAAATATCCATCAATAATTCATTTAAATGTAGTAACATAGCATTGCACAAATTCGTCATAATATTTAACTTTCAATATTTCATAATAGTCCCATTTTTCATCATAATAATTACCATAAAGTGAAAATTAACTTTAGAAATTTAGGGTGGGGTGTAACACTATTATCGTACAGGTCTCAAATAGCAAATGGTTGAAAGATAGGCACATAGAACCTTCTGCCACTATAATCTTTTTACATGCTAAACATATTCTCTAGAAACTCAAGAATAAGATAGAACAAGTTTAGACATACTCCCCTTTCAAACCGTAAAGTCTACAACACCTCCAAAAAGGAGACCTAAGAAACACTGAACCGACACTAAACTAAAGCATTCCAGTACAACCTTCTAGATTACTTCTATCGTGGTGAATAGATGAATACATGGTATTGAAAGCATACGTATAAATTTTGATATACAACATACTTCTGAAACACAAACACTTCAATATAGCTAGTAACATATATTTCTACAAATCTCTACAACTTAAAATGATATGACCATACAATTACCAACATAGGAAGCTATAATGGAACAACTCCATTTGATTCACACTGAACTCTTGAAAGATAGTGCCACCTCTAACCACATGTGTATTCTTTGACATCAACGACAACCTCTATTTAATAGTATGTTCCTCTCTTCTATTTTGAATGATCTTGAGAATTGGAAAGGGTTTACAAATATCTAATAACCTATTCATATTTCATATGTGTTTTGTGAGATCTAGGTGATTGTAGTATTTATGGTTATACTTGTAGTATTTTTTACTATGTTCCAGTATGTCCAAGAGGCTCGAGAAAGTCAAGATTGTCTTTTGCTTCATTCGATTTGGAGATCGTTTAACATAGTTGCAAGCAAGGGTTTGAAGCTTAGATCTGGCAAATGGGTTTTTGTAGGAGCATTTTTTTGCTAAAAAGGACCTTTATGTTGCATTCAGGAGGTCGAGGAGATGAATTTTGACATAAAATTTATCCATATTCAATGTCAGATCCATCGAGACAACAAATTTCTAGGAGGATGATACAACACCCCCAACGTCAAATTTGTATGATTTTAATTTTTTTAAATCACAAAAAAATATATATAATAAAAAATTTGAAGCACTTTAAAGTGTTGCAGCTTAAGACTACTACTCATGCCCTAAGCCACTAAGGATAGCATATTTGATAATGGCCTTTAGCTGGTAAGCAACAACTAGACCACCCAGTGGCATGTGTCACTTATAAACTGCAACTATTAAACCGCCACCAAGTGGTTAAAATTGCAAATCGCTAGAGGTTTATGTTGATCGCTAACCAAGCTAGTAGTAGCTTCACCTAAGTGTCACTCGTGCTCAATCAGGCCATCACCTCCAACAACGACACCACTTGAGGGCCCCCAAGGGGCCACTAGGGCTCTCTAATAGGCCAAATTGGGCCTTTTTTCAAACTTGTTTAACTTTTTGCCACTATGTTTTTTTTTTCAAAAATGAGATATTATGGAAAGTTGGAGATGAGCACTTTCCATCCACAGAGGTATTGAAAATATCTTTTTCCATTTTTTCAAGATATTTCAAGTTGAAATTATTTGTTTATAATCTCTTCGACAAGTCATAAATTTCACCTCGGTGCTTCGCTATTTGGAAAAAAATAGGCATTGGAAAGGTGGTGAAGAGCACTACACGAATATAAGACTATTTTTTTCATATTTTGTCTCAGGTTCATTTTATATTATAATTTGTAATTTTGGCCATTGTGGGCCTATTGAGCGTTGTATCTTGGAAAAGGCTTTGTAAACGAATTAAACTATAAAGTACCAACCTTATAATATTTGAGGGTAATTTTTTAATACTAGTGAAAAGGGTGGGGTGTTTTTGTGTTCTTATGTTCACTTTCTTTCAACACTTATTTTTTCATCTCTTCATCATGGCTTCAACAACAGTTCCTATTTTAATTGCATATAACTATTTTGAGTGGAAGTCTAAAATTAAAATTCACTTAAGATGTCTTGGTTTACATAGAATGACAATGGGACTAGAAATTGAACCTTATAAAGATGAATAAAAGCCTAAGTGGTTTAATAGATGTGATGAACCATATGGAGCATTGTGTTTGTCTATATCTCTTGATTTAATCTTTTATATTGAATATTTGAATACTCCAAATGAAATATGGGAAAAGCTAGAATCTCTATTTTTCACTCAAGATTCTATGAGGGATCATAGTTGGAAAATGAACTAATTAGTTTAAGTCCAAAAAACTTCAACACTATTCAAAATTTCTTCACCAAATTCAAATCACTAAGGATATAGCTAAAGCAATATGGAATTGATAAGAAAGATGAACAATTGATTCTAAGTATTCTTTTTAAGCTAAGTTTTTAACATTCAATATTTGTTTCTACCTTTTATGCTACCAAGGATGCACTTGGTGTAAGGATCTTTCTAATGTTCAATCAACTTGGTGTTTATGAGTGGACATAAAATTTGGAGGACAGGTTCCTAACTGAACAGTTTAACTAGGACTTTGTAAGCTTTTGATGATGATGTAATTGTATGTGCATTCATGGACTCTACACGACCTATATCAGTGAGTATAGGTGATTTACACTTGTATAGAAAATAGTAAAGGTTGGAAAAGGAAAATAAAGCTTTAAATTCCAAAATAGAGGAAACAACATAATCTATTGCTTATTCTATGGGTACCTTTGGATTAATACTATAACTGATAACTACTAAGACCAAACCTTATAACTAACCGATACCACTAACTAGTGACTTCTAACTACTTAACTCCTTTGGAGACTGACTCACCATGTTGTTACAGAATGAAATTCATGCTATATAGAATATCATTTATGGAATTCACACACATACAAGTGAGAATTAAAATAAATAGATACAACAATGAACATCTAATATAGAAAATAAATCAAGATAGGTTGGTTGTACCTTGAGTGGCCCTCACTCGAGTTGCTATGCCCATAGGAAATATCAATTATGCACAACTGATCAACAATTCATAATAGTAAATTGAAACTCCTTTATTGCATAAAAACTAAACTTCTCACACTTTGACAAGAATCTTCAAAATATTTCCCATTCAGAAGTACATATCTATTACAACTAAATAACAAAAAACTAACAACAATGAAGTATTTTCTGGTAAAACAAAAACTAGAACTTAGCAACTAAATTTTCTCCTAAACCACCAATCCCAATATATAGGCTCAAGACGAATTTTATTCACACAAGGACTAAAAACATAACTTAAATGCATATTTCCTTTACTAGTCTTTGTAACTAAAAACCATAATTGAAAAGATAGAAGAAGAGAAGTAAAACTAAAACTCTACCCTAACGGTTTGACATAGAAGTGCTCCATGAAAACTATCATGTGTCATGGCTTTCCTTATCAAAGTAGACTCCTTATTCCTCTTGTCATTTTATTTGGTGATTTTTTGACTCATGGTTGACCATTTTAATGGTTTCCTTCATTACTTCCCAGAACTGTCACATTTTCAACATTCTGGATTCTCTCTTGCAATTGCTTGTGACCCTTTTGCTATGGGTTGGCAATCCAATTGTTGCAGGCTACTGTTCTTATGGATGCAAAAGGTTAGCTTCATATAAAGTATGCACATCATTAGCAACCATGAATTAAGCATAAAATCATACTAAATTTCATGAATATTCACACATCCACACATACAAGTACCATCATATCATAATTATATTTCCATATACTATAGTTTGGTTTAAGATGCATGAAGGATATAAAAGATGTATAAGTTTCAAGATTGTCTATGAACTTAGTAGATTGGAATGTTAAAAGACATAAACTAAATGGAAGAAAACTAGCTATTATCTAGACCCATCATTCCCCCAACTAAAGTGTTTTCTTATCCTCAACCAACTTTTAAGGTCGGAGGTTATATTGTAAAGTTATTTCCCTGAAATCTGCGACAATATCAACTCACTTTGTATGTCTCAAATAGTAGCCTTTTTGACACAAAATCTTTTCCAACCTTATATTCTCCGTTGCTTCCTCTTCCCCATATTTTTTCCTTTTCCAATGTCATAATGGAAAGAGGAGAATAATAAAAAGTGAGTGCGAACCATTTAAGTCCATTATCCTTAGAAATGTTTGTGTACTTATGAGATCTTTGAATAATGGCTATAAAATTCTATAGGGAGTGTGGCTCCTATTTCTTCAACTTAGGGGTTAGATCTTCCCATATCCTATGTACAAACTTGAACGCTTGATTAATAGTTCCTGTAGCTAGTTGCTTCATCCTCATATAATCATGTTCTCTAATACTCGTTATCTTTTTTCCCACACCTCTATAATTCAGAAGCTCTAACTATGATTGCATTGGGATTCATTGATTCTTTTTTGAGCTACAAAGTAATATATTTTTCCTTTTCATTGTATTCCTATAAAATTTCACCCCTTTTTTGTTCATTTTTTATTTAGGAGGCCAAAGCTTTGATTTTTAGGTTTCCCACAAACATCAATGGATTCCATTCGGTCTCATCTAAGAGAACAAAGGTATGCAAGTAGAACTCACATAACTGGTCCTACATGTCTAGTGTAGAATCAAAGAAAGTATCTAAAACACAAATTGGGCCTTGATTTATTGGTTCTTTGTTTCTTGCTTCAACCATAGCAAGTTGTGCAAGTGCCTCCAATTTAGACCCATGCCCAAACTTATAGAGCTTCTCCTTCAATTGCTTGATCCTAGAATCCCACTCACTATCCTTTTGCTGATAATTTTTTAATAATTCTTCCAATTGTTTTATTCTTTCCATTGCTTCTTGCAACTCTTTGCTAATATTTCTTTATTCAATAAAAATTTCATATTTTTCCAAAAACTACTCATCCCCTACTACACATTTGTATTTACAACCCTCTAAATTAGGGCTTCTTGGGGATATCTTTCTCATTTTCTTTACCATAAAAAATCCTATTAATTAGATTTAGAGGTACTTATATAGTATCAAGACTATGCAATCATTGTATTTGCATTTTCAGGGGAATTCTTCTTTGATTCTTTATTTGTCTCCACCATTACAACATCCTCTTCCTACTTTTTGATTGATCCTCTCATGGCCCCTTCTATCTTTAGGAAATGTGACTGCCTCTTGGGTTGTGTGGGTCTCTTCTTCCCTTTTGTAGATGCAAAAGAAGAGGCTCCACTTTTCCTTTTCTTCCCTTTTTGTGATTTTCTGGAAACAAGGATTTCTTGTTGTCCTCTGCTACGGGTTGCTCAGTAGAGGCTCTAGGTTGTGTTTCTTGCTATCCTTTCTCCTCTAGCTCTCTTGTGTTGTGGGTAGGTGATGCATTAGGGGAGCCAAAGGGAATTTCCCTTTCTCAAACAAGTTCTTTCATTATTTATGGAACAATAGGTTCTTCAAGGATACTATTGATATTGTTACAATTAAGAAAATTTTCCCAAGAAATATTTTGAAATTGAGTCCTCAAACTCCTCTTTATCAACATTGTAACCAAATAGAAATGAAACAATTTTTTATTGTTTCTTTTCCTCTTGTACTTAGATGGCATTCTCTTTAATAGATTATACAAGAAATTAGGGACATTCACATGCCTACCATGACAAAGATGACTTAACAATTTAAAATGAACTGTGTATAACAAAGACTATTTGCCATCACATGTCAAATAATTAACTATATAGGAAGCAACTAAAGCCTAAATCCAGGGTAAAGATAATTGTTTATTACCTTGAGAAGAGGAATCAAAGTTTTCTCCTAGTTGTTTAAATTTGTTCCTTGTAGCAATAACATTTTCCCTAACTAAAACTCTTCTCCTTTCTTTGGCAATCTGGATATTTCAGCAATGGAAAATTCTATAGCATCTACCCTTAAGTCCCTAACAATCACTTCATCATTTTGTAATGTGGCTGCAAAATGTTGGTTCATAACCTCATTAAACTCTATGAGCTTCAGAAAATATTCTAACCAACCAACTTGTTGAAAAATGGGCAAAACTATCCTATCTTCCAGTGGTTAGTTATGTGCAATTAGTTCTTACAGTGTATTATATCACCTCCCATGGTATGCTTTAGTTATTGAGCTACCCAATTTTGTCTTGTTCTTCTTCAATTTATGTCTGCCACTCAAACTACATCACTTCCACTATGTCTCTATGTTGTAACCTCTCAATTCATCTACCTCAAACCCTTTTCTCTCCTCTAAGCTTGTATCTTTTGAAAATAGAGGAAAATAAAATGACAAAAAGCTTTTGCAAAGTGTTTTTGAGAATATTTTGAAATTCAAGAAATAAAGAATATCCCTCTCCCCAACTAAGATACTAAGTGTCCTCACTTAGTGAGTATGGTTTTGGTTGAGGGTTAAATGAAAAGTAGTGGAAAATCAATTAAGATATGTAGCATGCATGGATAAATGTATAAACATGCAAAAAATCAATAATTAGCTATGTTAATTATGAGAATTTAATATATAGTGTACTTACAAGGATTTGTTGAAGTGAAGCTCAACTCATGTGAAGTAATTGATGGGTGCCTACAACACAATTTGAAGTGACTTACCTTGATTGAAATTAATTTTGCATAGTGGTAATTTGAAATGAATGATAACATATATGTGACACGTGAAAAATTATGGAATGAAAAGGCTACAAAGTGTACAAAATAGGTGATGTGAGATTAATTGCATGGGATGTTATAATCGATAAAGGTGGTAGGATTGCTATATGTGAATGGATGTAATAAGTTGTACATAATGGAAATGGAATATGTATTGTTGTATGTATGAAATGATAGGTTATGAAGTGATATGCAATTAATGTGGATGGTAATATGAAATGATTGATAGACAAGTGCTATAGGCTCATGCAGTAACAAGTCCCTTATGTAAGTTTTTTGCCTAGAGGCTTGATGTTGTAGGTCCCTGTTTCTTCTATGATTGTCTTCAGAAAATGAATGTTGTCGATTGTCACTTGTGTAGTGTGTGAACATGAAATATGTGATAAAATTATACCTATGGAACATTAGTGGGTGAGTTGTGTAGCTCGTCTACTGATTCATTTGTAGAACTCATTGTCTCTGTTGTTGAATTTTCAATTATAGGTTCAAGTTGTTGTAATGTAAGAAGGAAGTCATCCTTTTGCAATTGTTTCTTATAAATCTCCAATCTATGTCTGGTAACTAGCAATGAAACCTTACGTCATCAATTTTCTATAGTTGCATTGCTTCACTAAGAAATGTTTGCTTTATCTCATATAGCCCAAGCCATCTAGTTTACAATTTCCCTTTGTAATCTTTGAATCTGGAGTCATAAAGTAGAGCCCAATCACCTGTGTTTATTTCCTTTGTCTTAGAATATTGATCATGCCAACAAATTCTTTCATTTTGGACAATGTCAATGTGGTGTATAGCTTCCATTTTGATTTCATCCAGGGTATTCAAGTTATGTAATCTCTCCTACTATGTTGTTGATAAATCCATGCCCAATGTGACCACTGTCCTCAATGTTTGATACTCAAATTCTATAGGAAGTACTACTTTATTACCATACACTAGTTCATATGGTGTAAACCTTGTTGTGGTCTTCCAAGTTTTTCTATAAGCCCAAACTACCTTAGGAAATCTGGTTGCCCAATCCTTCCCATGAATTTGCATTGTCTTTGTGAGGATTTTTTCAATTTCCCTATTGGTGACTTCCACTTTCCCATTCTCTTAAAGGTGATACAGCGTGGAATTCCTGTGTCTAATCTCATATTCTTGAACCAATTTGGTGATCAACTTTGATGAAAATTGGGGTCCCTTGGTCTGTGACAATTTCTCTTGGAAGTCCATATATTCTAAATATGTCTTCATAGAGAAACTTTACCATTCCCATCTCTTACAAACCGTAAAGCCTTAACCTCCACCCACTTTGTAAGGTAATCTGTGTAGACCAGTATGTACTCTTTGTTGTTTGATGTCAGTGAAAAGGGGCAAATAAAGTCCAATCCCCATTTATCAAATGGTGCAATTGCTAACTGTGTTGCAATGGCATTTCATTTGTTTTTGTTGGTTTTCCCATTCTTTGACACCTATCACAACTCTTGGTATATTTTACTACATATTTATGAATATTTGGCCAATAATAGCCAGTATTGAGAATTTTAAGAGTTGTTCTCTTTGCTGCAAAGTGTCCCCCACAAGGGTCATCATGGCATATGCTCTGAGGATATCATATACTTCATATTCTCATTAGGTTGTTAGACACACATGACAATTGAGAGGGGGGTTGAATCAGTTGTGCATTAAAACCTTCAAAAGTATTAGCATGAATATAGACAAATGAAACAACATATCTATAATCAATCATAATAGAACACCAGATTTTTTACATGGAAACCCCAATTTAAGGGAAAAACCATAGTGAGGATTAGCTCACTATATGAAAACCAAAACCAATTACAAGAGGCTCATTGTCTAAAGAGCTCATTGCCTAGAGGAATCATTGTCTAAAATGAAAGGCTCACTGCCAAGGGCTCACTGTCCAAGAAGATCACTTCTTCCAAATTATAAAGAAATAGTTAAAAGGAGGTTCACTACCTCAAAGCAACTGGAGAAACCACCACAAAGTCTCTTTACCATCCACAACCTTCAACTCACTCCCTCCAATGACTTTTGGCACATTAAACTACAGACACCTTCTACTCATTACTTTCGGTAGTCTTAGACATTCATGCTCGCACTTCAAATCTCAACACACGATCACACATAAATCATTCTATACCACACTCTTCTCCAAAATTTTGACCTTGCATATATATCTTTCACAACCTCGAATAACCTTCTCTAGGTTGGCCTCAATGAAACATATGCACTTCTAACGTGAAACCACCAAATATGTCAAAACCAAACACTTTTGTGGTGGAAAGAAGTGAGGGTGGACAACATCAAGGGTTAACCAAGACCCTAATTCACATTGACACGCTAGACTAAGCTTCCACAAACCACAAAGCTTGTTTGCAAACAATGCTAACACACCAAGTTGGACAAATCGATATTAAAACTATCAAGCAACCAAATTCACACTTCACCAAGGTCGAAAAAATTTTGCAGACCATGTAGCAACATTACGCAACATCCTAAAATATTTCAACACCAACAAAATATTCAAAAACACTAGTGCAATGTCATGTCCCCTGAAATTGTGACACTAAGATATAAAGTATCAAGAAAAAAATAAATAAATAAAACACATATAAGGATGTTGGAAATATAATCATAATTATAATTATCCAAAGATAATGTTATAATTACCGAATATAAAATATAAACAGATAACATAATAAAGAGATATCAAAAAATATATATAATAATCTTTATCATTATTGTTAATGTTATTGTTAAAATAAAATAATAGAAATAATCCAAAAATCCTATTATAAAATAATAATAATAACAAATATATTTTAAGAAACATATAACATAAAATATAATATACAAAATAAAATGGAGACGTGAATATTTCAAGTGCAGCATACTAGAACCTTTATATGTGCACCATATACAATACAAGGAAACCATACCCACGAAATGGTTGATGGCATTGAAGATTACCCAATAACAAATAGCACTTACTTTATGAAGCACCTAACTAATAGTTAAGAGGAGATGATTATAAATAAAGACATATCATGCCCAAAACTTATTATAAATAAATACAAATTGGCTACATATTAGAGAGAGGTGGCATCGATTAGAGTAGATATAATTATTTTTAACAACAATGGTTAAGTCTAAAAGGTCATGACCCATTGAGTGGTCATATAAATCCAAAAGGGTGTATCTTTTGAGGAGACATAAGCTTTTGAAAGGAAAACAAAAATAAAGGATCAACTAGGAAGGAGAATAAAGGGATATTATGAGGAAATAAGTCACTATAGCATAAAAAAAGGATACCCTCTGAAAATCTTCTTAAAGATTAGGCAGAATTTAGGCATAAGACAGCCAGTGATCTGAGAAGGAGAGAATGGGAGATTAAAAGCATATAAGAAAAGAGGGAACATAGGAAAGAGGAGGGAGCACGGTGGAAGAGAGAAAGGGTTATTTGCAGACCCAAAGGTAATTTCTGTTATAAATTAAATAATTATTATTTATGTTGAAAACTAATCAAGAATAAATAAATGATACTAAATGAATGAATTAAGAATGTAGTAAAGGTTGGTGTTAGTCATATACTATTTAAAATATACATGATAAATATAAATATGTTAAATATAGTATGTTTCCTATATATACAATTTATATGTTGATAAATATATTTTATGGTAATTGATAGTTATACATTTAGATATATACATGTATAGTGAGATTCATAAATACCTCATAGGTGGTGGACACATCCAATATATATATATATATATATATGTATTATTTATGATTACCCAATAATGATGCTTGTAGCAATTATTGAGCCTTATAAGTAATAATGACTCTATTCATTCACTATGATGATAAATAGTATAATAGAATTCCATCTATGGGATCTTGAAAGATGTTAATATCTAGCCTAATGTACTTATGAAATGTATTCTAGAAGAATCATTCGTAGTGAAGGAAATGAATGATCCTTTGACAATAATGAAATATTTATATCATCTTTGATCTTATTAGATGTTATCACTGAAATTTATTGATCTTTAACGTTTCTAATGTCTCTTCGAGAAACACTTTGAATGCAAGATTCAGGTTTAAGTGCTTCCACTAGAAAGGGGACATTACAAGCAAACACATGAAATTCAGAATGTTATCATCTTGTGCAACTAGTCAAACTACCATTGAGATACAACTCATGATCTAAGCTTGCAGAACAATTGAACACTAAACAAACCAAGGGAATGTAGGTACAAGAAATATTAGCACATTCCCAAATCCTAAAGGAAAGAAACTTTAGCGCGGAGAAATGTGATGAGTCCAATTTATGGCTCAATTTTGATAGATTTTATTATCCATTTTTTTAGTTGTCCTAAACTTTGATACTTGAATGTTGACATTTTCATGTTATTTCCTCAAAACCATAGACATTGGGAATAAGCTTATTTTTGTAACCTTTAAATGACATTGGCATGCTATATGAACAATCTATGTTAATTTTACATGTGAATTAATGAATGTTACTTTAAGATAGTTATAGATATGCAATTGTTGTGTGTACTAATGTTGTCATGCAGATATAATTAGAACCTACAAAATTGAGGAGGATTCTACCAACTGGTCATTTTCCATAAAGGTCAACAAGGTGATCATTCAAAAGTTTAATGGAGGGAAGACTCTCAATGGACGGAGATTCCTAGTTCAAATCGAAGATTGTAACTGCCTTGTAAATGGTCATAATAGTTTGTTGAGTGAATATAGGAGCTATTGTTATGCTAGATCTGTGTTAAGGAAAAATGGCTTGACCAAATTCCACGCATGCATAACCTCCTTTCCACTTTTTATGCTTTCCCTAAAGTGGCGTCCTCCTAATTTGTTGGAGTTGACCGCCTTGCGAGGTAGTTAGGTAGTAGTTTTTCCTCCTATAAATAAGACTCGAATGCTCCTTCTCAGAAGGTTGATTAATTTGATGTTGTGCTTACATTCTTAGTTTTTCAGTAATACAGTTATGATGCTCTATTTTACTCATGCTTTCCAATGAATAAAATGAAGTTATAAGCTCATTGCATCTAAGTTCACATTTGTCTTAAGGGATACGCATCCAAGGGGGCCCACTTGGTGAGCATTACATCCTTTAGCTTATTTGATACTTTTATGTGCAAATAGTTACGAATCTGGCAACCGTTTGTTCCTACAACTACTAGAATTCCATTATGTGACTGCTCCTATAGCCAAAGCAAACATAGTAGTTCCCTATCTGTTTGCTCAAATTTTCATTTTTTTCATGCATTTCAACTTAGTATAGTTGTTGGTTGATGTTCAACACTTATGTTACTTCTTTTCAGTATTATGTCTTTCTTAGTTGTAGAATGAATATGGATACTATGGATTCCTAGTGCACATATTGCGCTGACCCATTTTAAGTCTATGTCCCTAGGTTGACAAGTTAAATGCATCTTCATGATGATTAAGATAGCTATTCAGATTAGATGTCCAATCTCTGAATCACGACTTTAAGGGCTTATTTGTTAAATCATTGTAGGAGGCCAACATTTTTGAGGTTCTTGCCAAGAATGGTGTCAAACTAGGGAGTTTTTTGGATTCATTGATAGTTTCTTTCTTGTTGTAGTGTTTTTGAAAGTTTGTTCTTAGTATACCACTCATTTAGGAAAGTAATGATCCACTATTCTTTTTCCAATTCTTTGTGTGAGTTGGTTGATATTGAATTGATACCATATGCATAGAGGAAGGAGGAGAGATGCTCATGGGAGATTCCTTCCTAATAACCCTAATTCATTCCAGCTACTTGAGCATTAAAATCTTTCAAGAGATGAAGAAGAAGAAGAAGCATACCCTTCTGCTGATGCATTTC
Source organism: Sequoia sempervirens (assembly GCA_007258455.2). Classification (NCBI taxonomy): domain Eukaryota; kingdom Viridiplantae; phylum Streptophyta; class Pinopsida; order Cupressales; family Cupressaceae; genus Sequoia; species Sequoia sempervirens. Next base: position 11,478,504 of record VDFB02271358.1, read on the forward strand.
CCAATCTAACCAATTTTGACACTTCCTCTGAAGATCACAATCAGATTGAGAACTCCTTTTCTTTGGAACTCCATCAAGAAGGCATGGGTGATGCAAATAGAAATAGACCTAACCAACCAACTTTTCCTTTCCCCATTTCTCATCAGAATGAAGTTGACAACCTCAAAAATATCCTTGCTTTAGTCCTTCCTAAGTTCTATGGACTTGTCATAGAAGACCCTGATACTTTCTTATTTAAGTTTGATATCCTTTACAGAAGCTATGACTATACAACTAATGCTCATAGGATTAAGTTGTCCCTACCACCTTGAAAGAGGTTGCATTAAGATGGTTTATGAGCCTAGGAAGAAATACTATGGAGACTTGGGATGACATGAAGACAAAGTTCCTTGAGAAGTACAAAGAATATTATAGAGGCACTGACATGAGAGGAGATGACATATTTAGGATGCGGCAAATGGAAGATGAGAGTCTAGAGGATTACATTTCAAGGTTTTTTTTTTCTTACAAAAATCTCCACACCATACACAGGTTAAGCCACAATAGTGATTTAAAATTCAAGTGAGGAAGGAAAACTCGCAAAAAATGACCCCAAAGCAAAAAAAGTGATTTTGGTGGTTTGTATGAACCTATAGGTTCGAGTGAACCCATTGGAGGTTTTCCCAAACTAGGGTTCAACTGAACCACTTTGAATTTTAACCGCCAAAAAACCAAAAAAAATGCATAGTAAAGGGGTTCGAGTGAACCCCTTTGAAGAGGTTTAAATGAACCCTATTTCGAGCAAACCCCTAGGGGTTCGCTCGAACCCCTAGGGGTTTGTACGAACCCCCCTTATCCCTCACCCCCCCCCCCTCAGACACAAAAAACCTAAATTTTGGCACTTCGGAGCTCGGGTTGAGGATGAAAATGGAGGAATCTTCATAAACCCAACTGAAATCAAGTAGTCCTTGGAACGAGCTATCCAACAAATATAATTTTAATATGTTTTGGTTTTATTATGTATTTGATTTTTTAGTTTTATTAAACATAGGTTTTTCATTAAAAATGAAGGTCTTTGTTCAAATGCACATGTGGAACAATAGCATATTATCAAAAAAAAATTTGAAAAATATGATTGCACTAGATATTGAAGTCCTTGATCCAACAAAAAAAAAATGATTTCGATATATACAAAAAAAGTTACGTGTTATATACGTTCACACTATGTCTAAATTGTAATTGGTTTGACTTTGAAACTTTATTAATGAAAAAATATTCAATAAAAAACTATCTAACCAAGTGAAAGCACTAGATATCAAAGTTACAAATCTAAATTCGAAAGAATTAGAATTTTATCCTTCATGGAAAAAAAGTTGTGTTATACGGTGTGTGTCACTTTTTAAAAATGTTGTTTTCTGAAGAAAAAAAAGTTTTCATGGGAGATGGAAAAAGAAGTACAATTTGATTCCAAAAATTTTGAAAAAACAATTTTTAGAATCTACAGACAAAATGTGACGAGACTCTAGTTTGCATCATCTCCAAATTCCTCGCGGTTTAGCCACTATAGGTGCCCGAATGTGAAGACTTAGTTAAAAATAATAATTTCAGTGTCCAGATTGGCCAAAAATTGTAAACCACTATTGTGGGATCACCCACACTCAATGAAGAATCACAAAAGCTACTCTTCCTAAGAGGAATTAATGACAGTTGCACTGATGCCTTAGACCTAATGGGAGGAGGAGATTTCACTCAAGTCCCTTGGGATGATATCAAGAAGATATGTCAGAACTATTCTAGGGTAGCTTCAAAGAAAGGGGGAGCTTACCAAACCTCTATGGGTAAGTCATCTACCAATGGAGTTTCAAGGATGGAGATTACTCATTTTCTGACAGACTTCAAGCAAGACATCATAAACAATCTGGCTACTTAGCTAGCTACACTTCAAGCAAGGAAGAAACAAGAGGAAGCAGAGGCAATGTTGGCAGAATATTGTCCTCATTGCAGAAAAAAGAAGGACTGCATATACAAAATGGTAGCTAACATTGATAGTAAGCAGATCCCACTTGAGTTCAAGCCAATCCAGGGTGATGATGATCAAGTCTACTACATTACACAAAGGAGACCATGGGCTCCAAGACAAGGAAAGCCACCAAATCCATTATCCTTTGTTGGGCCATATTTCAATTCTTCTACATCGGGTAATCAATAGCAGCCCCCATATCTATCCAACTATGGAGGATATCCACCACAACCTTGGAATAATCCACCAAATACCTGGCCCAATCACCAACATTCTCCACCCCAGTGGCAACAACCTCAGGGGAATTGGTAGCAAAAATCTCAATGGAGGGGAGGACAACAATGGCCAAACCAGACAACCAGTTACATGCAACCACCTTCTCAGCCCCAACAACCTGCTATAATGCATCCTCCTACTAATTCAAGTTCAACCACACCTAGACCTACTCAGCTACTAGCTTAGCCCACACCTAACCCAAATAACAAACCACAACAGTAGCAACCAGTATACTATGCTGATCCAAATCAATTTCCTACATATGTTGTGAGTGTAAGTGACATCCACTTGCATTCAGGAACTACTTTGCCAACTCCTTCCACACCCATTATCACTGAGCTTCCTATGGAAGAAGATGAGCATCTGAATGTCCCCATTCAGCCAAGTGTACCTAAAAACCCTGAACCAATCCTAGTCCAGTAGACTGAACAGGAACCACCATTTCCTCAGAGGTTGGAAATTGCTAAACAAAAGGAAGAGAATGAGGTAACAACCTTTGACATCTTAGATCAGTTGAAGCATGTATGTGTTAAGATACCTCTATTTCAGGCCATAAAATATGTTTCCATATATGGAAAATCAATTAAGGAAGCATGCTTCAAGAAGCCAGGCAGGAAAAAGAAAGACCCCACTACGGTTCATGTGGTGGGACAACTGGCTGACATCATGCTTGGGAAAGTGACTGTTCCCAAATACAATGACCCAAGTAGTCCTATGGTAGGAGTTGTTATAAATGGGATCCAAATAAAGAATGCTCTGATTGATTTGGAAGCAGCAATAAATGTGATGACTAAGGATATCCTGCAACAACTAAATGTTGCAAGCATGAGACCTACTCCTACTGTCCTTGTAGTGTCCCTCCAGTTGCGACACTTTGTCTTAGTGTGTTCCAGTTTGGTTGATAGATGCTTTAGTTGTGCTAGATACTATGTTGTTTATTTTTAGTTATGACTCTGACATGTTTACTAGGTTGATGATACATTGGATATTGTGATCATCTGGTTATGTTTGTATGATGACATTATGATAGACATGTGTGTGTAATGGTTTATGTTGTTTTCGAGTTTCTATTGAGGTTATCAATATGAAATGGTTGTTTATGGTATAACGATGCTTGTCAGTCTTGGTGAAGATGATAGTGTAGCACTACTCACTCGTGAGTACCCTGCTACGCTGCAACTCTTCTTCACGGTGTGTTTGTCGATATATGATTATATGTTTAACAGTGTTGTTTTATGTAGTTGCAGGTACCGAATATCGGCTCCACCTGCTTGTTGGGTTTGAGTGTGTCGTAACCCAATAGAAATATGTTGACTCGAAGATAGTGTTAGGTCCTCATTTTTAGCCATCGTTCTTCATTGAACGAGTATCCATTTGTCACCCATAGTTGTTTGTCATCTAGTCCTGTCGTGTTAATCTTGTTTGTGTTGTTTTGTTTGGGAATTAATTAATTTAGTTAAATGGTTTATTTGTTAATTTATTTGATTAAATGTGATCTTATTGAGATGCCAAATTAAATGAATATAATTATGATTTTATTTATTAAATTAAACAAGGTATTTATTTAAATGCAATTGTTGAATTAATTGTGCAAACTTAATTTATGTGTAAATTAGATGTTTTGATGAGGTAGTTTTCAACAAGTATAAATAAATATCTAAAAACTTGATTTGAGTTAAAAGATAATATCTTAGATATTTATTAGTTAGAACTGATTGATCAATTTTAATTGCATGCTAATTGTTTGTTAAGTCTTATGACTTTGAGTTAATTGAAAATGCATTAAAAGCTTTTGAGTGTGCAATAATTTTCACGGCAATTGAATTTTGGGTTTGGGAAGAAAACTTTCACAATAGTTTTTGGAAAAATCTTCTGCTTTGGTTAAAAAGTTTTGAGAAAAGCACGGATTTGAAGGATTTTTGCACTCTTGGAAAAAAAAAAGATTAACAGATGTTCTGGTTTTTGTCTCAATTTTCATTGAATTAGGAAATTTAAATCAGGTTTTCTTCTTTGTTTTGTAATTTCTTAATTAAATGTTTCTAAAAGCTATGGATGAAAATTGGTTTGTACTGGAAAATGTTTATGTTGATTTATGGAAAAGATTTGTTCAGCCAATCCTGCATAGGCAACATAGAAACAATCTAGGCACCAACAATACTGTTATATTGGCTACAAGAATACAGGTGATATTACTCACTTTATATTATCTTTTTGGCTAGCGTATGAGGGTGCGGTTATGAACCAGCGTGGCTCTCTCTTTCTCTCTATTCTCAAACTCTTTCATTGCTTTGCATCCAATTTATGCTCAGTTTCCTTATTCTTTTCTTATGCTAGATCTGTTCTTAGCCAATATATTCGTAGTTACCACATCCTTTTGCCTAGTAAATTCTACTTGATGATATTGGCACTGATCTCTTAAGTCACCCCTCTCCTAACTATCAAAGCATGGAATTATTTTGGATTTTATTTGTTCTCCTATGTGCGCATGTTGAAGTCTGAAGTGTTTGCTTATTTAAAGTAAAATTTCTTTAATATCTTAAAGCTTGTAACGTAGGTATAAATGTGTGATGAAACCTAGGCGACTATAAGAAATTACTTCCCATTACCCCTTTCTCTCTCTCTCGAGCTCGGATTCATTAAGGATAGCGTAGGCTCTATCATAAAATGGTTTATATTCCCTTGAACAATTTTCTCTTGCTATAATCTTGAAGATAATTTTGGAGGCAATGTTTTTTAATTATTCAATGATTTTAAGAGCATCCTTGTTAGATCCATTTTGTGCATATGCTATTGATGAATTCTTTGGTTATAGTTGTACTTTCCAAATGTGTTTGTTTAATGATCCTTAAGCTTTACTTCAGCCCTATCTCTCTTTCACCGCATGCAATATTTGGTAGGGGGTTGGCGTACCCAACATTTAATTGTTTTTTAAGTTATCGAAACTGCTATTATATCTTTATTGTAGTTGTTGGCCTTTCTTTAGTTTGGATGAGTATAAAATTGTAAATGCAAGTCAACTGATTATATTTTATACATTGTACATTCATATATTATCTTTTCTAAACTTTGTTTTGTTTGAATCGGTGCTAAAAAACTCCATATTAGCATTTGAAAATAGATATGTTTGAAAACAAACGATTTTTTTTTAGATGTGTTTAAAAAATACTAAGCTTTTGTGTTCGCGGAACTATGTGTTAGCAAATGGATATGTGTTAGTGAATTGATATGTGTTACCTAACAAAATGTTAACGAATCTTCTTCCCTAGGTTCGCTGCCTATAATGATTTGAAAACATACATTTGAAAACATTAAAGAATCTATTTTGGTAAAATGTGGACGTGCTGAGTGGATAATAATATACATATGGCGCCATCTTTAGCTTCTGAGATCTTTCTAAATTCGTTGTAGCTAAATAAACCAAGGGCGATACTGATTATGTTATTGGTCCAAATTTTCTTTATAGTCGCGAATCTTAGAATGCTTAACATTCATTTGCATGCATAATATTTTCATGTTTAAGTTTTTAAATATTTAAAAGTTTAATATCTTCGCATGGTGTGTTATCTACTTGTTCCTTGCTTGAGTTATTCTCATTTGATTTCTAAATTTCATGGCTAAGATAACTGTATTTAAAAGGATTATAAGGATGTAGTGAAATTCTTTATTTAAGGTATTGTAATTTAATTCTTTTCAAAAGATGAATTACATAATTGGTTCTAATGTAGTTGAAGATATATATATATGTATATAAAAAATTTATTGACTCTTATTTGTTTGGTTAGTAAATATAAAGAATTTATATTGTTCTTAATGAATAATAAATATAGATTTATTTATTTATTTAAAAAAAACATTTATTTATGTCAATGTATTATCTATTATAATTTTTAGCTCATAAAGAATTATGGTTGTATATGATGGATATTATATATTTGTTAATAATATAATAGTGGTCATGTTATCTTTTTAAATGAATGGATAATTCTTAGAATTTTGTTTTTAAGAGTATGGCTTATAATTTGTGTATAATGGGATTATTATTTGAGCTATTATTTTACTATGGTTTGGTATCAAGGAAGCTTTGGAGGTTGAATATCTTTATTTTGTTATGGGATTCTTAGATTTCCAGAGGCTAGGGAACCATTTGAATGATTTGTTTACTCTATTTAAGTCATGAAGATCATTTGTTTTAAATGTATTGTGAAATAGCCATGCACGTTATATTTATTATCTATGTGGTAATTGTGAGTAAAATAATTTAGATCATGATTGGATTGTGGTCAAGATTCAGTTTGTTTGTGCATGATGGCTATCTTTTTGCTTAATATGTGTTATGATATTGTAAAAGGAAGAGTGGCTTTCTATAGGGGTTGGGACCCAAAGTGGTAGCCAGGGTAACCTATCAGAAGTTATTAATCCAATGAAAACCTTAATAAATATACCTGGGGTTCATTAAATAATTAAGATAAATGGAATGCCTCGCCTAGTGCCTTAATGCTTGTATAGGTTAAGGGTAGGTTGAGATGGACTGGAATGGCATGGTCATTCACTTTGTCCTCTCGAAAAGTGTTTAGATTCCACATGAGTTCATTTAGGGGTCAGGAATTGGTAGAGATTGCCAGGGTAACTTGGGATGAGGGTCAGTACTCTAGGAAGATTCACTAGGGTAACCTAGAACAACTGTGTGATGACACATTTATTCTTATACAAGTTTTGTGTTCTCTTATGTAGAGTCACCTTTGATATTGTTGTTGCCTCTAGGAGTTTATTAGTGATCATGTAATTTTGATTATGTCATGTTGTTATGTGTTTTTCAGCCATGTGATGTAATGTCTATTCTTTGTTGTTTGTTTGCTTGTTTTGCGGACCTGTCATTATCTCCTAGCACAGAGGGAGTGGACCTTCGAGTACCACGTGGTTGGGAGGAAACCATGCTATTTCCTCCATTGGGCCCTCTTTCAAATATTGTTGTACTTGGATAGCATTGTTCGTTGAATAGGTTCCTGATCCTACATCATTTGTGATGCTGGACGTTGAGCGTACTCATGAATGAGGCTGACAACGTGATATGTTCTTTATCTCTATTTTATATTATCTTGATGTCTATAAGAGAAATTTTGCAATGATATTATTATTGATACGAGAATTATTATAATCTCACTTGATGTAATCTGGTTATGTAACTTGACTTTATAAAAGTTTATGAAATTGGATCATTCATGTATATGATATGTCTTTATGTTCTTATGAATTTTTATTGTGACATGATGTACTTATTTGTAAATGTTTAAGTAACATCATCTTGGAATCCTTAAAACTTTTGTGTAATCGAATGACTTTAAAAAAAAAAATTATTCGATTAATTTATTACTTTATGCCTTGTTTTATTGGATTCCCTGGCAGGGCGTTATAGTCTTGCAACTTGCTGATAGTTCTACTATTAAACTTGATGGTATAGTAGAAGATCTTGTGGTAACTCTAGAATCTTGGGAGTACCTGGCAGATTTCATGATTCTTTCTCCCAAAGCTACACTAGGCGGGTATCCCATCATCCTAGGGAGGCCATGGTTAGCAACAATAGATACCTATATTGGATCCCAGATAGGATACATGACCATTTCTGATGGAAAGAGCACCAAAAAGCTTATTCTCTACCCTCCTGCTTAGCCATCCCATTATATGGATAATCCCATATGGCCACGTGTTGGTGAAGAGATCGAGGAAATCAATTCTATGGCATAGCTTATGATGTTAGGCAGAAGTTATTTCATGAAGCTTCGTGAAGAAGATGAAGTATTGTCTAACATAATTCAGAACCATTGTGAGGTGCAAGAAGCATCCTACTCTCATGCATTTAGTTCTGCTACTCTAGTGAAGACACTTTTTCCCACTCTTCTTACAGTAATAGATATGTCTCATACATTGTTGCCACATGAACTCAAGGTACCAAGCATTAGTGAAGCAGCTATGATAGAGTTAACTACATAGGTACAAGTGTTAGAAGGGAAATATCTAAATATTAACAACAAGCTGAGTGAAGAACAACAATTGTCATTGACAAACTTACTCAAGACCCACTAGCATGCATTTGCATGGGACTATCATGATATGAAGGGATTGGATCCTAAGCTTTGCACTCATAGGATATACATTAGAGATGATTGCACACCAGTGAGGCAACCACAAAGAAGAATTAACCCTACATTGAGGGAAATTGTAAAAGGGGAACTATTGAAATTGCTAGATGCAGGATTTATCTACCTCATTTCAGATAGCCAGTGTGTGTCTCCATTGGTGATTGTGCCCAAAATGGGAGGGAAGTGGCAAGTTTGTGTTGATTACAGGGAACTCAATGTTGCCACCAAAAATGACCATTTTCCCCTTCCTTTCATAGACCATGTGTTGGATTCCCTTGCAGGCAAACAATACAAATAAATAAAATAAATAAATAATAGGTACATAAAAAGCAAGTTTTCGTTCAAATTTTCCACCAAAATGTGTCCACTTAAACAATAATTAAAATAGGTTTCACAAAGTTTAACATACAGAATTTATATTCCTGTTGCTATATCTAACATTGATATTTGAATGAGCAACTGGTCATAATTATATGATGAAACAAAAATATAACTACAAAAATTAGGCTAAAATTATACTCTCACAAGCTACAAATGTCACAACTCTAATTACCTGAGGAGTTATCCTTACCTTATGAATAATAAAATCCTAATAATTTCACCTCAATAGCTTGAAGTGCTCAGCAACTTAAAGTACTCTATCACCAAGGCTATTGGCCCCTTTGTGGTATTAGGATATGACATGTCCTCCGATGAATTTCTCTTTTTTTGTAGAAAATATTAATTTACATGGGTTACAGATCCTTTTTAACTATACTGAATAGGCTTCCTTAGCTACTTATGTGATCCACAACAGTGAAAAGGAAAGAATGGAAAAAGAGAAAAAGAATTTAAGAAGAAAACAGTGTAATGGATGCTCCAGTGTTGTTGAATTATAGAAAATATTTCAGACATTGTATGCACCTTTTATGTATCTGACAAATTTCCCCATATTTGGTATCTTTCAAAGGGAATTTTCTTGGCTTCCTTTACATCTCAAGCATGATGAAGTAAAATTGTATTGAAATTGTGCATGTGGATTCTAATGAAACTATGTAGTTCTATAAAGGCATGAGGTTTTTAGTTTTCATCTAAATTTGGATACTGTTGAAAAGCATATACTAGATGAGATTCAATTGTAGGACTTACCATCTACATGATAGGGTGCTCTATCATTGATTTGTTGGTCCCTCACATATTCTATTTTTTTGTATTGTGAATTTCCATACAACAAATACAACAAAGTTTGTTTGTTTGGTCAAAACATTTTAGTTACATGAAATTGAGAAAATTCACAATTTATGATGTTTTACAATTTATGCAAGAGTTCCCTCCACCTCACATTTCATCTCTTGGATTATAGACCCCCCAAAAAGATAGAGTGAGAGTTTTGAGTGTTTTAGAATTTCAGTTTCTTACACAGGAAGCAAAGAGTTTTTAGTGAGAAAGTCACTTTTGTTTTTGGAGAGCTACATTAATTAGGAAGTTAAACAAATATTCCCAGTAAATAATTGAATCAAAATAGCTTTCCTTTTGGAGAGAAAGGGATGTTTGGGATGTTTTGGAATTGCACTTAAAGGGGAGAACCTCTTGATTGTAGGGTGTTTCAATTTTTGTTGCTTTGATTGACATGCTGCAAGTTGAATTTCTAGGGGCCATATACTCCATTTTTTTTAAACATGTTGTGTGTATTCAATGTAACACTCTAATACTCTCTATTCCAAATAATCCATATGCATATAAAGATATTTGGTAAGTTGGTTACATATAATGGCTAAAAATCAATCTCTAATTGATATTTTCTCAACAGAAAAGGCAACTTTCCATTGTTAAATAAATGTTATCTCTACTGGAAATACATATTGTTGATAGGTCAATGATGCACCTTTTTGAAATTCACAGGAGGAATTTCAAATGGAGATACATGCTTCACGTGTGGTGAGGACAATTTTTGTCTTCTATTTTTGGTGTTTTCCTCTCCTCAAAAGGCATCGTTTCTCAGAGGAAATATGTATAAGTTTCAAAGGAGAAAACATGTAAATGGGTTGCTTGTGTGTCAAAAACTTGAAAACAAGTTCCAAGATATGTTATATCCTCAATTTATAATAAATATTTAGGTTTTCAACTCTTTGATATCAGTATAATAATTTTCCAAGATGCAAATTGAATGCCTTGCATACTGTAAGACCCCTGCTTTGCATGTGTTAAACTTAATTTGTTATATGCTTTCACAAATAGATGGTAAGTTGTAATGTGAGCAATAAATAATGTGATTAGGTGACCATATTCTTGTATTTCAATTTGATATTTATTTCATTGTCATTGTAGGTGTCATGGAATATGAATTGAAATTGTAAGTAGAATGGTTGCACAAATAAATCTTAGTTTAGCTATCAAAATGATGTGATATAAGATTGTTCTTACGATGTCATTTGTAATGTGCAGGAAAGTAGATTGTCGATACGAGAAGGGAAAACCATTGAGTAGATCAAACAACATCTTTCTATGATTATGAATTTGACCCCCCTTCGGGGCTTGGAAAATATAGAAAGTTAATATATTGATAGAGTAAGGTGGTGAGGGTTGATGTAAAAGGGATAATTTATATTTTGGATTGGGAGGGTCTTTATTGTGTCATGTGAGGTACAAGTTGGGGATTAAAGTTAGAAACCGTTACCCAAGCTTGAAATTCGTGTGGGTCCTAAAGAGGGTTGTTGGTCAAATTTCTTGATTGGGATGCAAAAAGAAACCCCCTAGGGTCTATACCATAGTGGTAGGGGTCAAGTGGGCATATAATAATGCCCCAAGGACATGATTTGACCCCTAAAAAGTCCTCATAATGGAAAGTGACGAGTTTTGAGGGGAGGATAAATGGAAAGATGGAGGGGTTGTCCAAGTGCACGTCTCATCTTTAATAGGGAAAAGACACTCATTGATGGAGGTAGGTACACTTCACACCTCCCCACCCAAAAGTTGCAAGTGGAAAACTCCCATAAATTTTGGAGAGGAAGGAGTGGGGTGTTACCCACTTCTCCTTTTGGAGAACTTAGTGAAGATGACAGGAAGAATGAGAAGATGAGAGGAGTTCTTTTGGAGAGATAGTGATCAAGATGGCTTGGCTTGGAGAGAAAGGAAGGATAAAAGACTTGATTTCCTCACCTAAAGAAAACAGATAAGCACTCCTTTACTTCCATTTTCCCTTTTTGTTTATTTGTTGTAAGAAGATGGTATGTTGCATAGATCATGGTTGAATTAGAAAGTAGGGAACTTAGATATATGAAATTTGATGCTAAATTATTCTTATTCCTATGTAAAACTTTGAAAAGACTCCATGCATCATCTTGGAGCTAAGAAAATTTACTTGCTTGGGGGTATGGCTAGAGCCCATGAGGCTCCATAACGCCATTACAATAGGGTGGAGAGCAAGACTTATTTTGTTGAATGTCATTCATTGTATTTCTTTAAAGTAATTGTAATATGGAAAGTTAGTGATTGTTGTAAAATGAAAGAGTTTGGTTTTTGTTCAAAATGGGAATGATAAGATTTAAATTCTTATGGTAAAATGAAATGTTTAATGATGTTAGATGGAAAAATATAATGAGACTATGTCAAAAATCAAGGGAACTCTTGTAAATGGTGTTCAAAGTTTCAAGTGAATATGTTAACTTCCTTGCTAGAGATATAATGTTAGATGCAATATTTTTTTATGTATCCCAAGGTTAAAAAAAAGAAATATGCTCAACAAAATATTTGCATCTTTCACCTCTAACCAATAAAGGGAATATCCCAGTTAAGTCTGCATGTAAGGTATCGTGCATCAATTCAATATTAAAGAATTCAAGTCGTTATAATTGTTTAAAATCTCTTAAAGAGACTGATTAGATAGCTTAAGGACTCTGCACCATCATTGATGACATTATTTTAGCCATATGTGATTTATTGGAAATCTGGAATAATCATAACTAACATTAAAAAAAAGAAGAGAAAATTCCATATTAAGAACCTTAACGAGTGGTAGACTAGAGTTGGGGTAGTTGCAGTTATGTAAATGTTCTGTTAGTAATTAGATCAAATGGACTCTTCTACCTTTTCGTCGTTGATTTTAAATATAGTTTTAAATTTTGGGACGATGTAAATGGAACTGTTGAAGTATGATGGGGAGGGATAGAAACTAGTTAGGCTACCTTGAGTCATGCCTAGCCGAAAAAGAAAACATGTACATCAAATATCAAACAATAGAATCAGAAAAAAAAATTCTATCAGCTTCATATTGCATATGTGAAGGCATTTAAACGTTTCAGTGTGCCCTGCACCATGGCTTCAACAACACCCCCATTTGTTTTGGTGGTTTCTCCCTCAGCATGGCAACAAACACATTCTTTAGAAGCAGATTGTTTAAGGCCCTATAATCAAATCGATATCCATTATGTAACTCATACTATGGATAATAGAGATGTAGAGAGTGCCCACGAGTAGCCGTATGGTTGAGAGCTCTATGGCACCAACCTCAAGTCCTGGTCCTCTAAATAAAAATAAAGAAGTAAAAATAAAGCACAATGAGATGTCAACCGTGGCAAGTAAGTTACCACAAAATTTTACACAAGTTGAGCCATGTTGATATACATACCTACCTAGGAGTACCTGTGCAACAGTCACAAAAATGAATATTATTAAACGTCATTTTCGTGTGCTAGTAGTAAATACCAGGTTTTAGAGCTCTTTGACCCTTGAGCTCGAGAAAAGATAGTTGCAGATCTCGAGTAGGGGAAACGTACCAGTAGTCATCAGGGCTAACTTCGTGCATTCATGTAGAGTACAAAATAGGCCCAATTTCAATTTATTTTTTTTGGGCTTCTTCGTAACCGAGTTAGGACCTTAAAAAGAAAATTTTGGCTTCTGGGTGTTTCAAACACGTCTTGTGGAAGTTGTAAAGGAAAGGTGGTCAAAAGGGGGGTTTTTTTTTACCTCCATCCCCTACATCTTCACTATTTTGCCTATACCCGTTCATTACAAATCCAAAAAAAAATTAAAAAATTTCCTATTACCAATTATCATTTCACCTATTTCAAGTTACGTTTGTATGCGGGCCCCATCAAAATATCACGTGGGTTCGTTAGGAGGTGGTCCCTTTACCATCAACCTCATCACATTAAAATGTTCTCCACGTGCCCCATATTCCTTCATCAAACCATGCATATGAGTTAACCATGTACCCCTTAAGCCTTCATCAAACCATGCATACGTGTTAACTTAACTGTGGGTTGCTAGGTAGCTTTAAGCCCTAAAGTCTTCATCTCCCGCAGTTTCTTTCCATAATGTTCATCGCTGCATCCTCTCTCCCGCCACCGACTTTGGCTCTGCGACCACGGTGACGACCTTCGACTGCAGGTAACATCTCCACTTCTCTTCACCTGCAAGATTGCTTGTTTAACAGTGGAATTTTTGTTGGGTTCGACAGTGTTTGAGTGCATTTTGGCGTCTTTAAAAATCATTTGTGTATGGCATGAAGGGTTTGACTGTAATCATTTATATTTACATGTGACTGCCGACTGGTAGAAAAATGAACCCTCGTGAATTATTTTGTCTATGTCATCGACTTTTTGACTGCTATGCCTTTTTTTGACATTATTCTATGAAGTAATCACATGTAATGTGATTTAAACAGAACATTGACGAAGTTTTGACCAAGTATCATCATGAAATTTATTGGGTATATAATAAGATACTTAATCTTCAAAGATTTTTTCATTTAATCTTATATGGAGCTGCATAAAACGTCTCCACCTCTCTTCGCCTGCAAGATTGCTTATTTAACAGTGGAATTTTGCTAGGTTCGACGGTGTTTGAGTGCATTTTGGCATTTTTAAAAATCATTTATGTGTATGTCATTAAGGGTTTGATTGTAATCATTTATATTTACATGTGACTACTGACTGGTAGACAAGTGAACCCTCATGAATTATTCTATGAAATTTAAATAGAACATTGACGAAATTTTGACCAAGTGTCATCATGAAATTTATTGGGTATATAATAAGATATTTAATCTTCAAAGATTTTTTCATTTAATCTTATATGGAGCTGCATAAAATGTCTCCACCTCTCTTCACCTGCAAGATTGCTTGTTTAACAATGGAATTTTGTTGGGTTCAACGGTGTTTGAGTGCATTTTGGCATTTTTAAAAATATTTCTGTGTATGCCATTAAGGGTTTGACTGTAATCATTTATATTTACATGTGACTACTAACTAGTAGACAAGTGAACCCTCGTGAATTATTCTATGAAGTTTAAACAAAACATTGACGGAATTTTGACCAAGTATCACCATGAAATTTATTGGGTATATAATAAGATACTTAATCTTCAAAGATTTTTTCATTTAATCTTATATGGAGCTGCATAATACGTCTCCACCTCTCTTCACCTGCAAGATTGCTTTTTAACAATGGAATTTTGTTGGGTTTGATGGTGTTTGAGTGCATTTTGGTGTTTTGAAAAATCATTTATGTGTATTCCATTAAGGGTTTGACTATAATCATTTATATTTACATGTGACTACCGACTGGTAGACAAGTGAACCCTTGTGAATTATTCTATGAAATTTAAACAGAACATTGACGAAATTTTGACCAATTATCATCATGAAATTTATTGGGTATATAATAAGATACTTAATCTTCAAAGATTTTTTCATTTAATCTTATATGGAGCTGCAGAAAACGTCTCCACCTCTCTTCAAACCTAATGTCAAATGCAAACAGTATTGTGATCAACATCGAGCACCACACCCCTTTGAGGTAAGTGCCACACAGTAAAGCTTCATTTGTAGAAGGAAATAGTCTTGCAACCTTATTGGAAACCTAATCTTATTCAGTGTGGCCTATTTGCAATTAGTAAGAGAGTTGAAGATATGTTCTCGAGATTAATCTTCCAACTAATATTGGTTTGCATCCAGTTTCCAATTTAGATCTCTTGTGCCATTAGTTTTTTGCCTTGTTGGACTCTACAAATTTTACAAAAACAACTTCAGCTTGGATAGATGAATCTTGATTGTAGCATTTTAACCAAAACCAATGTAGTAGTTGTTGCTAGAGTCAAATGCACTAGATTTCAAGAGATACCTCTATCAGATCGTTAAAGTAGGTACCTTCTTAGGAAAAGGTTCACAGAATCTCAAGTTGCTAACAACTTTCTACACCTTTTTCCACAACTTGTTGTGATGGGGGCCATTGTTACTCAAAGAGGTACTTTCCTGGATCATGCGAACATATTAGCCATATGTTATCTTCACTACTAGATTCAGGTACTTTCCTAGAATATGTGGATAATTTCAAAGCTCTAATCACTCTTTGTAATGCTACTTAGATCTGATAGTTTAGCCTTTTGCACAATTGTTCAACAATGTTTCCAATAAATTACAAAGCAGAGGATACAAATCTGACAAAAGATGTGTGTGTGCATTTCTTGTAACTGCCACAATAATCCTTCGTCTTGTATTCTTGTATCTTAATCTAATTTGACTATATTTATAAATTAGTGAATTAGTGAGAAGATAGTATAAATTGAAATATTGTGGGCATACATTCAAGCTATGGATCTTGTGCAAAACAATTCTATAACACCATCTTGCATTTTACATTTCTAGCATGGTGCTCTCTTATTCTTGAATTTCCCTTGTTGAATAACATTTGCACTCTATAACTCTTGCATTTACTTCTGTTCATAACACATTTAGATCTATTTCAAGTGTGTTATCTCTTGGGCATACGTGGTCCCCAGAACCGTAGTATGAAAATGATCTTTCTTCATATCATGTCTTAGGGCATTTGAGTTTGTCATCTGAATCCTTCTCTGCATTTTGTAAGCCCCCTTGCATGAGGCCTAAGAATAGGAAGCTTGGTCTCAGAACTCACAACCATTTGTTGTACCTTCCTTCATGATCTGAACAAATGGAAGACAGATCTACACCAAAGATGTAAACTTCAAAAATGTATCAGAAGATGACAGAATATCTTTGATCAAATCCTATAGTGTGTTAATATACTCAGATACTTCATAACCAAGTAACACATCATAGTATGGGATCCTCTCAGTTTATGATCTATTTATAAACTTCCCCTTATCTCAGTTAATTTCTTGAGTTTCCTTGTTCTTAGAAATATGGAATCATTTGTGTCCCAAAAAGAGGTGTCAATGGGAGTTACCCATATTTTTATAGAGGCATATACTATGTTACCACTATTTATGTGCCCCCTTGTCCACTACAACTCCACTATTTAGTTATCCATCATCACCTGTTGCATGTCCATAGTACAGTTTCATATTTTACTAGTTAATATTACCCAACTAGAATCTGTCATTATGTGTGTCTAGCTGCATTTATTGCGCTGTGTCTTCTTAATCAACTTTTGATCTCCACCATTAACTTACCCATCATAACCTATTGCATGTACATAGCACAGTTCTATATTTTAGAGTTGATCTTGCCCTATATATATATATATATATGTATGTATGTATGTATGTATGTATGTATAATCTTATATGGATAATAAAGGTGAAAATGACATGGACCTTAACATATGTAATTTGATATATATATATATCTATATAAGACTGTACATATGTAATCTGATATATATATATATCAGATTATATATGTATAATCTTATCTGGATAATAATGGTGAAAATGAGGAAGAAAACCATAGGAGATGAAGACTTTAGGGCTTAAAGCTGCCCAGCAACCCGCAGTTAAGTTAACACATTCGTGTGGTTTGATGAAGGCTTAAGGGGTACGTGGTTAACTCATATGCATGGTTTGATGAAGGAATATGGGGCATGTGGAGAACATTTTAATGTGATGAGGTTGATGGTAAAGGGACCACCTCCTAATGGACCCACGTGATATTTTGATGGGGCCCGCATACAAACATAACTTGAAATAGGTGAAATGATAATTGTTAATAGGCCTTTTTTCATTCAACACACCATTGTTTGGTAGGAAAATACAAATGTGAAAGTCAATCACCACAATTCAATGCATTCAATATACACATTCTAATGATTTTATAAGAGGCAATTTCTAGTGTCATTTTCACTACGAATTTGCATATGCTTTCACTGCATATCCTCTACAAAATTCACCACCGTACATATAACAAAACAGAAAATGTTTTATAATTCATATGTACGACTGAATTTATGCAAGCCACCTATTTTTTCAATTACACTAAATATAAAATTGATTTCCTATAAGCCATGGCACAACCTCAAGCATAATTGGCCACAACAAAATGAAATGACATATTGTTTCCCACGAAGATTGAATTTGCACATTCCAATGAATTTGCACATTGCAAAATTCAGAGCTTACTAAGGCAACCTATTGACATTACCTATGCACATTCCTCTTAAAAGGGAGCTTATTCATGTTGGTACACCCAGAATAAGTAAATTCATGTTTTTATTTATTAGTATACCGGATTTACATTTATGTTGTTTGTTTCATTGTTCAATATACTCTTTTATATTTATGTACTCAATGTCTACATTATTTTCAGCCATACAGAATATTTAGTTTTGACTTATGTTGTCTGTTTTTATGAGTTTCAATAATTAGATTACATATTTGTATATACATATACATATACATGTACATGTATATGTATATACAAATATATATACACATGTATATGCATATGTATGTATGAAAGTATATCTATACATGTATATGTATATACATAGACATGTATATTTATATAGATATACATATATTTATTGAAAGTCGTGGCACGAAGTATATGCACAATACACACTGTCAAATAAATTCGTGCAATAGTTGTCACTAAATATATGTATATTTATATAGATGTACATGTATATGCATATAGATATACATGTATACACATACATATATATGTATATATATGTCCATTCTATTGCACTCTGCCATATATGGTGCCATCATATGTAATACACACTATTATTTTCAGCTTCATACCAAGGATCAAAACATTGTGGATTTTAATGCTCCAATCAAAACTCTTATTGTTGTGCATGCAATATTGTAAGGATGATTTGATGTGGGAATGTTACGAGTACCGAGTACTACCCCTGTTTATTACAATTATTTTGCAGGCAAGTGGGAGCGTGGAGAGGTGAATCAAGCATGTGGATTATCAACATACCAACAAAGTTGTGTTTGTTAACACAACAAACTCTATAGGGACATTTTGCTCTGAATGCTTCATGATATGTTTACATTTTCTGGTATACACATGTTCATAAATAAATACTTTTCTTATTAGATGCTTATTTCATTGGAGGAATATATTTATTGGCATTGGTCTCTTAATGGCAGGAATGCGAGGACTTATCCGCAATCAACAGAAGACATTCAACGTTAATGACAGGTAAAGTCTATGACTTTACTTTGGCAATGACCTAGTAATACTGAAAAATGTGTCTTTTTATATATATGGCTGAAAGTTAGATGAAATGAGCAATAGTATACAGTAATTATGAGATTAGTTAGTATTAGATTAATTATATGTCTGCATGTATATACATATATATATATATATATATATATATTGATAGGTATATATGTACATACATATATATGGTTATGCATATATGTATGTACATATATAGCTATATATATGTGTGTGTGTCTATGTGTATATATATAATTAATCTGATAATTAACATGTAGTTCCATTAATTTTTGATACTGATAATTGATAAGAGTATATCATTGTCTTCATATGCCTTCATCAAACCACGCGTATGGGTTTACCTAACAAAGTTTTGTGATTATTTTTTATTGACAAAGACTGAAACATAGTGTAATTAGTGAGAACACAGAAAATAGAAGGCTAAAACCATCATCAAACATATAAGGCATACAAATTTGAGGTTCCAATAACAAACAACAGCAGCATTAGGACATTTAATAATCATATCATAGTTATATTTTGAATCAAACTGCAATAATTGATTGGGTGGTGTGAGAGAAAAACATGGCTCGAGCATACTTGAAACATAATTACATCAGCATTATCACATCTTATAATCATATCACAGTTATAACTTTAAGCAGATAAAAAGATCTGATTTGTAAACCAGATCACCAAAATATACTGCTACATCGATCAAAAAACAAAATTGAATATGGACATCATCAACTGTCCATATTTCTAGGAAAAGGTGGTAGCGTGATATATCTGTCAGTAGTTGAGTCAGGTCCACTTGTAGGAGGTGATACTTGGTTAATACCTCCTTGAAGGAATGTTGCTATTTGAGCAAGTAATGCATGGCTTGCATCAACAGTCAATCCCATTTGTTGTGAGCCACTCCCAACCTGCATATTGTTGATGGCTGTAAAGGCTAGTGTCAAAATGCTCATCATATCAAGCAGGATAGGATGATGGGTGGGTATAGGATCCCCCACTGTAGACTTACGTTTTCTCTTCTCTATTTGTTTTTCTTTCTTTTCTACTTCCTTTTGTAGACGTTTAGCCGTGGCTTGCTCCTATATAATGGCTTTCTCTTGCATTCTTATCATTTTCTACTCATCTTCTATCGCTTTCCTTGCTTGCTTCTCAACCCTTGCTACTTCCTTTATAATTGCTTTTGCTTCACGGTCTGCCTTTCTCTGCAACATCCGCTCCTTCTTACGTTGTTGCAACTCCTCTTGCCTTTTCTTCTCTACCTCTTGTTGGCTGAACAATTCGATGAAGGCGTCAGATGTTAGTACTTGGGACTGCCTACTAAGGAAAAGCACTCCTGAATGACCTCTTTGTGATGTTCCTTGCACCCTCTGCACTGGAAGTTTCAAGAATTTTTTGATTGGTCTTGTTTTTTGTGATCCATCATGTGGGGTGCATGGCACAAACTCAGCTTCTTCCTGACTAATAGCATTGCCATCTTCACTTTGACCATCACTATGCTCTTGCCAATTCCTTGCATTAGTGAAGTAATGTATTACTTCAGCTGGATCAACGTGTGGTGGGGAAGGCATAGAGAGGATGAATTCTTCCTCAATTGGATTTATTTGCACTCCAAATTTTGTGGTTGCTTCATGCATCCATTATGGTTGGCTAACTTGAGTTGGAAAACTTAGGCCTGTTGATGTAGTGGTTGTATCTTCACTGGAGGGTGCAATAAGTGGTTAAACTTTTGGTTGGAAATATGCTAAAACTTGTTGGATTTATGGTTGAATGTGTGTTGTAGCTTCATCACCCCCATTGCATTCTACTGCAACATCACTTTCCACTTCCCTTGCATCATATTCCCTCACAAAACCATCTATTACATCCTCATTGTAACCAAGAAGACGCAAGCATGTCTCTGCTGCCATAACATCGTCTTCAATTTCCATTGTGACTGGTTCATCTTATTTTCTAGGAGTTGCAACATCATCTTCAACAACATAGCCCTCACTTGGGCCCATGTCGTTGTCAAGGGCTGACCGATTAAGAGTCCATATTCCTATTCTGCGGAACCCACTAACAATGTTGCTTGGTTTCAAGGCTTTTCTGAAAGCTTGGCTTGCAAGACTTTCCAACTCTTCACGTCCAATATCAATATGCGGGTTTGCAACCTGCCAAATAGTTCTTTCCTCTCTGAAATATTCCTTGAATGGAGAAAAAACACTGACATCCAATGGTTACAGCTTGTGATTGGTATGAGCAGGCAGTGTTAGTAGGTCTATTCCTAATTTTTGTGATTGTTTAATGGTCTTGAAAGCCATGTGGCTGCCATGACCGTCAAAAATGAGAAGGGCCCTATTTTCGATGAAACCCCACCGAGGATATTAGTTGCAAAATGTTCTAACCATTTGAGAAATAGTTCCTTTGTCATCCACGCATGTTCTTGGACTACCATCAATGGCCCTATCTCGCAATTAAAGACATAGTTCTGCATGTGCCTCTTTGATTTAAACAAGTAGAACCTGGAAATGCTTATCCCAGCTGCACTTACACAAGCCAGCACTATGATCCACTCTCTACTTTTTGAAACCAAATGTGGTACACATTTTGTACCCAATTCGGCAATAACTCTCATGCCACAATTCCTACCAGCCTGAATACCAGTCTCATCGCAGTTCCATATTCGACTTGCTCCATAGTGGTTAAGTTTGATCAGGTTCTCGAGGTTGTCGTAGAATGCTTGCACAACAAAAGAATAAACCATAATCGCTTTGTCACTATCCACTCCTTCAGTTGTTCTAATTGTCAAATCTGGGTGCCTTCTTCAAAATCCTTCCCACTATGACCTCCGGGGGACCCCATTTGTGAAAGGATTGGGTCGACTTGCAGTTATTTGGGAAACTATGGCTTGTAGTTGATTTACTTATAGTCTGTGGCCCAATCTTTCCATGTCCTTGCACCATTGGACAACTTTAGTCTCCTCTTCAATTAAAATTGTACATGGACCCCTCCTCTTTGTGGTGGTTTGTCCTAACAGCCACGCCCTCAAACTGTTAGGTGGCATACCCCACTTGATTGTTGTTGCCCTGATTGACATGTTGTGTTCTTCAACACTCTTAACTACTCCTTCCATATCAGCATATGTCCACTACCTAATGGGTATAGGTGAGGGTAGTTGCACAACAGGTTGAACATTTGGCTGAACAGGAGGTTTGGCTTCTATTGTGTCGGTGGCTTCATCTGCAGAGTCAGGAACATCTTGTGGGTTGGGATTTGCATGAACTTCCTCATCAGGTTGTGTTTCAACGAAGTGCACCCCATGAGTTACTCTAATTGCACGTTTTCCTCTTCCTACAACCCTTGTAGTCCTTCTAGCAGGTGCCTTAATTTTCCAGTTAACCTACATGAACAGTAAAAATTGAATAACTTATTAGTGCAGCAAAGAATAAAATGAGATTAGTTCATAGAATAATGTTGACAGAAATCATAGCACTCAAACATTAATGACGCCCAAAAAAACCCACTGTTGAAAAAGCAATCTTGCAGGTGAAGAGAGGTGGAGACGTTTTTTGCAGCTCCATATAAGATTAAATGAAAAAATCTTTGAAGATTAAGTATCTTATTATATACCCAATAAATTTCATGATGATAATTGTTCAAAATTTTGTCAATGTTTTGTTTAAATCACATTACATGTGATTACTTCATAGAATAATGTCAAAAAAAGGCATAGCAGTCAAAAAGTCGATGCCATAGATAGAATAAGACAAAATAATTCACGACAGAATAAGACAGTCAAACCCTTCATGCCATACACAGAAATGATTTTTAAAGATTCCAAAATGCAATCAAACACCATCGAACCCAACAAAAATCCACTATTGAACAAACAATCTTGCAGGTGAGAGAGGTGGATCAAATTTGTACTGGTCTATCATATTTGTACTAGTCACATGTAAACTCTACACGGCTTGATATGGGGAAACAGTACATGGCATGACTATATATATATATGTATGTATGTATGTATGTATGTATGTATGTATGTATGTATGTATGTATGTATGTATGTATGTATGTATGTATGTATGTATGTATGTCTACAGTTTGATAAGAATATGACAGAATAAGATAGAATAATTCATGAGGGATCATTTTTCTACTAGTTGGCAGTCACATGTAAATAGAAATGATTACAGTCAAACCCTTCATGCCATACACAGAAATGATTTTTAAAGATGCCAAAATGCAATCAAACACCAGATTCTTACCAGATTTATATATATATATATATATATCTATACAATATGCTATGATGAAACCCTACACATTCTTATCAGATTATATATATATACAATCTGCTATGATGAAACCGTACACATTCTTATCAGATTATTTATATATATATACAATCTGCTATGATGAAACCCTACACATTATTAAAGACGGATTTAGAATATAATTGTGATATGATTAAAAAATGAGTAATTTTGATGTTATTATATTTGATGTATGGTATAATGCTGCTATTATAATCTTTGATTTATGATGAATGCAGGTGAAAAAAATGTAACTACGATATGATTAAATAATGGATAATGCTAAGTTGAACAGTTGACTGAAAGCAAAATTATTAGTATGCTTGAAAATAATGTAAACATTGAGTACATAAATATAAATATAATGTAACTACGATATGATTAAATAATGCTAAGTTGAATAGCTGAGTGAAAGAAAAATTATTTGTATGCCTGAAATTAATGTAAACATTGAGTACATAAATATAAAAGATTATATTGAATAATGAAACAGAGAACATAAATGTAAACATTAAGCCTGATAATAATGTAAACACTGAATATATTGAATAAATAAAACATTATACCTGATAAATATAAAAGAGTATATTGAATAATGAAACAAACAACAAAAATGTAGAACAGTATGGCTGAAAATAATGTAACCAGTGAGTACTTAAATAGAAAAGATTAACCATGAATATTGAAACAGACAACATAAATATAAATCCAATATACTGATAAATAAAAACATGAATTTACTTATTTTGGATGTACCGACCTGAATAAGCTCCCTTTTAAGAGGAATGTGTAGAAGTTTCCTTAGTAAACTCTGAAGTCTGCAGAGGATATTCAGTGAAAGCAGGGGAGAATTCGTAATGAAAATGACTATGGAAATTCCCTCTTAAAACTTCATTCGAATGGGTAAATTGAATACATTGAATTGTGGTGGGTGAGTTTCAAATTTGAATTTTTTGTGGGAAACAATCTGTCATTTCATTTTGCAGTGGCCATCTATGCCTGATTTTTGTCGTGGCCTTTAGGAAATCAATTTTATATTTGGTTTAATTGTCAAAATAGGTGGCTCTATTAAATTCAGTCAAATATATGAATTATACTATGTTTTTTGGTATATTAGGGAGCCTTACACCATTAACTATTTATGCAGGTACCAGAAGTAGATGGAGTTAATGCATGAAGATGTCAAGGGATGTGTGGGTGATTTTGCAATTGATAGCTCATAAAGTTGTTCAATGTTTTGTATTATGTCAGAATGTGCACCATTAACTGTTTATAATGTTTTAAATTATGTGACATTGTGCACCATTAACTATTTATGTATACATGTAAATACAATGCACTAGAAGCTTTAAGCCACTTGCATGGAGTGGTTATTGTAAACATCAGTGTACCTTTTTTAATTCATAAATGACTTTATTTTGTGCAAGTTGACTTGTGTTGAAAACATAATTGTACCAATATATGCTTAAATTTGTTTTTTTTGTTGGTTGGTTACAGACTAAGTAGTGAACATATACTGGTGTAATGTCTATTTTTTTATTGGCATAACTACAACATTTTAATGACTAAAATGTAAACGGATATTGGGGGGACAAGTGAACGAGGAGTGAACGACAATCGGATCATGAACGGCAATCGGGGGTTTTCCCCTAGTATTTCCTAAATGTTTTCACTTTTTGGGTTTGAAAACAAACTTTTGTAATGTAAGGAAAAAAAAATCCGTGAAGGAACGATGGTCACAGATACACCCTAGCCATTCAAATTGCAGGATGGTAGTAGGGGAGAGGATCCAGTAGTTGAGCATGTTTCAATAGTTGTGATAGTAATTGCTTATATAGTGCTCAATAGTTGTGATAGCAGTTGTTTATATAATGTCTAATAGTTGTGACTTGACTACCCATAATTAAACAAAATATATTCCTTTGATCTAAAATGCAACCAATCATGTGATGCCACACTAGCGCTCAATTACCCATGCTTGAATGCATAAGTATTGGTCTCACTTCTTTTTTGGGCCTTTTTGATGCCTTGACAAAACGAATGCTGATGTGGCATCATATTTGATGATGTGCCCTGAAACGAAAGTTATAAGCAAAGGACTTGTCAAGTAAGCTACTATAAAAAATTGAGAGTAATTAGAAATTTCCATGTAGAATTTTGAGAAGCGCAAAATTAGGGTGTACAACTACTAAGTCCTCTCCCTTATATTAGCAAGAGATAAGGCTATACTTTTATTTATGGAATAATCACCACAATATGTGGGTATGGAGTCGAATATGGTCCCCATACTTCACTTTTGTGTTGGATATGACAATAAGATATTCTACTTAATAGATAAATTGGCAAGGTTGTGTTTATCCATGAAGTGGGTGATTATGTCAAACCGAGGAGTACAATATTAATATGTAAATTTATTAACTACACGCTAACCCCATTCACATTAGCCTTCAGGATTCTTCAACTCATTTCTTACGTTTGAATAATCCCCCATAAAAGAAAAGAGAATATGCCCCACTCCTTTAATAAGGATCCTATTACTTTAAAATGAGTGTATGCATAAAGGTAATGATTAAGTCTTTAATTAACTCTACCATTCCCTTTAAAAAAGAAAGAAAAAAGGGAAATATTCTATTATTTATTTTAGGTTCTTTTAAAAAGTAAATTAAAATATATAGGAAGTGATTTATTTAGTTGTAAAGAATATTCATAATTATATATAATTTTAAAATATTGTAATTTAAAATTATTATATATTTAAGGGATGAATGAATTTAAATAAACGATAATTAAACAAATAAATAAAATAATAATATTTTTTTCCTATCTTACATTAGTCTCAACAATTATCTTATTAATGATATTAAGATCGATGTTCTAAGAATATCGATATTGTGGGATGACGTAATTGAAGTTAATGTAGGTAATGATGTTAGTAAGCATGACATTGATACTAAATGTCATTTATACATTGATATTATTTTTAATGATTAAAATTCGATGAAAATAAATATGATCAATGTGGACATTATTAATGGTAGTAGTCAATATAGTAATATCATTAATATCAAAAGAAATATCCACGGCAATAATAAATATGTATAGTAACATTAAATTAAATAGAATCTTTAAAATCTTATGGTTAGCTTTAATATTGCCACTATGGGTGATATTATTATGAACAAGGGATTTGTGGGGTATTACTAGTGGTTCACTACCATTCCAGATATAACCTTGATTAATTCATTAAACAAAAATACTGAGTAAAAGCTAAAATAATGTTATAAACTTTTATCGTACTGAATAGTATTGAGTAATACAAAAAAAAAAAATCGATAATAGAGTGAGTATCATAGAAAATCTTAAATCTTCATGATATTAATACTATCATCATTATCACTCAAGATAAGGAGAAAAAAAATAATAATGTAACCTAACCCAATTGGAAGAAACGTCAACATTGTTACCTTAGGATGAATGTTGAATAGTAAATTATTTCATTCGTGCTATTTGGGTTAGAAACATTATTATCATCAATAACATACTTACTATGGACTTGGTTCTTAGTGAAGTAAATACAAACATTTCCTTTTTTTTGTACACATATGAGTTATTTCTTAGTCAATATAGTATCATCGATAGTGATAAAATTTAGAAGCTAGGTAATGCTATGATGGTGTGATGTGTAAGATGTGTCGAGTGAGTTAGCCACATTAAAAGTGGGCATGATAATTAAGTGTTAAATAATCTAATGATTGACCTATTTTCTAGCGTAATTTTTGGGCATGACACATACAACATTGATTTTGTTTTGAATGTGGTCCTCTCTACAAGATCATGAATCAACTTCAATCTTGAAATTAGGATTTTAACAAATATAGGTAAAAATGATACAGGGAAAATTTTGAATAAAATGATATACAAGATTAAAGTTATTTAACAAGGAACAATCATCTAAAGAAAACACACTTTGATTGGTGCTAATAAAAATCATTGTAATCTTTCTCCTTCGTTACACTATCAGAATTTTATCAAATATTACCAAAAAGAAACAAGTTCCGAAGATTCACATTGTACTTGGAGCATTTTAACGATAATATATTATTCCTACAAATGTAACAAAAAGAACACAAGGATTCAAGAAACTCCACATGATAATTGGTTACCATTAAATGAGAGTGCAGTTCCTTATGAAGCTTGTTTATGGAAGCCATGAGGATAATAGCTTTTATCACTATCAAAATGCTATTTACACTTAACGGGATGTGAAAGCTTACAAGAGTTGTCTAGCGACTTTCATTGCCTTAGAGAGTTATCTTACTCCTTTGTGGATAAATGTTGGAACAACATTAAGCACCAGTATGATTAGAGAGGAGTTCTACCTTCAAAACATTATCTAAAGAAGCAACTCGAGGTATGGTTGAGTTCAACACCACCTTGTCAAGTAGTATACAAAATAATAAAAAATCATAAACTTAATGCTGAAAAATATGCAACAGTAAACAAAACAATGCATTGTTACAACAAATACTACAACACTATAAATATAATTTAAATTTATCCATGTATAAAGTTTATACTTAACTATATAAGTGGTAAATAGTGGTTTAAATAATTTATTTAAATAAGTTTAAATAAATTATTTGAATAAGTTTAAATGATTTATTTAAATAACTTTAAGTTTAAATCTATAAGAATGAATTATTTAAATAATTTATTTAAACTTATTTAAATAATTTATTTAAACTTATTCAAATAATTTATTTAAACTTATTCAAATAAATTATTTAAACCACTATTATTTAAATCATTTTTAAAAATTATGTTATTTGCATTTTTATTAAGAACTTGTGTCTTTCTTTTGAATTATTTGTATGCTCAATAAATTCTTCATAATGATTTAAATTATTTAAATAAGTTTAAATAAATTATTAATATTGATTTATATAATTTATTTATATGCTCAATAAATTCTTAATAGTGGTTTAAATAATTTATTAAACCACTATTAAAATTTTATTTAAATTTATTTAAATAATTTATCAAATTATTTGTACAACGTGTCAAATGCAATTTAAGTGAACAATAGATGATTTATTTAAATAAGTTTAAATATTTTAAAACTTACTTTAAGAATCATTTTAATATAAAAATAAGTTAATCAGTTTTAAATAATTTATTTAAATAAGAATGTGATATTTTAGTAAGTATTAAAATATAAAGTTAAACACTATTAAGAATTTAAATAAATTGTTTAAACCACTATTCTTATTTAAAACTAAATTCAATATTATATTAAACCATTAAATTTACATTATAAAGTTTTAAATAATTTGATATAATAATAAGTTTTTAAATAAATAATTAAATCACTATTAAACCAAAAAAGACAGTTAATTAAATAATTGTTTAAATTTATAAACTTATTATATTATATTAAATCAAATAATAAATAAATTAGT
The DNA here is from genome assembly GCA_007258455.2 of Sequoia sempervirens. NCBI lineage: Eukaryota > Viridiplantae > Streptophyta > Pinopsida > Cupressales > Cupressaceae > Sequoia > Sequoia sempervirens. Next base: position 11,507,109 of record VDFB02271358.1, read on the forward strand.
AAATTATTTGCATATAATAGATTAAACTTTCAAATATAAATAAGACTTAACAATATTTATAAATGGTTTAATTATTGTTTAATTTATTGTTAAGTGTTTATGCTCCTCTTTAAGTGTTTACTATTAAACATGTGGTTAAGTGAATAAACTTATTATTTAATAAATTCTTAATATAAACCACTATTATTTAAAGAGCACATGTTTCAAATAGTAAATTTAATATTTGAACTTAATAAATTCTTAATATAAATTCATAATAATTTAATATAATATTTAAGTTATCTAAATTCTTATTACATTCTTAATTTTATGTTTAATATTTTAGAAAGATACAAATAATTCAATAAATTATTTAAATAAGTTTATATAAATTTTTAATAGTGGTTTTATAAAATTATTTAAACCACTATTAAGAATTTATTGAGCATAAAAATAAATTATGTAAACCAATATTAATAATTTAAATCATTATGAAGAATTTATTGAGCTTACAAATAATTCAAAGAAAGACACAAATTCTTAATAAAAATATAAATAATATAATATTTTTTAATAATGGCTTAAATAATAGTGGTTTAAATAATTTATTTAAATAAGTTTGAATAAATTATTTAAATAATTCATTCTTTTAAATTTAAACTTAAACTTATTTAAATAAATTATTTAAACCATGATTTATCACTTATATCAGTAAATAGTAAACTTTATATCTATAAATTTAAATTATATTACTGTTAACATTAAATTAAATAAGTTATATAAAGAATGTTATACAAGATTAATTTAATATATTAGATGTTAATTTAATATAATATATTATAAAAATATTTAATAATATAATATATTAAAAATATATTAAATTATTTAAAAGATAATATATTACATAATTTAAAATTAAAATATATAGTTATAATATTATTATTTAATATATTATATTATATTATATATTAGATGTTATATATGTTACATATTATATTGTATATATTATAATACGATGTTAAAATTATATATTATAGTCTTCATGGCGAAAAACCTTAAAAAGTTGTGATAAAAAGTTTATGCTCCCTAAAATCTACCCTTATCACTCAAAACTTTTCTGCCAATTACATTTTAGAAAAATAATTTTAGATATTGTTTTTGTTAAATATTTTTCATCTAATTTACTTGTTTACTTTAATAATACACAAATATTTGTTAAATAGAACATAAAAATGATCTCTCATTGGTTAAGAACAGACTTAATTATTCTTTTTATGGAATGTGAGGGGCTTGAATAGTGGCTCTCAACAAAAAGTTGTTTGGGATTTGGTGCAAAGTCATTCACCATATATGTTATTTATCTAGGAAACTAAACTTTTAGCGGAGAGTACGTGTAGTTTGGTGCCAAAACTTTGGTGGCAAGGCCATTTCCAATGCATTGGTACTCAAGGTAATGTTGGAGGTGTGGCTTGTTTATGAAACCCATTAAAGATTTTCCCTCTTTGATGGATTTTCTATAAGTATTCCATCTTGATGGTTGCTTCTAGTTTGGAGAATGGAGAGACTATTCTTTTCTCCAATATTTATGCCCCAACTGATATTCATGGGTGTAAGTTTTAATGATCAGATTGACATGCACAGAAATTAATTCAAATCAGACACAATAACACAGCAGATACCTTGGGAAAACCCTCCTCTTGAGGGAGAAAAACCCAGCAACAATATATCACTTATATATATAATTGTCACAAGAATGATCTTCTTACAAGAGGGAAATATACAGGCCCAAATATGAGCACTAAGAGATGATGCAACACAGCACTAAGAGAACACAATTCGCTGAAGAAGAACTCATACTTCTATCAAGAATAGATCTGCCTTGAAGAATTTGCACTTAGACTATGATAAAGATAATTGAACTTGACTTGAAGAACTTGATGATCATAATGAGAAGGTGAACCCATATATATACATCTTGAAGATTCGCCACCTTATTTAATACAAGTCAGCTAATAATGATAATATATCTTCTTTTAAATAGATGCATCCAATCGATCCAAGAGAGGAGGTCAGCCTTAACACAAGGGACGTGTTATTTCATTTAATATTTATTGCTTAACAAATAGAAGTCTCTTCATAAGAATCACACCTCTTGAACTCCAATAAATTAAATAGCATAATGCTATCATTTAATTTATTATCAAAAGAAGATCGCTGGAAGTTACTTCTGACGCTGCATGTTATCATCAACACTCCCTCTCAGCTAGGGAGTAGACTTCTAGCTGCACAGGACATATCACCTCAACGCGATGTCCATCACATTAGCTACAACCAAATGTGAAAAGAAGAATATCACCTCATTGTGATATTAGATATCGCCTCAACACGATATCAACCATAATGGCTACAACCATACTATGTTGTGTACAAGTGTTCAGCACTTGCGTGATGTTGTCACCTCAACATGACATTCACAAGTACAAGATGTGTCATGGAGTCACACACATGACATCCACCATGACTCAGCTCAGAGGTTGGAAACAAGGGATTTCACCTCAAATCTCAAAGAGAAATGCATTAACAAGGGCTTAACCCTCAAATTCCTCCGTCTTAGAGGAAAATGCATTAATAAGGGATTTCACCTCGAACTTCTCTCACAGAGAAGAACTCATTAAACAAGACTCACTGATACTGAGACTCTTTCTTAGTCAAGGATGGATTCTCCACCATACCAAGCTTATCTCAAAAGTACACAAACTTTACCCTGGAGAGAGGCTTGGTGAGAATGTCTGTCATTTGCTCATCAGTGTTGATATACCTCAACTGTATAGCCTTGCGCAGTACCATATCTCTGATATAGTGGTACTTGATCTCAACATGCTTGGTTCTGTCATGGAACACTGGATTGACAGAAAGCTTCACACAACTCTAATTATCACAATGAATGATAGTAGGCTCCATTGATTGTCCAAACAATCCTGCAAGGAGCTTACGAAGCCACAATGCTTCTCGAGCTACCATACAAGCTGCAATATACTTTGCCTTTGCTATACTTAATGCTACAGATGACCGCTTCCTGCTGCACCAGGATATCATAGTTGAACCCAAACTGAAGCAATAGCCAGAGGTGCTCTTCCGATCTGTGACACAGCCTTCCCAATTAGAATCAGTAAAACCATGTAACTCCAAGTCTGCATCTAAAGAATACCTCAACCCATATCCAACTGTTCCACGCAAGTATCTCAGGATATGTTTAGCTGCAACAAGATGTATCTGTCTCAGATCACACATGAACTGGCTAAGTGCACTCACTGCATAACAAATGTCAGGTCTAGTGTTAACTAGATACATCAAAGATCCAATTAGTTGTCTGTACAATTTAGGATCCACCAAGTCTAAATTAGTTGCAGCCTCCTTCAACTTATGTAGGTTGGTCTCCATAGGTGTAGACATGGATTTGCGATCCATCATGCCAAATCTCTTAAGTATATCAATGGTGTACTTCCCTTGACTTAGAATCATCTCATCTGGTTTCTTCCAAACTTCAAAGCCAAGGAAGTAATGCATGAGCCCAAGGTCCTTCATCTCAAATTCAAAGGTCAACTCCTTCTTACACTCAAGAATTCGGTGATATTCTCCAGTAAGGATCAAATAATCAACATATAAAACCAAAATTAATGCTTCACCATTGATTACCTTGAAGTAGAGATTTGAATCAGCATCATTCTTCAAGAACCCCAAACTTGACATGTAACGATCAATCCTTTCGTACCAAGCGCGAGGAGCCTTCTTAATACCATACAAGGCCTTCTTCAAATTGAAAACATGTGACTCATTCCCATGAACCTCAAACCCATCAGGTTGCTCTATATACACCTCTTCCTCAATCACTCCATTGAGAAGGGTTGTCTTTACGTCCATCTAGTGAATCTTCCATCCTCTAGATGCAGCAATAGCAATGATGGTTCTGACTGAAGTGTAGCAAGCAATAGGAGCAAATGTTTATTCATAATCAACTCCCTCTTTCTATGAAAAACCACGAGCCAAAAATCTTGCTTTGTACTTTTCAATGCTCCCACCTGCAGCATGCTTGATCTTGAATAACCCTTTAGAAGATACCACAGACTTTCCCTCGAGTCTAGGAACAATGTCCCAAACATCATTCTTAAGAATTGATTGACACTCCTCTGCCATAGCATCTCTCCAAACCTGATGACTGAATGCTTCCTCAACATAGGTAGGCTTGGATTCTATAATCTAACTCGTTAAGAAAACATAACTGGAGAACTTATGTGGCCTTTTACTTTCTCTGAATGTGCCTCTAGGAGTTGCAAAACTTTCAACCTCTTGCATAGTACACTTGGCCCATAGAGGTCTCTTTCTCCCAATAACAATGTCAGTAGGCCCATTGGTAGGTTCCAAGGGTTCAGCAGGATCAATATCTTCTTTTGGTTCTGAAGTCTCCCTCTAAATCTCAAGAGTATGGTCAACTTCCATATCCTGAGGACACTCTTCATTATCGATCTCCATATGAATCCCCCTGGATCTCCTGAATGCAACATCTTCCTCGAATGTGACATCCCTACTGATCTCGACCAACTTCTATCCTGGAATGTAAATTTTGTAGGATTTTGATGTCTCACTGTAGCCCACAAATATTCCCTTCTTGCCAGAAGGGTCCAACTTAGTTCGCTTTTCCTTTGGAACATGAACATAGACTGGACATCCAAAGATCCTCAAATGACTGACTTTAGGATTCTTCCCTATAAAGGCTTCCTCTGGAGTCATATTCTCCAAGATCTTATGAGGACTTCTTTTCTGAACATATACATTTGTTCTGGAAGCTTATGCCCATAAGAAGGTTTGCAAATATTGATCATGGATCATGGCCTTCATTGCTTCCATGATCGTCCTGTTCTTTCTTTTTGCAACACCATTCTGTTGAGGATTATAGGGAACACAAAACTCCCTCTTAATCCCTGCATCAATACAAAAATTATGAAAACTGCTAGAGGTGTATTCTCCACCATTATCAGATCTGAGGACCTTAATTCTTTTACCAGAAAGATTTTCTACTAAGGCTTTAAATTCCTTAAACCTATCTAACACTTCCTCAGACTCTTTAGTTTTCAAAAAATAAATCCAAGTCTTCCTAGAGTGGTCATCAATAAAAAGAACATAATAGAAGAGTCCACTCAAAGACGCAACAGACATAGGACCACATAAATCATAATGAATAAGGTCTAAAATACACTTAGATCTATTTTCTCTACTATGAAAATGGGATTTTATATTCTTACCCAATGCGCAGCCCTTGCAAATACCTTTGTGCTCCTAGTTGAACTTAGGAAGGCCCGACACCATCTTCTCCATGATAGGTAAGGCTCAGAAGTGTAGGTGAGCCAATCTTCGATGCCAAAGATCACATAGACTTGAAGAATCATGAACCAAAGCTTGTAGAGGATGAGTGCAAACCTGGTAAAGGCTTTCATATCTAACTCCAATTACTTGAGCATCCTTGAAGCTAGAGTTCTCCATCCACACTAGAGCTTTTCCTTTGGAGAAGGCAACTTGATATCCTTTATCTTCCAAGGCTGAAATAGAAATAAGATTGTGCTTGATTCCAGGAACATAAAGAACATTACTCAACTGAAGTGTGATGCCTGAATCCAAAAGAAGTGTAGAGGTCCCAATTCCTTTCACGGAGTAGCTGACATCATCTCCAATGATGACTTGTTCAGAAGACTCCTTCTCCACCAAACTTGATAAGTGCTCCTTAAAACCGGTGATGTGTCATGAAGCACCACTGTCGATTATCCAAGTGTTGGTGTCGGTAGGTACACTACTTGATAGTGCCAAATAGAATAAATATTCACTTGAATCCTTTTGCGGAGAAGCATCATCAACATCCGCAATGGTGACTTGTTGTTTAGGTCTAGTTGGACAATGCTTAGCGAAGTGCCCAAACTTATCACATCTAAAACATTGAATCTTGGACATGTCTCTCTTCCTCTTGAAGGGAGGTGCATCATCATTTCCCTTGTCTTGATTCCTCTTGAAGAATCCTTTCTTTCCATCTTTTCCTTTCTTCTTTGAAGTATGGGAGGCGAGAACATGAATGTCTTCATTCTTTGAACTTTGACCAATGCCTCTTGCCACCAACCTTGATTCTTCTTGAATGCAATCAGATCTTAGGCGATCAAACTTAGGAAATTTTGATCTTGCACTAATTCCTTGAATGAAGGATTCCTAAGACAAAGGTAGACCATTGAGAGCAAGCATGGTCAAGTCTTTGTCATCAACCATATGCCCTATTGTAGAGAGTTGATCTCTCAATTCTGAAATCCTCATGAAGTAGGAAATCATTGTTTCTCCTTTTTCCATCTTCACATGGTGAATTTGTTGCTTCAGCGCAAGTGCCTAGCTAGTGTTGTTGATTTCGTACATCTCCTCCAATATTTTGAACATCTCCCTTGCAGTCTTCAACTTAGAGATTATAGGAACAATGTGATCCTTGACGGAATCAACCAATATCTTCATTGCTTTAATATCTTTCTTCACCCACTACAACTTCTCTTCTTCCACCTCAGGTTCAAGAACGCTAGAATCCACGAACTCACCCAAGTCATTTTCATGCAAGGTAAGCATGATCCTAAATCTCCATGAAGTGAAGTTAGAAGCTCCCTCGAGTCTATCCTCAATCTTCAAACCATTCACCATCTTGACTAATGTAGATAAATGAACAAATAGGGTAATGTTGATTAGGAATAATTTGATCACGGTCCTCTCAAACACGCTCTGATACCATGTAAGTCTTAATGATCAGATTGACATGCACATAAATTAATTCAAATTAGACACAATAACATAGCAGATACCCTGGGAAAACCCTCCACTTGAGGGAGAAAAACCCAGCAACAATATATCACTTATATATATAATTGTCACAAGAATGATCTTCTTACAAGAGGGAAATATACATGCCCAAATATGAGCACTAAGAGATGATGCAACACAGCACTAAGAGAACACAATTCGCTGAAGAAGAACTCAGACTTCTATCAAGAATAGATCTTCCTTGAAGAATTTGCACTTAGACTATGATAAAGATAATCGAACTTGACTTGAAGAACTTGATGATCATAATGAGAAGGCAAACCCATATATATACATCTTGAAGAGTCACCATCTTATTTAATACAAGTCAACTAATAATGATAATATATCTTCTTTCAAATAGATGCATCCAATCATGCCAAGAGAGGAGGTCGGCCTTAACACAAGGGACGTGTTATTTCATTTACACAAGGGACATGTTATTTCATTTAATATTTATTGCTTAACAAATAGAAGTCTCTTCATAATAATTGCACCTCTTGAACTCAAATAAATTAAATAGCATAATGCTATCATTTAATTTATTATCAAAAGAAGATCGTTGGAAGTTACTTCTGACGCTGCATGTTATCATCAACAATGGGAAGTTGCATCTATGGTCTCATATTCAGTTTGTTAAATAGAACATAAAAATGACCTCTCATTGGTTAAGAACAGACTTATTTATATTTATTGATTCATCTACGTTAGTAAAAAATAAAAATATCTCCATTAAAGAGGATTATACCTATCTATTGTTATCTATGCTAAATGGACCTCCTCAAGAGATGAGGTGGAGGTTGATCATCCACTTTAGAAATATCTAAAATATCTAAGCTCTCCTTCTATTTATGTCCTTTATGAACTTTTGGTTCAAATTTCTTAGTCTTAAAGGGTGGTTGAACCATATATTTCTTCTTATCTTGTTGCAGTTACAAATCTATAAGGGAAGACTTAATATCTCTAAAATACCCTTTTTTATAGAACTCTCTTAGCCAAAGGAAACTAAATATTATACCCTTTCACATTAATTCCATGGATTATGAGAATAAACTTAACAAATTTATTCTCCAATTTTGACTTCCTCTCCTTAGGTGCATGAGCATATCCCTTACAACAATATATATGGGTGTTGCCACAATAGTGGTTTACACTTTTACGGAGATCCTGATTTTTGTTGAAATCACATATTTTTAGAAAATATAATGATTTAAGCCTTGAAAAGTCTCATTTAAAGGATTACAATTGAAGAGGGTTTGATCAAGCCACCTTAAACCAAGCCCCCTTGGATAGAACCCCTCTAGTTTTAAACCATACCTATAACGGAGTCTCCTTTACACCTATCAAAATGCTAATAAAAAACCACTTTTGATTTACCTTTTGGGGGATCAAATGAATTCATTTAAAAATTATTTTATGTAAGTATATAGTCCTTATTATAAGCTTCCAGAAAATTATAATTTTAATTAAATTTAATTTGATTATTATATATATTTTTTATTTCTTGTGAATGCAGGTTTTTCACAAAAAATCAAGCTCTCTATTTTGCACGTGTGGAAAAATATAAGGTTATCAAAAAAAAATATTTAAAAATATGATTGCACCAGATATTGAAGTCCTTGATCCAACAAAAAAAATAAAATTGAATTTTGATACATACAAAAAAAATTACGCATTATATGGTCACGCTATGTCTAAATTGTAATTGGTTTGACTTCAAAACTTGATTAAAGAAAAAATATTCATAAAAAAACTATCTAACCAAGTGGAAGCACTAGATATCAGAGTTACAAATCTAAATTAGAAAGAATTAGAATTTTATCCTTCATGGAAAAAAAGTTATGCATTATACGGTGAGTGTCACTTTTTAAAAATGTTGTTTTATGAAAAAAACTAGTTTTCAAAGGAGATGGAAAAAAAGTGCAATATGATTCCAAAAAATTTGAAAAAAATATATTTAAAATCTATAGACAAAATGTCATAAAATTATAGTTTGCATCATCGTCAAATTCCTCACAGTTTAGCCGCTATAGGTGTCTAAAAGTGAAGATTTAGTTTTAAAAAATATTTTAGTGTCCAGTTTGGCCAAAAATTATAAATATATAAATATATAATTCCATTGTACTAAGGGGGCATATGTTGATTTCTTATATCTCTGTATCTCATACTTCTTGCATAATCTGTCAAAATATCCTAAATAAAACTTTCTCAAAACCTTAATGTTCTTACCAATCTAGAGATATACAAGAGACTTAATCTCTTTAAAATAATTGAAGACTTTATATTTACTTATAAGAAAATACAATTGTGTCCTAGAGTATTCATATATGAAAGAAACATAATATAAATATTTTAAGATTGAAGGAACATTAACATGACCAAAAAAATCAACATATATTAGATCCAACACCCTAGAAGATTTGTAAGGACTTGATTAAAAATGAGCATGGTTTTGTTTTTAATATATGCATTGTTCAAAAAAATAAAACTCAAGAGAAAAATTATTCAAACCATCTACAAGAATTTTAATTTTCAAGGTCCTTAGACCCTTCTCACCTATGTGGCCCATTATCTAGTTCCATAGCATTGTCTTATCTACAAGTAATTTGGTCTCTAAAAAAAAACAACCCTTAGGTACCTAAAAATCCTAACCATTATAAAAAGATGCAATATCCCTCTTTATTATTGATTCTAATGGTTAAAATGCATAATTTATATAAATATTCATAATAAAAAAGGAACTATTGAATTGAATTATGAATGTATCTAGTTGAAACAAAGTGCCCAATTGAACATCCTTAGTAAGAATCATAGCTCCTTGCAGAAAATTACAACATCCAAGATATAAAATGAATTGTATATCACATAATTAATCTTACTAATTGAAATTAGACTCTATGCCAAACCAACCCAATATGTAGTAACCATTGATCTCCTTCACACATTCATTAGGGAATCAATTAAAAACTCTTCCATGACCAATAACCTTTAGGTGAGATTCATTTCTAAGGTACATCTTAATACCATCACATTCTTCATACTTTGAGAACCAATAATGTGTGGTCATGTAGAAAGAATATTTAGAGTTTACTAGGAACCACACACCTTCCAATGCATGTGTTGTCAGGGCTATAACAAAGGTATCACTATCATCCTAGAAATACTTTTTATCCTTATCACTTATTTTTCATTTTTTAATACTCCTTACAATCTCTTTTAAAATTCCTAGGATTCCATATTTACAACATTTATCCTTGGCCTTTTTAGAAGATTTGGATCAATACTTGTCTTTTTCCTTTCCTTTCTCTTTCAATAATCTACAAATAAATAGGGCCTCCTTGATTTATTTAATTTTTTTTCCCACAGCTCCTTAAAATTTAATGATGTGTTTACATCATCCATTTTGAGTTTATATGTGCTACTCCTGGGTATGTGCAGGATCATCATGGAAAAAATAGGCCCTTAAGTGAAAAAAAATTCAAAAAAATCAGAGTTGTACAACTTGATGTAAAAATTCAAATAAGTTATCTATATTATTTCAAAAATATGTTAGAGTAGAATTTGTAGCAAATTGAATGTAGTTTCTCAATTACTAGGTTTAGTTATTAAAAAAAATCTATTTGGTGAAAATTTGAAATTTCAATGCAGTAGTACTTAAATTTTAGGGAAAAAATAAGAAGTAGGTGTTTTTCTAACCACCCTAACCACAATAAAATGATAATATTTTTTTATACTATTTTATATATAAGTAGAGGACTCATGCCCCGATGTGATGCATATTATTTTGTAATTTTTTTCCTTGAAGCAAATAATTAATTATGATTTTTTTATTACAACTTTTTAAAAATATAAAAACTTGTATGTCTAACCACCTTAACTTGGTCAAAACTTCATGAAATTCAAAAAAAAAAATTAATCCTATAGTATGTAAGCATAGAATGTGACACATGTTTCGATTCAAAAATCTTATATTGTTTGAAAGTTATAGATGTTTTTCAATCACCTATCAATCGAACTTTAGTTGTAATTCAAATAGAAAATGAATAATAATTATTTATTAAAATTTAAAGTAAAGCATAATTTATATTGGTGGAAAGCTAAGAATCTCCTTTAAAACCTTTCGCTTTCATCAATTTTGGGTAAAAAAAAGTCATCAGCCACATACCCTACACATACCCATCATATCGCAACTTTTTCGCCAATCATGATCTTGCACATACCCTCCTAATACCATTACCATGTGATCCCATGAGTCTATTAAAGAACATAAAAAATTCATGTAATGATCCTCCTCTATCCTCATTATAACATAGTGAAAATGGGTAATAATCATGATGAAAGAATCTAGGTGCTTGGACAAATAACTTCTTGTAATGCTGAAAATTGCATCCTATGTAATTTCACATTCCATAACCTCCCCTTTATAATAATTAAAAATGATAAAGCAATTCCCCTTTTGTATGAAATTAATCTCATCCTTAACCCCATTATTTTTAGTTGTTTAAGTGAATTTTTTTCATGGATTCTAGCATGACGCACAAATGTCTACACATCACACAAATATCTCAAAAAGATTCCTATCTATGTAACCATTGGGACGTTACATTTCCTACCTATGTAGCCTTTGGGAAATTGCAATTCTCACTTTCCCACAAATTGTAATGCCTATGTGGCTTGCAGATGCATCAAAAACATCCATTTGCATGTCTTTTCTACAGTCTAACTTCTCATTCTATCATTATATTGACTCTATTTGATCTATCTCACTCTATATCTCTCATTCTCATTCTTCACCATTTTCTTGCAAGTTCTCTTACGCCTTGGCTTCTACTCCAATACTTTGGTTCTCTTGGTTCATTTTGGGTGTTGCATACTCTCCTTCGACATCACTAGCTTGCTTAAGGGAGGGTAACTACACTCTCTTATTGTACATTATCATATTAATGTCAAGTAGCATATTGTCATTTTAACTTGCCTATTATTTTATCTATTTACTTTCTTTTCTATTAATTTTCTCTATCTATCTATCTAGAAAGCCCCTAAAATAGCCTCAACATTTTTCCCATTTCTGTGAAGTTGCAAGTTTTAAAGTTGGACCATTGCAAGAGGCTTCATTGCATGAACCTCTTGCATGAGTTCTTATTTTCTTTTCCATTTTGTTACTCTCATTTCATTTCACTTGATTTACACTTGTTATTTCCATTTCTAGTATTCTTGTTACTCTATTAGTCAAACACATTTTCCATATTTTAGTTACCAAATAGATAGTAGGTTCTTTGTTCTTTCTTTTGACAAACTCTATTTTTTATTTGTATGAGACTACAACACACCATGGGGGAATCAACTCCATGCTATCATCCTTGTCTAAAAGCTTTCTGGTTTATCTAGAAACCCTCTGAAACCTACGCTTTCGGTCCCTAAAACTCTTATCCTTTAACTCATCATAAAACATAAAATATAAAAACAATTTCCCTTATCTTCCTACCTTTGTCACCTGAGCTTTAGTTCTTGAGGTAGTCGAGGAACATATTTCACCCTTTGCAAGGAGGGGATGTCAATTTTCCTCCTTTGCATTTTGGTGAACCTGATGTGAACCTATCCTTACCTAATATTTGGTTGAAAATTTTCTTCTCTTGTTTTGACACCTATTGGATCAAGTGTTGTGATAATTTTATGAGTTTCATGACCCAATCCATTACCTCTGATCACGTAGTTAGAAGAATTTATTGACACTTAGATATGAGTTCTAGGGGACAGTTCAATCCTCCTTGTCAAGGTCCTAATTTTGAGGAATTTTCTACTAGACTTTCATCTGGTTGTACCCCTCCTTTTGATTTTGATCATCCTCTAACTAAAGTTCAAGAAAATTCTCAACCAATAAATCCTTCTAACTCTTCCTCTCCCATAGCCTATGAATATGCTCTTAGGGTTCTTGTTGACAAGATCGGTTCTTTGGAAGAGAGACTTGGACAGTTTGAAGATTTTTTAGCAAAAGAAAATGCATACACTCAAGTTTCTCCTCTTATTAATGATCTAAGGGATCTGCTAATATCAGACCATAGAGGTCTTAAGTTACTTTGAGGGATAGAAAACATAGTAGAGACCAATTTCCCCTTGTATACTTCCATCTTGGGTAACCATAAAGACATCCAATCAAAAATCACTGGCACCTAGTTGTACTTTTTATGTTGGGAGTGTTCATGCATATGGTAGACACCGAGCCTTTTGTACCCTCTATTACCACTGATGATATTGCAAATGCAATGCCTCAGGATGGTCCTATGATAAAAGTGAATCACATCCCTTTGGGATTTGAAGTCCTTATATCCCAAGCCCATACCTTCGACACATCAGCTAGTCAAGCTTTGTCACCCGATCCTGTCCTTAATGCTTTGTTACAAAACCTGGAATAGATGTAATCACAATTAGCTAGCTTGACTAGGTCCACCTCTCAGTCTTCATTACAATCGTGTTATAGCCATAATCCTCTACCCCTCACTATTTTGAATTCTCCCCTTCCTCAAGGGATAGAATTTTCTAAGTTTGATAAGTACAATCATAGCGGTGACCCATAGACCCATGTCTCATCCTTTACTACCATGTGCACTGATATTTTCCATCAATATGCTTTGTTAGCAAAGCTATTCCCATGATCCCTCAAGGATGTTGTGTTGGAGTGGTATTGCTCACTTCTTGACAACTCCTCTTTCAACCAATTGGTTAGTCAATTCTTACAATAGTTTCAATTGAACATTAGACCAAAGATCACTTTCACTGACATCGTCTACTATAAGTAGGGGACTCATGAAAAATTAACTAATTTCATTGCTTAGTACCAATCCTCATTCTCTAGATTTCCTATACCTTGTCATATTCTGATGTTCAACATGTGTTCGTCATAATCCTAATACCGACATTGAGAGAAGAATTCCTCCAGATGAAATACCCCTCTATTAATTCTCTTCAAAAAATATTAAAATATGGTTTAATATCTCTCCCAAAAATAAGACCATTTCCTGAGCCTTATCTGAGTTGGTATGATGCAAAAAAAATTTATCAATACCACTAACTCCTTGGTCATGATACTGAACACTGTGTGCATCTTAGACATGTCATCCAAGACCAAATAAATACCATTACCATCCAAATCAATGGTAAGAAACAAAATTCTAATAAATTTGTAGCCAAGCCTAACAACCAACTATAGATATGCACAGATCCCTTTCCTTCCCACTCGATTAATTTGATAATAGTTGCTTCTTCTTTATTTTAATTTGATCCTAGCCCCTATAAGTAGGTGAACATGGTCTCATTGACTTCTATTCCTCCTTCAAGTCATGTGGAAAAAAATATTGACATTATATTTACACCACATGACTTGTCTTTGAATAGGGAACCTTCTCCGCTATACATTTTAGCTCAAGTCAACAGAAACTTGTAATCAGTGTTATGGTTGACCCTACTAGTAGGTTTAATGTCATTATGGAGGAGACCTTTATTATTAATCTACATAAGGTGAAGTGTGAGGAGTTGAAGACCACCATCCATACTCATGATGACTTTTTTGTGCCTCCTATCAGTTTTATCTATTTGTTGGTCCTTGTTGAGCCTGTTAGAGTAATAAGCTATTATGCTTAATTAATTATATCATATTGATTAATTAATTAAGTCACTTATTCCTCTTGGTTACTTAAGCTAAACTTAGGCACATTAATAATTAATTAATTATTAATTATTAAGTGTGCACACTAGGGTTTCATTTAGGGTTTCCCTTTAGGGTTTCTTGATCTCCTTCATAAGGATTGATCACTTTGTAATAATTGATTCTCTTAATGCATTTTTACTGTAAGGTTTACAGAACATCTTCTTTGGTTCTTCATGTCTTTTGCATGTGACAGGTATCCCTTTGCATGCAGGTGATCTTGGTTTTCTAACATGGTATGAGAGCTCCAGACCTGTAGCTGCCTATTCTTTTTTTGAAGATATCAGCTTACAGATTTTTCTTCTGTGCAAGGGTTTCATTCCAGTTTTTTTTGCCAGATCAAAGGGGTTTTCCATCATTTTTTGAGAAATTTTGACCTTGATCTCTCAAACAGTGAATTCCGGTGCAAAACGGACCTCATGGGTGTGCTCTGAAGGCCTAAAAAACCCTATTTTCATATAAAATATGATAGGGTTTGTTGAAAATCAATTTTTTAGTGTTTTTGGGGAATTTCAAAACAGTTACCAAAAACATCCGTACGATTGTACGGATCCGTACGAAAACTTCGATTTTCGTGCTATCGTTTTGGTGTCTACATCAATTTTGAGCTTCCTTAGTTTTCGTGCCATTTTGCATCGATTTATGTGCCCTTCTTTATCTCTATGCACATCAATTTTCGTGCCATGAAGGTACAACTATATTTTATTAATATTTTAATCTTCAAATTAATAAAATGTTTGGTTTAAAGCCTAAATGAGCATATTTAGTAAAATGGGCATATCTCGGGCGTTTTAGCTCGGTTTTTCGAAAAAAATAGGCGTCGGAAAGCTGGTTTTGAGCCCAATCTGATGGTGAAGGTTTGATATCCTGTTTTTTCTATTTTGGTGCCGTTTTCTCTTGTCAAAGCCAGAATATGTTTTTTGCGCTTCCGGGGGCATAACTTTTGCGTCTAGACTCATTTTTGCGCAAACGAATAGGCGTTGGAAAGGTGTTGGAGTGATATTTCCAGATCTGCAGTCTATTTCATTAGAAAATTTAACATGGTATCAGAGCTTCAGACCTGCAGCTGCCTGTTCGTGATCTGAAGATATGGCCTTTCAGTGAGTTTTGAATGCAAGGGTTTCCACAAGCACCTTTTTTGCAAGATCTAGGGGTAGCCAATTTTTTGGTACACTTTGGGCTCAAACGGACACCGCCATTACGTTCGTAGCGGCCCAAAACCCTAAAAATTCCTATCGTTTCATCGATTTTGGTGCAGTTGATCCAGGAGGCAAAAAACATTTGTCTGGAGGGTCATACGACCTCCCCAGCACGCAGATCGAGGCATGTTTTTAAAAAAAACATGTTTTTTTGGAAAATGGGTTGACGCCTCCAGTTCTAAACTGATCCACCGCCCGGCGGCCACTGCACCGCCACCGCCACCACCACCGGCCTCCATCGTCGGTCCGCCGTCGGCCTGCGCACAGCGCCCACAGGCTCCTCCGCCAGAACCCTCAGTCATATGGAGGACCGGAGGCCTGCTCCAACCCAGCCCCCACGGGCTCCTTTCGGCTCAACCCGATCATATGGATGACTGGGGCCCTCCACTCAGCCCCCAACCGATCTGAGCCCTCAACCAGGGTCCTATGGCGGACCAAAGGCTACCGTGCCAGGCCCCCGGCCAACTCCAGCACCCAACCCCTGGTCATATCAACGACCAGCGGCTTTGTCAATTTTTTTGCAGGGGGGCTGATTTTTTGCGGCGACGGCCAGACGGCCATCAAATTTAGGCCCATAAACCGCTGACGTCAGCATGTCGTACGGCCCTCTTTGCCCCTCCTAGCCCTAATTTTCCCTAAAAGAGTAGTTTTTTTCTTTTGGTCATAACTTGGGCATACGGTATCGAAATCGGGCAAACGAGATATCGCCGGAAAGCTGGTTCTAAGCACTTTCATTTGGTGTAGTTTATTTTATAGTATTTTTCTATTTTACTACATTTATTGCTGTTTGAAGTCAGATGTATTTTTTATGCTTCCAAGCTCATAAATTTTTGCCACGATCTCCGTTTTTCGCCTCGTTTGAAGCATTGGAAAGGTATTGAGGAGCTCTATGTTGCTGTCCATGCACTTTTTCTATATATGTCCTAGGTTGATCACTTAGTCCAGATTTGGCCCGATGGGTTGTTTGGAGATTACTTGGATATTTTGGCAGTTGGGAGGTGCATCTTGCATCTTTGCACTTCATTTTCAGTAATACATCATTCAATAATTGTTTGTTGCTTCATAGATTCCAGAGTTGTTCCTGTTTGGAGTTTTCGAGTGTTCCGTGGCATCGGGTCTGTTGCTTTATCATGATTCCTTGAGTCAATCAGTGACTCTCATCCGGTTTCAGTAGTAAACAGAAGAATCTTTCCTTGCTTGCCAGTATCAGGTTCCAGTGTTACTCTATAGAGTTCTTCCAGTGCTTCTTTGCAGCATGACATCTCATTGTAAGGGGGGTTTTGTCCCACTGGGTTTTTCCTTCTCTTACTCATTCTTGCATTTGTAAATGGGTACCTGATTAGGCCTAGTTTCCGGGACCCATCTTTGCATGCATCTTATTCTAGTGTTTTAGCCTCTTCCTAAGTTCATCTTAAGGGGGGGTGTTAGAGTAATAAGTTATTATGCTTAATTAATTATATCATATTGATTAATTAATTCACTTATTCCTCTTGGTTACTTAAGCTAAACTTAGGCACATTAATAATTAATTAATTATTAATTATTAAGTGTGCACACTAGGGTTTCATTTAAGGTTTCCCTTTAGGGTTTCTTGATCTCCTTCATAAGGGTTGATCACTTTGTAATAATTGATTCTCTTAATGCATTTTTACTATAAGGTTTATAGAACATCTTCTTTGGTTCTTCATGTCTTTTGCATGTGACAGGTATCCCTTTGCATGCAGGTGATCTTTTTTTTCTAACAGAGCCTAAGTCTATTGATGCCTCATTTATTATGATACTTGAATCCAACCTATTTAGGGTAAGACTAGGAATTCCATGGCTAGTCTCCATGAATGCAGCCGCTTTAGTTGTCTACAAATGTCAAAAATTTCCACATGATGATACAATGACACTATTTAGGATACTAGATATAAACCACTTATGTCACGTGGGGGCTTCTCTCTGGATCATTTTTGGCCCGCCCCTATTGGAAATTTTTCACTCCATGGAGATTTATTCTATAGGACCTATTTTAGGTATAAGACAAGAGTTGTAGGCCCTAATGTTGTTTTCTCGCCTTCTTCTCATGTGATCTTCATGAAGGCTTCTATGTGTGCATAACATCATACCTTGTCCTCTACACCTTCTTCTTCAAAGGCTAAGGAAAAGCAGGGTCTCACCCATATACCTTCTTCTTCTTCCCCTTCTATGACTTCACAATCCTCTATGGTGTCTTCCATTCCTTCTACTATTCCTAGCATAGGAAAAGGAAAGGAACCCGTGTTGTGGAAATTTAAGCCACAAGTCTTCCAACTCTTAGTTTTACCCACTATCCCCTGACCCACCCTTTATGGTAGAGGGGAAGCATTCATCTAGAGTTGTTCCTTATCCTATTTTTCTTGCATCTTGGCCTCTAAGGCCTCCTCCTGTTCCTCCACCTACTCCAAAAGTAGCAAAAGGAAAGGAGCCTATTGTTGAGACCCATGTCTTTGTCTTTGCTCCTTCTCCTATCCCTCATTTGGAGTCTAGTATTCCACTGGAAATGGACATGCACTATTGTATATGACTCCAATTTCTTATCAAATTTTGTTGAAATATCGACAACCTATTGTCAGAATACCGATGAATCACTGAAATAATTTTCATCACTAAATTTTTCATCATTTTCCCGACTAGCTTTAAAACATCGAAATCATGACTCAGCTTCGTCGGTTGTCACCACGAAAAAGGGATCTATTGTTCATTAGAATATCGATGAAAATTTTGTTGATCTAAAGATGAACAATAGACAGAACATAAGTGGCATGCCTTTTCCAAAGCATCAGAACAACAATAGAAGTTCGTCGCAATTGTGACACAATAGGCAATTCATTACAACGAAAGTTTCATCAGCGAGATACTCATCTTGTCTCATCAATGAAGCACGAGGGAAGCATATCGGCAAGACATATACCATCAAAGTAAGTTCTAAATGTCTACCCGACCCGCTATGTCACGCTAATAAGATTACATCGGCAAGAGTCTTGGCAACATCCTTGAGATCGAAAGAACAACAATAGAAGTTGGTCAAAATTGTGATGAAATAGGCAATTCATTACAATGAAAGTTTCATCGGACGTATTGCAAATTCGTCGAACGCTTTTGGAGGTTCATCGGTTGCTTTCATCAAAAGTTCGACGAAACAATACAATTTAAAAAAAAAACTATTCATTCAAATGTAGGCATATCGGTGAAAGATCAAGACTATTATAGTGATCAAAATTTCTTGAGAAGATATATCAGGAGGACTGGCCTGTGGTCTCAGCGATGAAGTTTCATTAGCAAGATACTCATCTTGTCTCATCGATGAAGCACAAGGGAAGCATATCGGCAAGACATATACCATTGGAGTAAGTTTTGAATGTCTACCCGACCCGCTATGTCATGCCGATAAGATTACATCGGCAGGAGTCTTGGTGACATACTTGAGATTGAAAGAATAATCGGGGAGACTCACCACGACAGGGAAACTGTAGAATATCCTAGTGATACATGATCTCGTGCCAATGAAGATACAAATGGATCAAAATGATTATCAAAGTGACTCTGGGAAATATTTGATGTATAAGACATTTATGAAAGGATGTGTCCTTTCAAACATTTGATGTATAAGTATCCATTTTTTAATTTCAAAAGGAGAGAGGCGAATAGGAAAAAAGAATACTGTAGATAAAAAAAATTGTAATGATGTTTTCATCAAAAAGACTTAGATGTTCAAATGTTGGCATTCTTTTCAAGGTGCTCTTCATTGCTTTGTTCAATGGTTTTTTTTTTTTTATCGTTAAGCACTGCTAGGGGAAACACCTTGTATTAATTTTGAAATAGAGTACATGAGTTTCCAAAAATTACTGGGAGGCCTTTTATGTAATACTAACCAACCCAGAGCACCTACCTACCCAAACCATGCATTATAACCAAAAATTTTGGGAGGCCTTTTCTGTAGGAGTGGCCAATCTAGAGATACTACCTACTCAGAGATAGAAAAACCAGAGACCTGTAATTACATATACCACACCCAAGACTGGCTCCAAAAAACCATATGCTACTACTATTTCAACATCCTTTGCTATAGAAAGGAACTATGCTTTCAAAATACCACATCTATAGACTATCAAACCATTCCAACTAGGTACTACTCAGGCATCATCATCCTCAGACTCACATTTTCATATACACCTTGTAGCTAGCAATCATCGGGCAATCTACACCACACTTCTTATGCGTTGGGATTTTGGCCTTTTCCTCTAGGTCTCTTTGATCGTTGGCTAGCCATTCTTCTCCTTCTCCTAGGTCCTAGTCATCATCGTTGCCTGCAACTATCTCCTCCTCTAGACCCTCATCCACAATGTACCTCGTTGCCCAGACACAAGGAAGATTGGTGGTCAAATTCACTGCCCTGAGGAGAAAAAAGACATTTTTGTCCCTCTCATCCCATAATTTCTCAAAGCCCTCCGAGTAAATAGTGTGAATCAAGGGGAACTTCATCACCTCTTGACCTCTCATGCACATCATGTAGTAATTTTGTGGCATAGGAATTTTCCTATTGTCATCCACATTATCCACTACTATGTCTATGTCACCCAGCCAAGCATGCACAAAGACCACCTAGGTCAATTTTTTTCTTATTGCTTTTGAAACTCCCATGTGCAGGAGGACCACAAGAAACAATGTCGAGATTTTCATGTTTCCTCTGGCTCTATGGTAGGCTTTTAAGAACTTTGTCCCAAGCACCTTTTTAGTTTCCCAAAGAATTAGAGGATGAGAGGATTGCAGCAATCCCTGGAGCCACTTGTCCATTATCTCCCCTCTGAAAGCATGCATCTGCCTATCCATGTCCAGATCCAGTGGCGTTTCCATTCCTCTCAGCTCACACCTCGCCTTTCGGATGTTTCTATCTTTGGCTTGCTTGAGATGTGGTTGTGCTAAAATAAAACAAACTTTGTCCTTTGTAAACAAAGGCCATATTACCTCATGAAGTCTAATGTACCGAACAAGGCCTTCATGTGTGTCAAGCTTTCACTTCTCTCATTGATGGTACGCATCCCCAAGGATGATTATTAATGCGTCCTCCATCTTTTTGCAAGGAGATCTTGCCTTGATTTAATCTTTTATTATGAGTTCTTGATATCGACCCCTGTCTTGTTAAGAATGATGCGAAGATATGGCCTTTATTGCCATGTGTTATTTGATCGCCACCGCTGCGTAGGCCGATGCCGAAAACTTTCCCGATGCTTAACCACGTAATTGTCCTACCTGTCATTTTCGGTGGCCAATTTTTCCAGCTCATCTGCTCTAGTGTTTCCTTCCCTATAGATGTGACTAACTTTCCAGGCTACAATCCCGTCTGATAGTCCTTTGATCGGCTGTAGAAGATGGTTAAGTTTCTAGTTAGTGGTGGAGCCCTTGCGTATTGCATTGATAGTTATCATTGAGTCTTCCTCCAAGTGGACCTAGCTAGACCCCAATTCTCGACCTAGTTGAAGGCCAAACTGTGTCCTCTCCCCTAGATTAAATTAAGGAAAACATTATTGTAAACACAATATGTATAGAAGAATATGAATGTAAAGGAAAATGGATATTAGCAAAACATAAATGTAAATAAAAGTAGTGTGAGAAGAAAATAAATCTAAATTGGTCTTGAACAAATAAAATCATACCCAATTAACATTAAGTTATACTGACCTTGTACTCATTGTCATTATCAATCTTGAAGGTTACTTTGATGCCTTCTGCAGAAACTCTCTAGCCACTAGGCAAGAGAAGGCGGGAAAACCAAGTGTATATTGATGACTTCCTAACAATCAAAAAGAAACAAGCAACTAGTCAACCCTATTAGAATAGAATAATCTTATGAATTGATTATTCTTGCTTGGTTTGATATTTTTGTATTCCAATCTTCATGGTATTGAATTAACAATGCAAAACACATTTGTGTGTAGGTTTGTATTACTCAAAATATTATTTCACTGCCTAAGGAAAAATACCAAAGTGATGTTTTAAATTTCAATCTTCAGATAGGCTCCCTTATTGCTACACATGCATATACAAGAATTATTCGAGCTCTAAACTCATCAAACATTAAGGATTAATTAGCTATAAGATGGAAAGTTTTTGTTTAGACATAATCCATCATCTTTTACATATTTTTAGTCACTCCTACAAAAATATAAACTTTAGATTAACACCAAATATAATACTTTGATAATCCATCCAAATGATGAAATGATGCCCTAACAAATACTGCTGGAACATTATTATAACATGCATACCCAAAATTTCCTTATCATTAATACTCAAAGTTTCTCTCTTTTGGTCATTTTTCTACTTTATTGTTGGACCTTTATTATAACATGTTGGGTAGAAGCACCTGAAGATGCATCACAATCTATGCTCTGGGCTAGAGCCTTCCCCATATGATCAATGTCTTGCTATGACAAAAATTAAATATAAAAAAACATTACCGAAATGAAACCAATAGACTTACGAAAAAAAATATAATAATAAAATGGTATATTGGAGTCATGAATTGGAGGTTGGGAAAAATGGTATATAGTACGTACCACCCCAATAGTAACTATTTTTGTATCTAAGTGATTCAAATTATAATCGATTATCAACTCTTCCCCTGCAGTTATTGATTTTATCGCACATACGAATACACGGTTTCCCTTGTGTGCCTCGAATATGCAATTGGGTTGCTTATTTGTTGACCCAACTCGTGTACTTTTTATAAACCCTACAATATTCCCTAATGCTTTTGGACTTTCGTCAATGTACATAGCCACTCCTTTATTTTGATCCTTATCTTTTAGATGTATATAATTTGCTGACAGTGCATACTTCATGTATATCAAACCAGCTACATCTGATCTTTGTAACTGTAACAAGGTCCGACATACTCCATCAATTCAATAACTTTTTTGTAACATACCTTTATGCCATCCATGTAAAATAGGCCCAAACCATGTAATGACGATGGTGTTATGCCATATATCCTCTTGTTGACACAAAAATTAGTGTTTATTGGAGGAAGTTCCTTGGGTACCCATTGTTTTCATAGATGTGTGTACCTCAAGGGCACCTTGATGTCACCTATGCTCTCATCATCATAAGAACATGACCCCCCTTCAACAAGAAAAAATTCCATGTGTTTAAGGAATTTTCTTCTAATCTTTTGACCTCTAGTTGATCTCCCTCTTTTAGACCTACTACATGTCTCGCTTTCCTCTTCTCATCCTAAATTTCCCTCGCTTGAGGAAGATAGATATGACAAATACCTATTTGGTGGTACCTGCACTCATAAGGATGTTGGATGAAGCTCTTTCATGGTGATGTGATCCCAAGGTGACATTATGATTAATCTATCATTTCATCGCTAGAATTTGACAGGTTATAAGGTAATCAAGTCTTGATAGATTGCAAGTTATCGTTACTACCGTCCAAATGTGTCCATCACAAATCAAATCTACTTAACATTTTAACTCCCAAACTTTGTAAAAAGTGTTAAATGTGACTATGGTCCACCAGTTACACAACCAAGGCCTTAAATGTATTCTCTAATTGTAATCAAAGGAATTTTCCTCTTCATTCAAGTAAATAAAATTGAAGGGTTCAACACCACCAAGTGGTTTATTGGACACCTACATGACTAAAAATAGCAGAAAATTTACATTTAATTTCCATATGTCTAAGTGGTTAGCGAGGAGGGAGTGTGTACTAGGCCTAGTTAAGTCATCATAAGTTTATGCTTAGGCAATAAAAATGTTTAAGTCATCTTAAATCTTCCTATGTCTAATTGCTAGGAGACTTTTGGTATATTTAAGGTAGGATGAGTGGTTGCATCAATGTTCTAGTTCTCTATGACAAGGTTTCAACATCTTCAAATAGTGAAAGTTAGTGCTCATAGTCATTTGAAACAACAACATTTTGATTATATATGATGGTAGGATTTGATAACTTAAAAGAATTGGCTACCCAACAAACTTAAAGTTAAAAGAAACTTTTTCAGTTTAAGGGGTTATCACTTTCTTTCATCTTTGCATAGTGGTTTGATGCTTCAAACGATGCATTTCTTATCCCACTTCTATCATATTGTATTCCCATCCCATTGCAATTGTTACAATTGTTGGAGGAGTTGATACCTAAATTTCATATCAAATACCACGTTCTTGAAGCAATTTTTTGTGTTTTTACTATTTTTTGAAGTTATTTTGTGTTGTATGGATCCGTACAAGCTTGAAATGCTCTGAGATCATTGGTGTAGATAAATATGTGTTCCCTTTAATTTGAATTTGTTTTGAAGTGCTAAATCACTATTATGTGGGAGAAAATAATCAAATACAAGGACTACCCTATTTTTCCTATGTAAGGGTTTGAGGGCTAAATAGAAATGGCATCCACCAATCCACCCACTGTCTTGGAACTGTAACTCAGTGGATTGGTGTGAAACATGGTATAATAGAGGTTCATTTCATTTAAGGGTCTGTTAAAGCAAGAAACTTGGCATTGAATTGATGCCCTAGGGCTGACAGGGGCAATTTTCTTGTGAATTTGTGGTTGTTAAGTCATGGTTTATCAATTTGATGGACATCTTGGTAGAGTCATGGTGACACTATTTGATGGTCCAATCTCTACTTCGAAACAAAAATATCTCTAACAACTCTTAGAGCTATAATGGGATGGCATTAAAGGAACCTTCATATGAAGGATCTTCTAATGAAGGACCTTTGAATTAAGGTCTTCATTTCAAGGTCCTTCATGCAAAGGTTCCTTTTATAAAGCATTTTGGACATGAAATATTTAAAATAAAAAATACCTTCATTTGAAAGTCTTGACATGGCATCGAATTTTTGAATGAAGGTTCTTCATTCAAAGGTCATGACGACATCACCTTCAAATGAAGGTTCTTCATTCAATTGGTATTTTGTAATTTTGAAATTTTAGGATTATTTTTTTGCCTCATCCCACAAGTAGGACACACTATTGTGCAATCACTCATTAAAAAAGAGATGAATGTGCAATAATAATTGAGGGTTAAAAATAAATCCATTTGAGCCTTTTATAAATGAAAGGACATTTGATGCAATCATATGCTTTGTCAAAGTTTTAACTTAATAGTAAGGGCATCATGAGTAGTTTGTTGGGCCCATTCAACAATCTCTGATGCAAGGATTGAATTGTCTAGAATGTATCTATGATGCAGAGTGAGAAAGGTAAGCTTCCTTAGATGATCAACCAGATGATCAAACCACCAACTTAGGACAACTCTCTTAAATACTCTTTAAGCAGACCTTATCAATCCACTACTCCTTCAAGGAAATGACCCAACTCACCTAGCGTTCTTGTACTCAATGCAACCAAGGGGCTTGGAACCACTTAGGACATGTTTAAAAAAGCTATTCCAAAACATAACACCCCAACTTGCACTTAGGAAACTCCATTTCTTTATCACTCTAACCTTTAAGCCTTTTTACCCTTATAAGCCTTGTAGCCCTGCCCGGGAGGACAGTCACTATAAAATCCACATACAAGCCTATATCAAGCCCAAACCACTAAACTTAGACAGGTATTGTATGCCCCTACAAGGCCCCAAAACCTCCCTTTGTGATAGTGAGTAGAAAAGGTGCAATGGACCAAAACAACGCTACTCCAAGAGGCCTAATTGGTTGGCTACAACAGGATTTTTGATTATCTAGGCTCTCCCCTTCACCCCAAAGCCTTGAAAAAAATTATTATAGGTTAGTCACATATATTTCTATCATCCCAAAGTTCCTTCACTATTAAAATCACCCTAGAAAAGCAAAACTCAACTTTTTGCTTCACAATCTAGGCCTGTCACATGAGGATGCCAGGCCTAGAACATTGCAAAACTTCCTCCACACAACATTTCATTCTCTAGAACCTTGAAAATATGAAAATATACACAAATATCTTCCATCCCACCAATAATTAGCTTTATTACAACATGGAGATGGAAGGAAGAGCCATTCTTCAATCAAAACCCTAGTTTTGATGGTTGTCAAACCAGTTCCTGCTAAAATGATGATATCTTCTTTATACTCAATGCAAACCTGTCAAATCACCTCCAAAAGAAATCCAAGTCTTCCCTCTATCCAACCATAATAGTATTTTACCCATATAGTAAGTACAGAGGCCGTACCACATAGTAGAACAGGAAATTTACACACAGATTTTCTAGAAAACATCAAGCTTTTACATTAGAACTTCAAAAATGATTCATCAATAGCCATGCCTCGACCATGAGAGGCTTATATCAACCTCCAACAACCCTTCCCAATGTCCTCCAACTGAAATTTGAATTAGTTGGACGTTGGAACTAATAAAACTTCATTTTAGACACCAAATTGCCTCATTAAGGCAAGTTACACAACTACCACAAACCCGACTACAAGGAGTCTTCAAGAGCCGTCAAAGGCATAAAAAACAACTTCAAAACACCAAGGAAACTCCCCTCAAGCACCTAGTTGCATCATGGAATTTTTATTCTTTAATTTTCCAAGGTGCACCAAGCTTACAAAGTGAGCATGGAGACCTTGTTATTACATTGAAACTTATTACCAAGACCAAAAACTCAACAACAAGCCTAGAAATCCTATTAAAATTCATTTAAGATGGTCCTTAGGACCTTATTACATCAAATAAAACTTGACATCAAACACAAAAAAACAAACAAGGCCTCAAAGAGGCATGGAGACCCAAGGTGCCCTTAAACCAATCTACTATCAAGAAAGCCAATTTGTTTACCTACATGACTATATCTCAATATAAATTGGTGGTGGAATTTCATCAAGAACCAGAAAAGAAGCCTTAGATTCTAATGCATAAAGAAGATCAGTGGGGAATGGCTTGTAATAGCTTGGAAGAGCCTTGGATAATTGTTGCAATGTGGGTAGTGAAATTATTCACATGTGAGGGACAATACGACACTATATTAGGGCCAAGAATGTGAATGTTGATACATTTAAGTTATGGAAACACAAAACCTTATGCTAGAATCAATTTTCCAACATTTTTGTTTCAAAAAATTGCTTTAATGATTTCTCGGGTAAAATATAGGGGAGAGTCTTCCATAAAATATCATGGTTTAATTCATTTGATAATTAAACATCATTTCTTGAAGAAAGAATCTAGGAAACAAGGTTGGCTTGAATTTTTGTTTGCACCTATTAAAACATAAAGAAAAACCCAAAAAGGGGCCATGACAAAAAGGGGAAAAGTGGAAAAGGGAGAATCTTCTAAAGGAGAACAGAAAAAGGGAAAAAAAAAGCAATAGGAATCCACTAGAGTGGCCTATAGTGCCTCCAAAAAGAGAAAACAAGACTTGACTGAAGAAATCCCTAGTAATGTTGAGACTATTGTGTCGATTCCTAAAGAAACCCCTATATTTGAAACCCCTTTTTGTAAAATCCCTAAAGAAACTTTTAAAGCCCATGAAGAAACCCAAACGCTAGTGCAGTCCCCTAAACAACCTCACAGCCCTCCTAAAGGCCCAATTCCATCTCTAGAAAGAACCCCTATAATTGAGGTCCATTACTATGTTGAAGAGTCTGAAGCACAATCAAAAGAAAGGGAGTCCTCAAAAGAATTTGAGGAAGAAGAAGTCGAGAGATCACCTTCACCTTCCCTGGCTATTGAGAGAAGAAAAGGCAAAGAGCCGATAATTGAAGAGGAAGAATTGCATGAAATATAGAATGAGGAAGAATTAGAAACAAAAGAATTGTAGAGAATAATGAAAATTTCCAAATTTGAAGCTAAGTTAGAGCAGGAAAAGGAATATGCAATTTATTTAGGAAAACTTGAAAATAAAAGAAGAGGAATTACAACAATCCCTCAATAGAACAAAGGAAATGGAAAATGAAATTGAACAAAAGGAAGCAAGGTACAAAGAACAGTTGAATAACACTGAGGAAGCTTTACAGCAGGCTAGTGCACAAGCATTGGCAAGTGCAAAAGAAATAATGAAATTAAAAGAGGAATTGTAGTTGAAGGAAGAGCAATTAAAACAACAGTCAATCAGGTTTTATTCTCAAGAGGCTTCTACTTCTACGGCTCCACCAAATTACCTTGCTTTACCTCCTATTCCATTTGATATTCCATCAGATGTTCCATGAAGAACTTAACCTAGATATCTTTCTTTAGTAGCCCTAAAATTGAAGCATGAAAATGACCAATTAAAAAGACAAGTACAACAATTGGAGGAAGAAAGAAGATTTGAAAAATCAATTGAGATATCCTCTGCAATGTTTTCAATGAGGAGGCCATTAGAGATATATGCATTATTTTTGAGGGAGAATTTTTTGCAATGGAAGCTCAATCAATTATTTTTAAGGAGAAACCTTGATTATCATAATGACAAAGATTTTTTGTAGGACTATTTCCATAGCCATCCTGATATTCAAAACCAAATGTGTGAATTTTTCTAGCATGGGTTTTTGATGGGGGATAATGATGATTCTTTGTTAAATGTTTATGTTGGGGAATTTCTAATTTGGTCATTTGTCTCTTTAATGCAAAATCAAGTTGAATGGTCGAAGAAGATTGAAAAATACAAAGAGGCACAGAAAAGGTACGGATTGCCAATGAGACCTAAAATTCCTCATGCAAAGAAGTATATTACAAGAGTCCAATCAATAGTAAGGAAAAACAATATCAATCCTCTCTATGTTTCCAATTTGTTGAATAGTATATCTACTTTCTAAAATTTTGTAGGAACACTTCCTCAAGTGGCAATAAATGCATGTCAAGAAAGATATTGCACCATCCCTAAGACATTAAGAAGGGAGCCTATAATCCCAAATAATATCAGATGGAGCTTAATAAGAGTAAGGCACGTGATCTCTTTAATAGAAAAACAACATGAATTTTGGGTTGGTATGCGGTTCAGGATGTCGATCATCATAATGCCTACCCCAAAGTTCAATGCACTTGACAGTATTCTGGCAGAGGTATTAAAAACCTAGTATGAGAAACTAAAGGAGAACAATGGCTTTGCACTC
Organism: Sequoia sempervirens; assembly: GCA_007258455.2. Lineage (NCBI taxonomy): Eukaryota > Viridiplantae > Streptophyta > Pinopsida > Cupressales > Cupressaceae > Sequoia > Sequoia sempervirens. The sequence goes on from VDFB02271358.1 coordinate 11,535,902, forward strand.
AAGACTAGACTACCACCACAATATAGGGAAGGAGTGTTCAACTGTGCCATTTGGATGGAAGCAATGAACAAAGACAAGGAAACCACTATAATTATTGACAAAGAACCATGAAGACATGGTTCACAATAGGTGGGGGAGAATGATAAGGGGCTCATAAATACTTTAAAATAGTCATTTTAAGGTTTAAAAGACTTGTTTATATTATTAATTAACATGACTGGCGGTAGATTATATGCTAATATATTTAATTGTTTTACTTTATGTTGGCTAATTTGGTAAATATGTTAGAGGTAATGCTTTATATTAAATGTGTCGCTTTTGTGATGATAATGATGAGTTAATTATACAGTTTTAATCTTTTACTGTCACAATTGGTATCCTATTCTTAAGGATCTTATTCAGGGTATTTAAGACTGTTGATTGATGACTTAGTTCAAAGATAAAGTTAAACTCCATGTTTAACCACATGAAGACAATCACACCACCGGTTGCTCCAACTGGATGATGAATCACTGAAGTTTCAAGTCAGCTCCTCTTATTCGGTTTAGGAACTTCTAGTCCCAATGTTGATCTAGCATTTTTCCCTCTGTCTATTTTCAGTTATGTTTTAGTTCTATTTTAATCTTTAGTTTAGACACCTTGTATCTTGGCAGTTAACACCATGTTTTGAATTCAATAAGGATATAGTTATAAATATCCATCTTTAGGTTTTAGAAAGGAGTTAGATAATTTTTTACTAGAATTTTGTAATGGTTGCACTACTCTGTTTTGTGTCCCTATTTTGATCAATTTGAATAAAAATAAGAAGTTAGCTCAAATCACTATGTTAGAGGTCTCACCGGAAGAAGAGTAGGGCCTGCTCAACCAAAGGAATTGACCTTATGTAGTATTTCTCTGAGTTTATTTTATTTATGTTCATTGGATATTAAATCTTGAATGTTAATTATGTTTGAATCATTTTCAGCAACTATGTTTAATCGATTTTAAGCTAAAATTCATCATGGTTAGAATGGTTTATTAGATTTGTTATGAAGTTTATTGAGTTAATCAATATTTAGATACTGTTTGTAGAAATTAAGTTTGATAATTATCTACTAGGTTTAATGGAAGCAATGATGGAAACTTATGGAAAGATGAAACTAAAAGGTGTTTGGAATCTATTCATGGAAATTAGTGTTTATGTTTTCTAGACCTTAATAATTATTTCTTTGCAATTTATTTTTGTTCTTTAAAATAGCATTTATTTTCTAGAAAATCTTAAAATAGATTTCATTTGAAGTAAATTAGAACTACATTTGGATTTCAAAATCTAGATTAAGAATTAAGTTAAATTTTAGTCTTTTCCATGAATTTGTCTCAATCAGTTCAAGCGAAGTCAAAAATAAGTCAAAATAACTTTAAATTAGGAAATAAGATAGAATTAATCCTTAGGAATTAGTCGTTGAAGTTCAGCTCCTGAAAGCTCCTGAAGGAGCCAAACTGAAACCAGAAGTCACTATAAATACAATGCAAAATCCCCCAAAAATTTGTGACAAACATCCTTATCGCATATAGCTCTGAGACACCCGATTCGATAATTAATTGACTAAATGATGTAAGTTGTGACATCAACGACCTTTCCCATCAATGAGGCTCCTAGGCTTCAGTCAAGCATTCTATTCATGGTGTATACTCTCATTAGAAATGACCATTTCCCATTTTGATTATTGGTTTTTAATTCTAGGTCTAGAGGTTCTTTTATGACAACTTAATATACTTTCCCATTTCATTGTTAATATTTTTTATTTTAGAAGAATTTAATATGCTAACTATCAATCACTTATCTCCATGGTGCTATGATGATTTTTTTTCATCTCAAGTGTTGAATCTATGTTCCAAAACTTCATTCACCAAATCTATGCTCAAAACTTCATTCAGTCAAATGTATTTGTACATTTTGGGGTAATTCCATAGCCTCTTCCAAATCTCCCATTGTTGCACAAGAAGGCGGGACACTGACAAAAGTTGTGGAATTTGGCAGTACACCTGCTAATGGAATTTGTTTGAAAGCTTCTTGTGCATTTTCTTGAAAGCTTTTTGTGCATATTCTGCAATCATGGCATTCCATGAGCATTGAAGCATATATCCTTCAGGTTTCCCCTTATTTTGGATGTTCTACTTGTGGGACCTTATGTAAATAACTTTAAATAAGCCTGATTCTATTTGAGGCGAAGCTATGTGCTTTTGGCATCGAGGATTGATGCTTGCATTAAAGTCTTATAGAAAAAAAAGTGGGATATTATTGTACTTGGTCAAAAACAAATACGCCTAGTTGTGTAACAACTAGAACAATACAAATCAACATCCTTCTATCTTGGTCTAGAACGAGAGCTTGAAATAGCGATTGGAAATTCATTAATACATTATGGAGAAAGGAAATATGTCATCTATTATAATACAATGGTTATGGTAAACATGTATGCAAAATGTAGAAACATACTAAAGGAATGTGGGACAAACTTCCCCAAGAAATATAAAAGCATGCATGTGTTGCATGAGCATTGTGGAAAAATATATCAAATAAATACTTTCCTGCATGGGGTAAGTTAACTAATTGACAAAAAAAATCTCAAATAAAGAGTAGTTTGCATGCGTAGGAATAATATGCAAGCCCCAATTTATGTCCTAATACATAAATATTTATACATACATAAATATAATACTAGTTTCTAGAAATGGTGTATATATACATACATATGTGTGTGTGTGTATGCATATATATGGTACAAGATGTTTGAAACTTAATTTGGTGATCATTATATGCACTTGGAGCTTTGGCACAATATGGTTATTTATGCAAGTACAAAAGGTTTGCTATTAATAGCTTTGCCCATAAAAAGTAAAATTATTGTCTATACAAAAAACCATAATTTCTCTTCACTTCAAAGAACAAAACTACCCTTCAGCATTTGACAAGAACTGCACAGTGCAGCCTTGTATTAATTTAAGTGAATAGTTTTTAATAAATTAGTACTAGTTACACTTCTATGCATTTATAACATCATTATTTTAAATATATTAAACTATATTAGTTTAAAATAATATAATTAATTAAAAATTACAACTAATATTATTTATTAAATTATGCATAATTTTTAATATTTTAAATAATAAACAAAATAGCTAATATAATTAATTTTAGTTATTAGTTTGAGTTATTCTATTAATATATATATATTTATAAGAATATCACTTTTTTCAAAAGAATTCTTAAAAATGTACAATAAAATAAATTAATAATATAATACATAGATTTATAATTTTATACTCATCTCTCCAAAATTTTCTAAATGAATTTATTCAATAAAATTCATTGCAATATAATTTCTTAGATAAAAATAATCAAAAGTTCAAAGTAGCGACTCATGTATTTCATTAGAGAAGGGTAAAGTGGGATCAATGGGAGTCCACTTATGTGTGCTTTCTTGTGGTATCAAAGGGTCAAACAAATAAAAATATTTTTTGTCATGAGCTTTTCCATAAATGAATATCTTGTCACCACACATTGTGGCAGCTTGAAATTGAAATTCAGGAGGATATGGTTCACTTTTACTCACTTGGTTTTCAAGATAATCATACTCTATGACATTGTCGCAATGAAAATAATATAACTTCCCAAATGCAACCAAATTTGAATTCGAGAGGATGCCAAAAGATATCTTGTCTATTGTTGTCCACGCTTGTACATTAGGATCAAAAATTTGTACATCCCTAAGCTACCCATAGACCACCAAAAAATTTCCTTGAATGAAACCACAATGACAATCACCACACACCCTTCTATTCATGGGAGGAAGAACCTCCCACTTATTTTCCTCTATATTGTAAATTGTTGCTTGGCATAGATCATTTGTATGGCTATGAAAACATCCATAATATAAATTAGGTCTTTCTCAAAGTCTACCGCATAGGATAAATTAAGATGTCCATGAGGAATATCGCCACCGCATGTCCATTTACCTACATTAGTTAGAACAAAGATCTCTTCAAATTATATTCTTAAAACTTATAAATAGAAAGGTTTGAAAAGTATTTATTATTTAGATAAAATATACTTTAACATACTCATTTAAAGATGGTAAGGGAATACTAGAATGAAAATCATAGATAAATATAGTTCCATGGGCGTAGTAGTTGTCATCTAAATGAAACCTTATGATAATAAATTTGGGATAGACTAGAATAAAGTAAGAGTAATCTGAAAACTCTAACAATTGATTCAGAATGGGAATGAATGTTTCAAATGAGTTTTGGAGAGGGTCATAAATAATTGATCTCCATCCATCTTTCTTTAGATTCTCAATTATTGCAACAAAGTCCTGGCACATACCAAACCTCTTTCTATGTTGATAGAACAATGAACTATTTATAATATTTTTCCATTTTTTACAAATAGTTCCAATCTTGTATTGTGATGTCAATGGCACCCTTTGTAAGCATTCTCTACTAAGATCATGTGGAAGACCAGGAATGATTTCCATTACCACTCTCCTTCCTCTATTGATCTTATAAGACTAAGTATAAAATAAAAAATATATTTATTTATTTTTGTATATTAAATAGAAGAAAATGAAAAAAAATTAATAGAAGAATATCAAGAATCTAATATATATCAATACTAGCACAACAAAACAATATCTAAATATATATATAATTAAATACTTAAACATTAAAATTATATCGTTATACTATGTTATCATATGAAAAAATATTATAATATATATTTTGATTGGCATATAAAAAACTAAATTTTGAAAGGAACAAAGGATGTGAGAGCTTGTCAATTAGAAGGGAAAAATGAAGAATAAATGAGTTGTAAACTAAGTACAAGCTTCTAAGTCACTAATATATTTCTTTTAAGGTATTTTTTCTTCAAATCTAAAGGAAATAACGGTCACCATATCCCTTATGTAATATTTTTTTTATTTTTAAAAATATTATTTTTTATTTAAAAATAAATTAATGGTAGAGTGGTTTATTGCTTACCACAATCTGCTTGCTATCACTATGGCAATGCAACCATAATGTGGCTTGGCTCTATGATTGCCAAGGTTTTAATGCTTTTGCATTATTATTTTAATTTCATTTAAACAAATATATATAGTATTAAATAACATAATATATTAAAATAATATATTTTTAATATTTATTTTATATATAATTCTATTAGTATAATAATGTATGTTATATTAATATTAATTTTCAATATATATTTATACATTTTTAAGTTTTTAAATGTGTATTTATTAATTTGTGAGTTATTTTTTAGACAAAAGGAATGATTATAAACTATAAATTAGAAAAAAATGTATATGTAATTTTGTAATATATAATTTTTTAAAATATTATTATAATTATAGTTTATTATATATTTTAGATTATTATTTTTTATTTTTTATTTTTTTTAATAATAAGAAGCTATTTGTAATTATTTTTTCTTTTTAAATCTCTAATTTCTGGTTTATGTTGCTTAATTGGTAAATATAATTTTATTTTAATTTTGTAAATTATTTAATTATCAAATAAGAAACATATGAATAAAATAATTAATAGATGCATATGAACTATCATACACAAAAAAAAATATAAAAAACATAGATTTAATGTAGGGAAAATCTTAACGTAAAACAACTCACAAAAGTTATCATATATAAGAAAACTTACATAAATGTTTATTAAAATAAATAATAAATCTTTGGATTAATCCCTTTCTCTTATCTTCCAAATGGTCTTTGAATCCTCTCTCTCAATGATAATTAACTATTTCAATCCTCAATGAAACATTACATGTTTGAATCCCCTTAAATATATAGAAGTAAAGTGAGCTATAAGCATATAGAAAGGTATCACACCTTTTCAAAATACAACATTAATATTAGTTAATAATTTAATAAATGTTTCCATATTAATTAAATTATTAACAAATTAAATATTTATCTAAGTATACTTAAAAACATATATATAATATAAGATTTTTATTCCTTGAATTGTAATATTATAAATATTTTAAAGGCTATTAGTCCCTTAATAACACTATGTTCTAACAAATTCACTAGTTACAAATGAAATATATCTAATTATTAATGATTAAGACATACAAATTATCATTATTTATTAAACAGATTGGACTTAATTTTTGAAGACATTTTCCCCATAACAGTGAATGTTAAAATATGAACTATTTTTCCTAGATTTTTTGGACTATTATCTATTTACTTTATGAAGGTAATTTATTTGCTCAACATTATGTTTATATTATATATAATGGTTTTTTTTACTTAATGTATTTTTCTACCTCGGATTTTTTTACTTAATTTTCATTATAATGGAAACATTTTTTTTACTTGAGAAAATTAAGAAAATTAAACTTTTTTTCTTCTTTAGAATGGATGAATTTAGAAATTTATCAACACAAAAGTATATATATTCACATTTTGAATAAAGCTAGAGAAGAGTTTAGAGTTGTTTATTTAAAAACAATATTTTACAGTTAAAAACAAAAGTTTAAATTGAAAATATAAAATATTATTTAAAAATAGTTTAAATTTATGAAATGATAATAATATATTTTATTATAATTGTTAATAATTAAATATATTTTAATATATTATACAATAAATTATAATATAATATAATTATTAATATGTATGTAATAATATTTTGACAAAAATACATGAAAAATATTAGAATTTAGGTTTTATTTTATTTCTATTTTTATTATCCTAAAAAAAAATTAATTAAAACTAAAATAAATATTATAATTAAAAATTATGTTTACATTATGTTTATTATTACAATTATAATTATGAAATGTGATCATTAGATGTCACAGTTTGCGTGGTAGTAGACCACTTTTGCATGCTCCTCGGGGTTGATTGCTAGTGTGGGGGGTGGTGTTTTGTGCTTGGAGAGGGGTCTTTTTGCATAAGTGGGTTTGGATTTTGTTTTTCTTATATTTTCTTTATGTTTGTTGCTTGTTTGAGGATTGAAGCATCTGGATACAATCCCACAATGGATTTTTGTGTGTCTTTAGGTGCAAAGTCACCATCTCCTTCAAAGAGGGTTGTTGATAATTTTTTGTTGTTTAATGACCCAGGGGTGGGAGGGTTTGCTCTGTTTGGGGGCCCTCAAATCTCAAAAATCAACAGATGCTTGAAGAGGAGCAAAGATAGGCATGTTCTAGTGATTCAACCAGAATCAATTGTTGAGGATGTTGAGTATCTTTTAAATCATTCCCTATTATGCAAATTCATGGAGATGCATGTCTCACTACTATTCTTGGAGTTGTGGGTGCAACAAACTTGGGCTTTGAAGGGTGAAATGGAAGTGATGTTGGGAAATAGCTATTTCACGTGTGGTCATTTTCAACTACATGCTGGATCGCAACAAATTTTTTGAAGGTGGGCCCTATTTTCACAACCAAATTGGTTTATTTATCAAGCCCTGGCACAATGGTTTTAACTCATCAGAGGAGCTCTTGAATTGTGTTCCTATGTGGGTGTGCCTCCCTTGGTTCCCAGTTGAGTACTGACATAATGACATCCTACAAATGGTTTCTCTGCTTTGGGGGAAGCTGGTGGGTCCTTCTTAGTAAACACAAGATAGAAAGGTAATCAATTTTTCTCGTATTTTTGTTGATATTGATTTGAGTAACCCTCTTCTAGATTCTTTGAAAATTCATGTGGGTACGTCTTCTTAGATGCAATGGCTAGATTATGAGACTCTTCCTTTTTGTTGCTAGTTGTGCCATGAATATGGTCATTTGCAGCAAAGATGTCCTAGGTCGAAATATTCTGAGGATTTTCCTTCTTAACCTCCTCACAATCCCCCTAAGGTTGAAAAAGGCAAGGCTCCTATTCTTGGTGATGTTGCAGATAATGAGGGTTTCAATCCTATTAAGCCCCACAACAAGAATCATGGATAGAAGAGGACTTTTAAGGAGTGGAAAGATTGGGGACACTTTTAATAGGTTTGATGTGTTGGATGATCTTAGCTAGTAGGAGGTGAATCCAGGTATGATGGCTCTAGATCAAGGTGTCTTAGAGGTGGTTTAGGAGGGAAATATTTCTGACAAGCTTTAGAATACACAGGATAGCATGGTGTATTCCAAATGGATACTAATCTTAGTCTAATGGTTCTAATAGTTCCTGAGGCCCTTGCTTCTATGGAAAAGTTAGGGGGGGAGAACTCTCTTCCATTAGTGAAGGTGGGGTCCAACTCGGATAAAGGAAGCAAGGCTTCTCCTTCTTTGGGGCTTCACCAAAAAAATATTAAGAAAGGGGCTCCTGAAAAGGCTTCCAAGGTAGGGAGAAAGAAGGACTTGGAGAAAATTAAGATGATGGGGGAGACTTTGGTGGAGTCAAGATCTGTTAAGACTCTTGATTCACACTTTTCCAACCCTCTAAAATGATTATCCTCTCATGGAATGTAAGGGGATTGAATAGTGGTCCTCGACAAAAAAATTGTTTGTGACTTGGTGAGAAATCATTCTCCTTATGTGATTTTCATATAGGAAACTAAGTTGTCTGTAGAGAATATGTGTGGTTTGGTGCCTAAACTTTGTGGGTGTGATCAATGCTAGTGCATTGGTGCACAAGGTAATGTTGGAGGTTTGGCTTGTTTATGGAATCCATTGAAGATTTTCCCTCTTTGGTGGATGTCTTGTAAGTCTTCTATTCTTGTGGTTGCTTCGAGCCTTGAAATTGGAGAAACTATTCTTCTTTCCAATATCTATTCCCCTACTGATTTTCCTAGTAAGCAGCACCTATGGTCTCACATCTGATTTATTCGGAGTTTGGCACCTCTTTATCCCTAGGTTATTGCAGGCACGCTTTCAATGCTATTATTGATATGGAAGAAAAGAGGGGAGGAATTTTGAGGTTGGAGCCTTCCTCTTTTCTTCTTTGTGATAATATTTTTTCCTTGAATCTTATTGGCATTAAGCCTAGTAATGGTTAGTTTACTTGGAACAATAGGAGAGTTGGGGAGGATTGTAGTGTTGAAAGGCTTGATAGGTTCTTGGTTTCCTATTTCTATATTGGTGGATATTGGTCTATTTGTTTTGAGATTCTAAACTAGAGGGGTTTGGACCCATTTTCCTATTAAGTTATTTGCTTTATTGACTCAAACTGCTCGATCTCCCTCTTTCAAGTTTTAACTTATGTAGCTACGGGATCCCTCTCTGCAAGATTATGTTGCTAAGTGGTGGCTTTTGGGTAGACCTGCTTTTGGGACCGCTATGTATTCTTTTGTCAAGTAGCTATAGTATGTGAAGTACCAACTCAAAAGGTGGAACAAGCAATGTTTTGGAAACATCTTCCATGCTAAGGTTGTTGCTCAGACTAGTTTGGATGCTATTACCAATGAGATTAAGGAGTTTGGCCTTTCTGAGGGCTCTCTCAAGGAGGAGGCAAGGGCTTTGAAGGAACTGGAGGAGTGTGAGTTATGTGAGGAGATTTACTAGAAATAGAAGGCTCGGGTTGAATGGTTGCATTAGGGGGACAAAAACAATTCCGTTTTCTTCAACTCTGTGAAGGACAAGAGACATGGTAATTTGATCCAGGCTTTTCTTGTGAATGCTAGGGTGAGAATTTTTCCTCTTTGGGGGATATTTTCAGAGAAGCTTCACAGTACTTTTCCTCCTTGTTTAGGGAGGACTCTTTGGATATTTTGGCAACTAAAAATCATTTTTTGTCATGCATCCCTTTTTTGGTTTTTGTAGAAAAGAATGAGCACCTCTTGGGTTGTATTTCCTTGGAGGAATTGGAGGCCATTGTCTTTCAGATGAAGAAAGGGAAATCCCCTAGTCCTAGAAGCTTTCTGATTGAATTCTTCTAGGAATTTTGGGACATTATAAATCTGGATTTATTAGAGGTGGTTTGTGAATCTTAGAGGAACAAGAAGATATTGAGTGCTATGAATTCCACTTTTCTCATTCTCATCCCTAAAAGTAAAGGGGGCGGATAGGTTGAGTTTATTTCAGCGCATTTCTCTTTGCAATGTAGTCTATAAAATTCTTTCCAAGCTAATTGCTAAGGGTTGAAGCGGTGGATTAGTAGGGTTATTTCAAAGGAATGGGGAGGCTTTGCATGGTGGATAGGAAAATCTTGGATGGTGTAGTCATTTCCATTGAAACAATTCATTCCATGGAAATCTCTAAAGAAAAAGCTATGTTCATCAAGTTGGATATGGCAAAGGCTTATGATAGAGTTAAGTTGTCCTTTTTGCATAAAGTGATTATTACTTTGGTTTTATTGAAGAGTGGGTTATGTGGGTTATGAGTTGCATCTCAACCACTTCTTTTTCGATTCTAATTAATGGGGAACTGTCTTCCAAGTTTGGGGCCTCTAGAGGTCTTCAGCAAGGGGATCCTCTTTCTACTTATTCATTATTTTGGTTGAAGGTCTGGGGAGAGTTATTAAGAGTAAGATGGCACAAGGTCTTATTCAAGGTTGGGTTTGTGGTAGTGGCTTACCTCCTCGATCACACCTGCAATTTTTTATGATACTTCTTTGATGGGTGTGGCCAAGGTCAGTGAGGCCACTAATTTGTGCAAGTCTTTGGACATTTATCTTTCTGCTTATGGGCAGATGATTAATGCGGGTAAATCTTCCATTCTCTTCTTTAATAATGTGAGGCTCATTCAATAATGGATTGCTCACATTTTGAGGTTTTAGATTGGCTCTCTGTCTTTGATTTATCTCAACATTCCTATCTCTTCTAGTACCCTCCCTAGGGGCTCTTGGAAAAATATTTTAGACAAGTTTCATGTGAAGGTGAACCATTGGACTCACAGGTGGCTTTCTTTTGTTGGTTAGGTCCAACTTATTAAGTCGGTGATGTAGGCTCTTCCCAATTATAGGTGTATGCTCTAGGTGGCTCCCATGGATTTATTAAGTATTTAGACTCTCTAGATAGGAAATTTTTATGGGCTAGCAGCTTGTTGTTATCTAAGTGGAGCCTTATGAAGTGGGATATTGTTTGTAGTTTGGAGTAGTTTGATGGCCTTGGGTTGTGGCAATCCACTCTAACTGGTCTAGCATTTTCTGCCAAGCTTTACTAGAGATATGGTGTTTGGAACAGGAGCATGTCTAGGCCAAGATTATTTCTCATAAATACCTAAGTGGGATACCAAAGGAGGAGGTTCCTTAGTATACACTTGTGGGGAAAGGTTTTGTGATTTGGGAAACGCTTAAAAAAGGTACTAAGTTGATCAAGGAGGGTTTTTTTTGGATATGTAGTAGGGATTCTGAGGCTCTCTTCTGGTTTGACTCTTGGGATGGCTTTTCCCCTATCATGAGTAGCTATCCTAATATGCAGGATCTTTCCCAACGCTTCTTGGAAGCTGGTTGGTCTCAGGTGGTTGATATTAAGACTTCTTATCTCTGTGGGCATGTGGAGGTGTCTAGATGGAAGGTACCGAGTGAGTGGCTTGTGGCTGGATTGGAGGAGGATCATGCTAAGCTTCGAAATATTCTGGAAAGTAGACAATGCAACTCTCTTAGGGATAGAGATATTTTGGCTTGGAGTTTGGAGCCACGATGGTAGTGGGTATCAAGAGTTGATTGCTCAGAAGTATGGTGGATAGGAAGTTCCTTGGTGGAAAAATGTTTGGAATAAGTTCTCCTGGCCCAAGTGTAATTGTTTCCTGTGGACCTTAGCTTGGAATAGATGTTTGAATTGGAAAAATATTTGGAAGCGGGGATTCCAAGGCCCATCTATTTGTGCTCTTTATGGGTGTGTAGTGAGGAGGACTCATCTCACTTGTTCTTTCATTGCCCTTTTTCTATGCTTAATTTCGTATTTTTGGTGGGGTATTTAGAGACATCCTTGTGTTCATGCCTCTTCTCTAGTTGAATTATGGAGTAGTCTGGGGAGACCTCCAACACAAGCCTCTTTCCTCCAAATTGTGTGGTGCATCGGCCCTGCTTTCATTCCTTTGGAAAATCTAGTTGGAAAGGAATCGCAAGATTTTTTAAGGGGACAAGTGATGATTCAATAGGTTTGGTAGAAAAAATTTTATATGATTTAGGAGACTGTGAATGCTAAATGTGAAGTGGCTTTTCCTTTGGAAAGAAGTGATGATGAGATTGTGAATAGATTGGGCCTTTGTGGTTTGGCCTTCAAATCCTTTTGGGTTCAAAGAGGTAGGCATGCTAAAAAGAAGGTTTAGAGGGTTGGGAGTTGGTCTCCCCCTCCGATGGATGTTTTTGAATATCAACACCAATGGACCTGCTAGGATTGGTGGGGCTGGGAGACACAACTCTGGTTCCATTATTTTTCTATTTTCCATTCATAAAGGGCAATAAAACAACAATCTTATGGAGGGGTTTGGGATTCTTTGGGCTATTGAGCGTGCATGTGCTCTTGGTTGGTGCAATATTATCTGTGAATTTGATTATAAGATCATTGTCAATTTGTTGAAGGGGCAGAATTGGAAGGAGGTGAATTAACAACTTGCTTCGATTGTTCAACATATTTTATGACTATGTTCCATTTTGGAGGTGGTGTCTTTTATTCGCATCCCTTGATAATGGAATAGGGTTGCTGATTGTTTGGCCAAATGGGCTTCTGAGCATGATAGTGATTGGCAGATTGAGGGATGGGAGTAGTTATCCCTAGATTATTGTCAAGTTTTAGAGAAGATTATTTCAGAGGACATGATTGGTTGATGTTGGTTGTGGTTGGGTATGTTGTGGTATTGAGTCTTGGGTGTGTTTGTGTTGGTTTGGTGATCCTACTTCTCATTGGGTGCCTTTATGGACCTTGATCTCTTTGTAATTGGTGATTTTCTTATATTAATAAATTTTTACCCTCTTTATTCAAAAAAAATTGCAATTATAATTATAATTATATAAATTAAATTAATTATATTATAATTTTATAATTAATGAAATTATATTTAGTAAAATATAATAAATTTATTAGAACTAGAATTACATTTTTTATTACAATTACACTTAATTACAAATTAGAAATAAAATTTTAATTAAACCAAATGGACTTATTAACTAGATTGATTTCATAACTAAACAAAATAACTTTGTTTATTTTGTGTTATTAATAATTATTAACCACTAAAATAATGATGGATAAGATTTAAAGTAGATGAAATTCTTATAATAAAATTGGAAATGGAATCTATAACATTTAAAGTATATTTTAATTTTAAATTTTCAAATGTCAAAATTTGTTTTAAAATTAGCCCAACAAAATAAATGTGAAAATCTTATAAAGTGACCATCTACTTACTTTGTTAGCATATTTTTTCTTTATCTTTTTAACTAATAATATTTTAAAATTAAATTACAATTACAATTATATTGAATTTATTAATTTTTAATTAATTAAAAGTTATATTAAATTTGAATTGTACTTACAATTAATAAAAATATATTTATTTGATTTAATTAATAAAAATACATTTATTTGATTTGAGTGGGATATAATGTTTTAATTAAAATTAGAATAAAAATATATACATAATTATTTAATTATTTAGTTTTAGGGTTATAATATATAACATAATTCTAAGTTACTAATTATTTCTTTGTAATTTATGGCCTACCTCTAAATCACAATCATGACTCATCTATCAACTAGATAACAAACACTTTACAAAAATATATAATAAGAGTAAGACAAGTGACACATGACCTATTTTCTTGCCATGAATAGATTGCAAACATGTTTTACATATGAGAATCTGGGAGTGTCAACTTTTTTTAGCTATTTTTATGTAGCAATGTTCAAACTACCTACAAGATGTGTTGAAATTATCAAAATCGATAGCCAAAGCACTGATACTTGAAAAATAAATCAATAGATTTGTCAAGAAAACCTACATGGTTGATGTCAAATGACTAATAATATCCATCCATGAGATTTTTATTTTATTTTTGTGTTGAAATTATCAAAATTGATAGCCAAAGCACTAATACTTGACAAATCAATATATTTGTCAAGAAAACCTGCATGGTTAATGTCAGATGATTAATAATATCCATCCATGAGGTTTTATTTTATTTTTCTTTTTAAATAAAGCATAACCAATTTGAAATATTTACAATCTTATTGATATGATAGTATCAATGTGTTAAGGGGATCCAGTTTATTCACAAATGGGGATATGGCCAACTGCCTTTACCCCATTAAAACCAGATTGGAGTACATAATAGTGATCCTTCTTAGCTCTATCAAATATGTGTGAATTCAAACCAACACCTTGCAATTGTGAATACAAAAGCATGGATTCAGGTTGGAATGAATTTTTCCCTATCTAGTAATATAATTAGTAATCCCTTCTCCATGATCACGAGGTAAAATATTGCATCATTACAACTACCTTGCTCAATATGTGAGACTGGGGACAAAAACATCAGAGAATTATACAGGTAACAAAGACTGGGGGAGAAATTTGGAATATAAAACATTTGAGATTTTTTTCTTTTCTTTGTAATAATTAGTTGCAATTGATTGTTGCACTGCCAAAATTTGAATCCATGACCTATCTTTTGCTACAAATTTTCCAAACTAGCCTACAAATGGTTTATTTACTCAAATATTTTGTCTAATTTTGTTTTGACTAAAGTTGAAATACTAATTTAGTGGTTGCTTAAGCTCTAGTCTTTATTTGAAATAATTATTGTTGGCACAAATTTGAAATCTTATGCATGCTCAATTTAACTTAATATTTGTGAAAAAAATTAATTGTGAGGAGTTTTTTCATTAATTATCTCAAGAGAGTCCCTTTTATTTGTTTTCATAGGCCTTTATTTTATCACATACTAAATTTTCTATAACCCAATTGATTCACCAAGGACATAAATTGTCATCCTCGTAGAAAATAATGTATGAATTTCAATTTATGCATTTGTTTAGTGGTCTTCTCCAAGCCATATCATATATTGGGTGTGCAATACAAAAATCCATTTAATCCTTTCAAAATTTTGGAAAAAACCTAATTTCTTAAGAGGCCCATGCCCATCCAAGTCTTTGTAGTCTTGTTTCTTTCCCTCAAATTTTGAGGGATTTTAATACATATGATATGGGCATCTTTCAATCATGACACTCAATGTAAAAAAATTATATGTTTTAATCTAGTTTGTATTGGAGAATATTTCGGTTTCTTTGAGATTTGCAAGCACCTATAACCCAATTGATTCACCTATAACCCAATTGAGGTTCTATAACCCAATTGATTTACCTATAAAATTGAATTGACATATGAACTTGAATATATAGTTGTAAGTGAATTGGCAGAAATCTAATGCTTGGATTTTTCCATTCTTTAAAAATATATAAGACTATTTTTACATATACAACTTAAGTTATTCTAATTCATATCAACCAATACAATAATAGTCACTATCAATGACAACGATAACTTAAATGAAAAATTACTTGATTAGTTCACTTAAATACCTATCTTCATGAGCTATGTCCTAGAAATAGTAGTTACTATCAATGCATGAAAATAACTTAAGTAACAAATTTTTATTTTAGTTCACCTAAATATCTATTCAAATCAACTATGTCCTAGTCATTCCTTTATCTATTTGTATTATCAAACAAAACTACTTTGAGAATACAACTATCAATTGTTATCATGTCAATTTGATAGGACCACCACTACTCTCAATTTTCCTACAAATCAGAAAACAAAACGTCCTGCTAGCATTTGGCAAGAACTTAGTAATAATGTGGCCTTGTTTACTTACACCGAAACAAAAGCATGTAATTAATTTTTAATTACGTTGAAACGAAAGCATGTAATTAATGGTCACGATTTGCAGTAAGCTAAGATATCATTTTAGAGGAAACATTTTTTTATCAACGGCTACGATTTACCTTTTTAGCTAGATTTCAGTAGGTATTTTTGCGTACATGAAAATGCTGACCTTCATATTGCCTGTTGAAACTGTAGGAAATGTCTTTCAGCATAATGACGAGTGGTAAAATATTAATGTGTTAGTCGGTTGGTCAGCTTAAAAGTCAATTTCTTTGGTGATCATATTATTTAAATCACCATATGCTATCATTTGTTGAATCCATGTTGTATATCTATTATCAGAAATGAAAATTTACTAGAAATGAGAGTGCTAAAAGTTTTTTACATGAAAGAAAAGATGCAAAGACTTTTAATATTGCACTTGAAAGAAATTAACCAGGTCTATATGAGATGTTTTCTAACTTATATGTTATGATCTTAATATTATATATTCTTAAGGATAAACATTTGTAACATTCTTAACCCTAACATAATTTTAGTTAATATACTAATACTCTTTAATTAAGATGAAGGGGTATGTATGTCCTTACATAGTTTAGCATATAAATAAGGAAGATAATTCTCTCATATCATCTTATTATGGAATATTGAATTCATATGTTATTAATTGATTATTGAGGGTCACTACTCGAAGTGGTATGTTATATTTATGATTTTTACAAATATTTTCAATAAATATCTTAACAAATGGTCTGAGAACTATGATTTCGATCAAAAAAAATTGTTTCCACCATAGCTTCCAAACTAGTGTGAATTTGGATCTGATTTTTAAAAAAAATTGAGATGTATTAGGTAAGTTCTCAAACAAAAAAAAGACTTTAAAGGTAAGATTTCTAAACTTTATTAAGATTTTACTTTTTTTCATTAATTTGCTTTATAAGTCGAAATTTTATGATTTTTTTTAAATTATATTTTTGAAAAGTTTATAAAAAATTAGATAGGGTTAATTATTTGTAATTTATTATTGGAAATAAAATAGATCAATTAATTTAGTGGTCGAAGTTTAGTCAAAATTTTAATTAATTTGCTCTATAATGTGCAATTTTTGAATTTTTTGTAAACAAATTATATTTTTGAAAAGATTATCAAAAATTAAGTAGGGAGAGTTCTTTGAAATTTATTTTTAGACAAAATATATTCCTTAGAAATCTAAGTTTGATCCAAAGTGAAACATCAAATTCACTTTCACACCAAATATTTTCCTACCTTAATATATCTTAAAATAAAGAATAATTAAAGTTATGTCATCTTAAGGATTAGAGGACCTTTTCTACATATACCAAATATAAGGACCCGTTTTATTTTCCACCACCAAAAATTGAGGAAAAAATTCCACAAAAACCTAAAACAACTTTCATTAAAGTTAAATTGTTTGACCCATTCATAAAATCCTTAAATGAGGGTTTAGATATGCTTACAAAGAATTTTTTTAGCAGAATTAAAGTTCCAACAAACCACCTAAGTGGATATAATCCTAATAAACCAAATCAAGGGATAAGAGAACCTTTTTGAGATCAACAATTATACCTACCAAGAATAAATATTCATATATTTGATGGTAGAAATGTAATATAATGGATAGGCTTCATAAAACAATTTAAAATTCACAATATACCAAATAATTTCATAGTTGACATAGCTTTACTATAATTAAAATTATGACCTCACCAATGGTACCAATGGAAGATGAGTGATAGACAGGACAATTATTTAGTTGGAAAGAATTTAGTAAAAAGAATTAGCAACCTTTATGAGCAACCATGAATTGAAAATTATTTTGCCCAATTAAAAAATTTAAAACAATTAAAGTTTATATTTAAATATAATGTTGAGCATTTGAGATTGACACTTAGAGCTCTCAAGGTGGCACCTTACCAAAAGGCTCTAATTGTACATCAATGGACTTAAGGACCAAATTCAACATGATGTTTGTCTACTAGAACCTTGTACAGTTATGGAAGCTATGCAACAAACATTGCATATTGATAAACAAAACACCACCAAAGGTGAAATCATGAAAGTATCTCATAAAAATGTGACTAATGCTTCTAGCAAAAGCATAGACAAATTCTCTAACATAAGAGAAATTAGTAAGCTCTCTCCTCAATAAAAGATTGAGAAAAAAGAAAAAAAACATGTTGGAATTGTGATAGCAAATGGTCAAGGAATCATAAGTTTTCTAGTAGTGAGAAAAACAATGAGGTTGAAGAAGAGAGAAATACCTACAAAAGAACCAAACATAAAACTTAAGAATGAGGATTCCAAGGAAAAAGAAAGCACTATTATCGCCTTAAATACATTGAATGAAACAAATGTACCATAAACATTCAAAATAATTGATAATACAAAAAAAATGTGAAAAAGTTAGTGGATATTGGTAGTACACATAACTTTATCGATAGAACATTAGCTAATGAACTCAATTGTTTTGTTTATCTTGTCTTCAATCTTCTAGTCATGATAGCTAATGGGAAACAACTACCTTGTGATAGTAAATGCCATCATATAAAACTCTCCGTGAGAAATTATCAACTAAATTCATAAATGTTTTCTATCCCTACTAGGGGAGTGGATGTAGTTTTAGGTGTACAATGGCTTAAACAAGCAAGAACAATATCTTTCAATTTTAAGACTTATCCATGGCTCTTAAGATACATGGGAAAAAATATTAAATTTTGGGAATAAAATCACCACCAAGTGAAATCATTAGCTCCCATAGGATGGAGAAATTACTCAAGAAAGGTTCTTATAATATAGCACAATTACATTTTATGGAAGAAAAATATGATAACTCAAAATAAACCAAAAATTCAAAAGATTATTTAATACCATCAAAAAGCATTTCAAGAATCCTAAGGATGTACATCTAATTGGAGACATTGAATTAATACTAAGCAAGCTTACTGCATTTGAAGTGTTGATAGTTCTAATGTTGAAACTTGAAATGTCGCAAACAAATATCGTGATATGAACTTGAATAGCTTAAAGAAAGTTTTCAAATTTAGATCAGTAATAATTAATAAATCCTTTTACCCTCAAGTTTTTCAGCTTGAAGAATAACATCATTTAGAACAATAATAAATCTTCTTAACCTTTTGTATAATATATTATTATCAGCCTTGGTATTCAAATGTTTTGGAAACTTGCTAAATTAGTTAAATGAACATGGCATAGCACTAACGTCATTTCCTAAAAAATATGTATCATTGAAAATAAACTAGCATATCTATCCTATCATAGTCTATATAGAAAACGTCAAGAGATATCAATTGTAGGAATCCAAAATGACAATAATATTAATATTGTGTGTTTGTAATAATATTTTCATTAGTTGTGTATTCTACTTTTGTAAGTCTATGTTGGTCTTTATGTACCTCTATTTGTTGGTCGTCACCCTTGCATGGGTATACACAAAATTGTGTGTATGTTATTTTGTGTGTATGTTTTAGTAGTTTTAATCTTTACTATATATTTGGATGAAGCCCTATAATAGATTCTCAACATTATCATCTAGAAAAAGATCCACATGATGCAATAAAAAGCTAGGTCCTTAAGCCACAATGCATCTTCCCTTGAGTAGACTTACCATATCTAGAAAAGAAGTGACTTGCTCCACTTTAGTTACAAGTATTCTGGCATGTTCAAGTGTAGATGTTGTGCCACCAATTGAAAAAATAGTATAGTTGTAGTACAAAAGAAACAAAAAGAATTTATGGACATACACACCACAATAAAAAGTACAATTGAGAATTTGTGAAATATATAAATAAAAACTCAAAGCACAAATAGTTGTGCTGAGTGAAAATGTATTAAATACATGCACATGTTGTTAAGCACTTCTTGGAGATCCATCACAACTCACAAGGAATTTATGTTTACGTTGAGAGACGTCTTACAATATTTTTCTTATATTTGCATTCCTATAATAACTTCAACATAGACTGTTTCATCTCCCTATCTAATATTCTCATCACATCTTCTGCAAGGGAAAGGTACATTGTAATATTCCAAGATACTATGCTTAAACTCATGTCTGTGTGATAACCATACAAGGTCATGACTTAAATATATCTTCCAAAAAGCTTCTATGGTTTTTTTCTAACATGCATTCATACTAACAAAAGCCAGTAATCATCCCTTACAAATGGAGCTACTAAATAGGGCATTTGTGCAAGATTTAGTATCTGAACAGAATGTTGGTTTTTCCAATCATAGAAAGAGAAGATGGCGCCTCTCCCGTCCTATCATTTTCTACTCTTATTTGAATTCTATATGTTTCCCTTGATCCCTTTCTGTTTCTATTAGAACTCTGTTATCTCTTTCTTCCTCCTATGCTTTTCTATTGCCATCGAACTCTGGTGTTTCTTTATGTTTCCATTGTACTCCTTTCTATTTCTATTGTAATCTGGCTATGGCTTTTGGATCTAACTTATTATAAATTTTAACCATGAGAATGAATAATAAATCAAATTTATATTGAGATTTTTTTTTAATGCAAAACGTATTAAAATAACTTTTCACTGATTGACCAAAGGGTAAAGATGAAATTTTATCAAATTTTATGAAAATGTACCAAAAACACATTGAAACTTAGTAATGTTCTTGGTTCTATAAAACATGTAACCGTGTGCCAAGGGATAATTGTATAGATTAACCACTGCTTGAAAAAAAAACTTGAATTTTATTTTGTGATTGTTTTCACATACCCCAATAAAATGAACTCCCTTTTCCAAGTAACTCTTGAAAGCTAATTTGCAAGTATTGGCAGGGCACAATTAGAAAATGAGCAACTGAAAAAACAAATAGCAAAACAAAGTTTCTCTTCAAGTTTCTAGAAGCAAAGACCTGCTAAAAGCATACATTTCTTGAAATGGATCATATAATTCAAAGAAAACCATATGATTAACTTACCCTAGATTCTGAAGGCTCCTACCAAGGAATTCCAGGTGGTGTTTATCTGATAAAGATATTGGAGCTTGCTTTTACTCTGCTACAAATAAACCCAAAAGTATTTCAACCATATGTACAAATTGTGGATAATTTGGTGCTTTTATGCAATTCTGGCACAAAAATGTGGTTAGTTCTCCGTGGCACAAAATTATGTCTTCATTAAAGTATGATAGCTATTGACCAGTACCATGAGACCCCAAATTGCTGCTTTTAAAACCAAAACTGTAAATACAAAGGATATACTGCATTATTATATACTGATTACCATCTCTCTCAGCCAAAACAAGTCTTGATCCCCCAAAATTGAACTAAAACTAACATCATCGATTTCGACAGAACTGGGTTTCGACAAGTTTTATTTGAACTTATTATCAACACTAAATTTCTAAACTATGCTTTGTTTGGATAACTCCCACACTAACGAAATAATGATGTTATCTGCTGTATAAACATAACCATCCTCTATGGAGACCTTGACGCCTGTGTCGCTTTACTTGATTTTCCGCACCACCTAAATCTACAACAGCTTCTTGTCAATCAAAATTTCCATGTCGCAGAAAGGGTTTTCTAAATCTTAGAAATGAAAGGGAACAAACCTTGTTGAGCTTAAGGCATTCATCTGTTATGGTTATGTTACTGCTGGACAAAAACTCTTGGGCCAATCTTTGCACAAGATGCTCATATCCTCGACTGTCTACCACGAAGTATTATTCATCGCCTGTAGTAATCAAATGTTGCAATGGGCTCAACGTTTTTTAAGCTTGTTACTCTAGGAGGCTCTGCATGCAAAACAAGACAAAATATTATACAACAAACCAGTTATTGAATAAAATAAAATATTTGAGACAGCAAATTAGAAAAACACTTTAATATATTATTGAATAGAAAATTACATCACAACTTGATGATTTTTGGATTAATTACAAAGGCAGCTTTGTTGCTGTATTTATAGATTTTATGGAAATATCTAAAATCTCTTAGAAAGATTAAGGGAAGACTCAAGAAAGAAAAATCTGGAAAAAGACTGGAATGAGATAGAAGTTTCTATCTAGAGTTGGAAGTTTCCATAATCTGGAATATTCCACGAGATAAACTTTTATCTCCAACAAAGACTTCTAAATACACACTAAGACTTCCTAATTACATTATCAAATAAACATTATTTCCAACACCATTCCAACTGATAATTCAAAGAAAACGATATATATATTTGTCGTTAGATGAGAACCTGCTATTTCGAAGTCATAGAAGAAGAAATCAATGCCCATCTCCAACCGTGTCTTTGGTATCAAAAGAACCCTTAAATGACAGTTTTACAACTACCGCATATCCTATCTTCATATTCAAATAAACATGCCTATATTCCCATAGATGACTATGTCACGTTGCTACCTCAGTAGATAAGTATGTGATGTTGATTTTATTTTGGGAAAATTAATTTTTAAATAAATGAAGGGTGATGATTTCAAGAACTCTCCTTGATTTAAGATAGAATTTTTCTGAACACACAAAATGCCATTGTAAGATGTCGACGTAATAAAAACGAATCTCACACACTGTCAATTTAACAATTACAGTTCAGAGATGTTATATTCAATAAATTCCCTTTCAAACATCGGAGTCATTTATGACCCGAAATGACCTGAAAGTAGCTGGTGAAGGGTCCTTGACTATAAGCTCTCATACAGTCACAAAATAACTACCCCTGAAATCTCCAGAATTTTCAATCAGAACTGCTCTGGCAGGTGAGCAAAAGGAACGCATCCTGATTAGTTACTGTTATGATTTCGACCAGTGAAGGCCTTAGAAATTACTGGACTACATAGACTAGATTCCTGAAAAGAATATCAAACCCATTCCTATTATCTTGAAAAACGTACTTCACCAAGGACCAGGACCAAGTACTAGGATATTGACAAAAGAATTGGCTTGCATAGTTATTTAATTCACAAGATTCTTATACCTGAGAATATTTAGCAGTTCAATGAGAAGATAATATTGCAATAGCTAGGTGAATAAAATGGAACAGGAATTTGCTTCCAAAAAAAATTATCCTTCACTTTGAAGATTTACATAGCTCTGGAACAAGAATTGGCTTTGACAAAGTGGAGACTTCCTTTGCACATAATTAGTTCTAAAACAAAATCAAGCTGGTAACTGCAGCTTCTCATTGTTTTTCCAGCTGTAATACCAGACAACAGTTCAATCATGACCAAAGTTAGACACGAATATGAATAAAAGGAAGTGTAAAATACAGAAATGCATAAACATGGAGAGCTATTTGCCCAAAATGAAGATTAAAGAACCCAACCTTTTGAAATAATAGTAAAAAAAATCTGCATAAAGAGCCGTCTGAATGATCCCAGATACCCAAGCTGAGAAATGAATAGGAAAGGGAATATCAGACAACCTTGAAAAATATTTGTTTCCCCAAACTGAAATAATAATGGACAGAAAATTTCTTACGTATCCATCGAAAGTAATGTTTCTCGGTGAAATAGCGATATATCCAATTCAGGATGTAAAATGCCCTGTAAGCCCTGTAAAAATTAAACATTGCTTGCTGTGTCAAATCAGCCAAATGAAGAAATTCTGTTAAGCAACTGATATCTCTTACAACCATAGCATTCAAACAATAAGTATTCACCACATAATTTTACTGCTACTACAAACTATGAACATATATAGCATAGACAAGGGATAAAATCTAGTCAGCAAAAGTCTTCCATATTACTACATATGCAATCAGCCACATGTACAGGATGGTGAACTCCATAAGTGGTCCATGATTTGCTGAACACACTTAGGCTCTTCATTATCATCTCTAAGAACTTTTTAAATTTCCTATGTCAAAATGTTCAGATACGTGAAGGCCGGAGGCAGAGGGAAAAAATTCACACACAGTAAAAAAAAAATAAAACATAAAATATTATTTTCTAACACACAGAGCTGCTGCTCGTAATTTTCTGTTTGCTCACATTCACCTTCTTCTCATTCTCGTTAATTCAAAAGTAATTTTCAATTACAAAATATATGTTGTAGGTAAAAAGTCACGTGAAAGATTTTCACGGATGAGAGGGAACGAAAATACAATTTAAATTCAAAATCACCTAACTAACTTTACCCCCTGTCAAAATGCATTTAATACAATGTCCTTTTCATAATATTAAGACTTAAATATTAATTATTTCGTATCCGGATATTTCCTGACGGTGGCGGCTTTTTCCATAGTTCCCCGCGGTATCGCGATGGTTAAAATCTTTATTGCGATATTGTGGCAGCAATTAGTTGACGGCCCGGTAAACTGCGGCAGTTAAAAATAAAACAAACTTTTACGGAGTCTCCCGCGGTGTCGCGATTAATATTTTATTGATTGCGATATAGCGGGCATTGGCTGGAATAAAACAAAACATTACGGAAGACTCCCGCGGTATCGCAATGGTTATTTTATTGATTGCGATAAAGTGGGCAGTGGTTGGCGGGGACGGCGGCAGTTAGGGTTAATATTCCAACACTCCCCCTTAAGCATAACTGCACTGTCCACCATGCCCAATCTGTTCCTTTGAAAAATAAAATTATCTCTTCCCAGCGGCTTTGTAAAAATATCTGCACTATGCTCTTCTGATCTGCAAAACTCTAAAAATATATCACCATTGTTAATTAATTCTCTGATAAAATGATACCTGGTATGAATGTGCTTGCTTCTCTTGTGAAAAACTGGATTCTTCGAAAGAGCTATGGCTGAATTGTTATCACAGTAAATTTTTGTTGCCTCCATTTGTTCATTTTGCAATTCTTTCAAAATTCTTCTCATCCAGATTGCTTGACATGCTGCACTTGTGGCTGCCACATATTCTGCTTCGGCTGATGAAAGACAAACTATTGGTTGCTTCTTTGAAGACCATGAGACAACTCCTGTCCCAAATACATAACTAGATGTGCTTTTTCTGTCATCAATGCTTCCAGCATAGTCATTGTCTGTGTATCCTATGAGTTTGAACTCATCTGAACTTGAATACTTAATGCCAAAATTTCTTGTTCCACTTACATACCTTAAAATTCTTTTCCCTGCTTTCCAATGGGTGTCTTTTGGTGTTTCCATAAACCTAGAAATCAAACTTACTCCATACATAATGTCTGGCCTTGTGGCTGTGAGATACATGAGACTTCCAACAAGCCTCTTAAACAGAGTTGGATCAACATTAGACCCTCTATCATCCTTGCTTAGATTCAGACCTGTCACTGTAGGTGTTGGTGTTGGTTTGCACTTCATCATATTAAACCTTTTCAAAATGTCATTTGCATATTTTGACTGTGAAATAAAAATACCATTTTCATTTTGATTCACTTCAATGCCTAAAAAATACTTCATCAGACCTAAGTCTGTCATTTCAAATTCTTTCTTCATGTCTGCCTTGAATAGATCAACTGACAAATTTCCAGTAAAAATTAAATCATCCACATATAAGCATACTATTAGTATTTCACCTTCTTCATTCATTTTTGTATACAGTGTGGGCTCACCGCTACATCTATTAAATCCATTCAGCAAAAGATAACTGTCTATTCTACTGTACCAAGCTCTTGGGGCTTGCTTCAATCCATGGCCTTTTTCAATTTGTAAACTTTGTCTTCTTGACCTTGAATTTCATACCCAGGTGGCTGATTCACATAAACTTCTTCTTCTAAATAACCATTTAAAAAAGTTGACTTTACATCCATTTGAGATACAGACCACTTATTCTGAGCTGCTAATGCTAAAATCATTCTTATAGTATCCAATCTTGCTACAGGTGCAAATGTTTCATTGTAGTCAATTCCAGGCTGTTGTGAATAGCCCTTTACAACCAATCTTGCTTTAAGCTTCTGAACTTCATCTTTTTCATTCAATTTGGTTTTATAAACCCATTTCACTCTAATGACATCTTTGTCTTTTGGAAGACTGACTAGTTCCCATGTCTGATTCTTTTCAATTGCTTCAATCTCTTCATCCATAGCACTTACCCATTTATCATCTTTGACTGTATCTTCAAAATGAACTGGATCTTCTATTTGAGAATAAAATACACAAAGAGAAATCTGATCTGAATTATTCTCACCTTCATTTTGCTCATATATATCTCTTATGCTTCTGATTTTCTGTCTTCTCAGACTTGCCAATGTAGGATTTGACATATCACTTGAACTTGTGGAATGTGACCGATGGTCCCTGGCCAGATGGTGTTTGTTGGTTCCTCTTGTTGGACTGCTTCCTTGAATGATTGAGGTTGTTCTTACAGTCGATGCTGGTGTCACTTGTGGACCACTTTGTTGAGCTTGAATGGGAGTGGTAGGAGTCACAATAGCTGGAACATTTGTTGATGTTGAAACTTCATTCTCCTCTTGAGGTATACTTGCTGAAATATTGACTGTCTTCTCTATACTTCCATCCCATGCTTCATCTTCTACAAATTGTACATCTCTGCTGATTATAACTTTCTTTGTTGTTGGATTATAGAGCTTATAAGCTTTGGATTCTTCACTGTATCCAACAAATATACATTTTTCTCCTTTGTTATCTAGCTTCCTTCTCAATTCATCAGGCACATGTGCATATGCTACACATCCAAATACTCTCATGTGAGTAACACTGTGTTTTCTTCCTATCCATGCTTCTTCAGGTACCATATTCATGACACTTTTTGTTGGACACCTATTCATTATATAGGCTGCACAAGAAATTGCTTCTGCCCAATATTCATTTGACAAATGTTTGGCTTTCAACATGCTTCTAGCCATTTCCATGATTGTTCTGTTTTTCCTTTCAGCTCCTCCATTTTGTTGAGGTGTGTATCTAGTTGTGAATTGCTTGTGAATTCCATGATCTTTGCAAAAATTAAAAAACTCTTGAAATATATTCACCACCTCTATCTGTTCTCAACACTTTGATATAATAACCACTCTGTTTTTCAACCAAATTCTTGAACTGACGAAACAGATCAAACACTTCATTTTTCTGCTTTAGAAAATAGACCCATGTTTTTCTTGAATAATCATCAATGAATGTCAGAAAATAAAAACTACCACCTATTGAAGGTGTTTGCATAGGTCCACACAAATCTGAATGTATAATTTCCAAAGGGGCTTTTGCTCTAGTTGACTTTCCTGCTGAAATGATTCTCTATGTTGTTTTCCTAAAATGCACCCTTCACATACCCTTTCTGGTTTTTCTATTAAAGGTAGTCCCTTGACCATACCTTTCCTATGAAGTAAATTTAAACCTCCAAAGTTGAGATGCCCAAATCTCAGGTGCCATAACCAGTTTTCATCTTTTATCTCAACTTGAAAGATTTTATGCACTACTACTGTAGTTTCTTCTCTACCCACTTGTGAATTAATTAAGTGTTGTGCTTGAGCATAATTTATATTCAAATCTGGCCTTATCTTTAAGGAAAACATTCTATTGTTTGTCATTCTGACTTTTGCAATAAGCTGGTTGCTTAGGTATTTATCTAAAATTGTGCACAGACTATTCTTGAAAGTTACTCTATACCCTTTTTGAACCAGTCGCCCTACACTCATTAAGTTATGTTTCAGACCAGGCACAATACACATCTGAAATATACTTTTTCTCCCCTTGTTTAGTTAGAATATTGACATCTTCTTTTCCCTTGACTGACACTTTGTTGTCATTGCAATGTAACATCGGACTTTGTTCTCATTTTAAACTTGAAAACATTTCTAGATTCCTGTCATATGATTGCTACCAATCTAAAACCATACATCTTTTTCATTTGCTTGAGCAACATTACAAGCCAAAAACATTGTTCTCTTATCTGAATCCTGATTTTGACCTTCTCTTGAAAAATTTGCATTTTGTCTATTATTATCATACTGCTTCTTTCTACACTCATTCATATAATGCCCATATTTTTTACAGTAGTGACATTGGACTTGAGATTTATCATACCTTTGATTTTGTGACTGATTCTGTGTTGAGTTTTGGCTTGAGCCTTGATTGCTGCATCTTCCACTTGAGCTTGATAAACTGTATCTTTCACCTCTGTAAGAGTTTCTTCCTCTTCCTCTTGATCTACCTCTGCCTCTTCCTTGACTGACTGAAGCCTGAGTTCTGAAAGCATGCTCCAGTGATGTATCTGCTGACCTTTTCAACCTTTGTTCATGAGAAATTAGAGATGCATACAGCTCATCAACTGAGAACTGTGAGAGATCCTTTGTCTCCTCTATAGCAACTACAACCGGTAGAAATTTTGTGGGCAAACTCCTTAAAATCTTTTCAACAACTCTGGTATCTTCCAGATTTTCTCCATGAGACCTAATTTGATTAACCACCCCAATGACTTGGGTGTAGAATGAATCTACAGATTCATTGTCCTTCATACATATTGTTTCAAAATCTCTTCTCAGCATTTGTAGCTTTGCTGTTTTAACTTTGCCATGCCTTGATAGGCTGTTTGAAGTATGTCCCATGCTTGTTTGGACTTTGTTGCTGCTGAAATCCTTGGAAAAATGCTCTCATGTACAGCTTGAAACAGATAAAATAAAGCCTTTGAATCTTTCTTCCTTGTGTCCTTCAATAAGTCTTTCTCTGCTTGTGTTAAAGCATTGTATGCTACTGCATCTGCTGGCTCTGCAAATCCATTCTCTACTAAATCCCATATATCCTGTGAGCTAAATAGTGTTTTCATGGTAATTGACCAGTACTCATAATTCTTCCCATTAAACTGTGGAATTTGTGGGTTTGTCAAGCTTGTGCTTGCTGCCATTTTTGAAATTTACCCAGATAATCTTCTTTGATAAAATTAACTCTGATAATCAACTTGCTCTGATACCACGTGAAGGCCGGGAGGCAGAGGAGGAAATTTTACGCACATTAAAAATTAAAATATAAAATATTATTTTTCTAACACACAGAGCTGCTGCTCGTAATTTTCTGTTTGCTCACATTCACCTTCCTCTGTTCATTCTCATTCACTTCTTAAAAATAAATTACAATTACATAATTATATGCTCCAGGTAAAAAGTCACGTGAAGAATTTTCACGGATGAGAGAAAACGAATACAATTTTTCAAATTCACCTAACTAATTTTTCCCCCGTCAAAATGCATTTAATACAATGTCCTTTTTATAATATTTAAACTTAAATATTAATTCTTTCGCATCCCGATATTTCCTTTGGCGGTGGCGGCTTTCTCCATAGTTCCCCGCGGTATCGCGATGGTTAAAATCTTGATTGCGATATTGCGGGCAGTGGTTAGTTGACGGCCCGGTAAACTGCGGTAAACACTTGGCGGTTAGAATAAAGCAAAACTTCTACGGAGTCTCCCGTGATATCGCGATGAATATTTTATTGATTGCGATATAGCGGGCATTGGCTGGAGGTACGGCAGGCGGTTGATATAAAACAAAAAACATTACCGAAGACTCCCGCGGTATCGCAATGACTAATTTATTGATTGCGATATAGCGGGCAGTGGTTGGCGGGGACGGCGGCAGTTAGGGTTAATATTCCAACACTTAACAGTTATGTCGCGAGGGCGAGCCCTTTTCAATATTTTGATTGAGTAAAACGTTTTCGTGACCAACTAGCAGTGCAACAACTTAAAGATACAAGTCTTATTATAATTAGTCGTTTAAATTAATGTCTTAATTTTTTATTTTAAATCTTAGTGTAATGAATTGGTGTGTTTAGTTAAAATCGACCAAGTTCGAGGACATGATGACTACAGCTGGAGAAATATTTTCAGTAATGGGGAAGGCTCATTGGACTGCGTCAGGATTGTTGGTTGTGGCAGCAGTCATTCAGAACATTGAGAGAATAAAACGCGTTGATAAGGAGTGTATTGAATTACTGGCGTCGGTTAATGCAGTGGCAAAGTCTCTTAGAAGGTTAACCAAATTGCCGCACATACCGGAAGAAATGGAAGCCACTGTAAACCGAGCCAAGACTGTCATATCGAAAAGTGCAGCATGCTGTTTCTCTATAATTGAATCGAAAAGATTTTGCAAGTAAGAAATACAATATCCTTAGCTTTCCTTCACACTGGAATTTGCTTTGTCGTTAATACTCTAGTAAATGGAGTACTACATATTGCAGGTGCATATTTTCTTGCAAGAACGAAAGCGAAATCTCTGCATGTAGTAAGGAATTAGAGAGTATGCAGCAAGCGCTGCTATATCAGCTAGTCATAGCTGATTACGCAGAACGTCATGAAACTCTTGCCAGCTCTTTCAGCAGAACACTAAGTATATATTGCCCTTCTCCATTTCAGTGTATTTCAACACTAATTTTTAACGATGAAATACCTAGTCAACTAAAATTGAATTATACTGGACCTAATTTTTAAACACAAGATTTTCTTGCAATGTTTTCTGATTACTTTTTAAGAACGCTTCGCATTTTAAGAAGTCAAAATGTAACTAAAGACTCATCTATTCTTTGAGACTTACAGAGCAACAGGGAGAATACATACCCAATTCCCAGGATGAAAAAGGTACCTCAGAGTTAAATAAAACTATCTTTGTAAGCATAAAACCATCGATAATTTTTGGTATTAATTCACTTTAAGCCTCATCTGAACGTACTATCTCTAGTGATGACCTTTTCTAAGTATGTTATGTTTGCCCATTTTATTCAGATGGCTCGGGCCGGACAAGTGGTTCGTCAAAAGGTAAGCGGTCCATCGTCTTATATATTTTTTGATTGCACTCTTACCTGTTAAATATAACTCTCTTTTCCATGAGTACCTAGATTATGTATGCCTTAAATATATTTTCTTCAAAAATGAGATAAAATAAAATTGTTCGAACAATTTAGTTATATCGGTTCAATTTAGGATTACGATTATAGATATAATTAATATAAATATAATATAATTTTTAAAATAAAAATAGAGATTAGGATTTAGTTTTTTATGTGTTAAATGGAGTATTTTTTTACACATCATGTTGAGTTATGTCATGTTTAGTAATGAAATTTGGAAACTTCAATATATGGTTAAATATTTTGTGTTCTACTTTGGATTGAATTTGTATCTATGAATATTGGTTTTCAAATTATGAAAATAAATTTTATTCAAAAACTTCATTCATAATCATTTTTTACTTGCACATTTTTAAATATTTTCATTTGGCTCTCTATTATATAAACAACGTATATTTGAAAGATAGTATTCTTAAACAACAAATAAATCAATTGCTAAAGTAATTTTTTATTAATAGAAATAGGATAGTAAAATAAGTAGAAGAGGTATAAATTTTAAGTAGCATTTATGATTCAATCATTGAAATATTTGACATAAATATAAAGTGTTCAAACATAACAAACATTGATGCACACCTTGAAGATCTTGTTAAGTGACAATCTTCATTTTATACAATGATTTTTGATGCACACAATCCATTATATATCTATAATATCTTTAAACAAAAAAACTGTGTAAGTGAATTTAATCATCTTCTATAGATCATTTGTTCTAAAATTAATTACATTTTTCAAGTGAATAAGAATTAATTAGACTTTATTTGATTATATAATAACCTAACACATAAATCAACATATTTTATTTTCAAACTAATAAAAAAAATTAATAAAAAAAATCATGTAAAAATCAATCTATAAATTAAATTTGTGATTTTAAATAATGTCTATATAAAAAATCAATTCAACTAAAAAAATTAAAGATACAATCAATCATTAAAATACATAAAACAATAATTTAATTTATTTAAAATTATTTACCGAACTTTCATTTTGAAACCCACGCCATTTACTAGTCATTAGACTAAGTGCAACCCTAATTACAAATAAGTCAAAACGATTGAGAAATGTGCGAAGTATGTATCTAAAGTTGACCCCTATAACTTAGTCGATATATCTTTCAACTTCAAAATAATTTTGGATTATAATATTTAGGTGTTACGCATTCCCTAAACAACCGCAAGAAAAGAATAGCGGAGACCCGGTGGAAGCCCCCCTGATTTGTTGCTCTTTCATTAACTTATAATGATACGGGATAAAAGCATGTTCTTCATTTTACCCTTCTCGAGGAAGTTAAGCCTTCTATTTCTGACAAGGATTGGGATTAGTACTTCCTAGTCCGATGCTTCTACAAAAACCAATTCCCAGGCTGTTGCGGGCGGGGTGTACAGGGCCCGGGTACACATTCACCGCGACATGCTCATCGCCTGACCACACCATTGCCTATTGCCTGTACAGTCGAGCAGGGCATACTATAGGTCCTTCCTCGGCCTAACGGTCGAGCGGTTCACTATTATAAAATTTTATCCCTTAAAAGGTTTCTCTCTTATCGCAATCTACGATCACTTACACTAGGCAGTGGAGACCGACGAAGCTAGCTGATCGTACTACAATGACACTTCAAATTTTATTTTTTAGTGTGATAATTTTCTGAAAATTTGAACTTGTTTACACACCTCGATAGTTCAATATCAACTTATCCTTGATGTTTATAAGTTTGTAAGGACAATGATATTTATAATCTTCATAGTGGAATATACTACATCAAAGTTCAAGTTTTCTTAGTTTAAACTGTAATAACCATCCTTCGATTAATAGTGATTTTTTAATTTTACTTCATAACTAGTTCAAAATTAATCGATCTGGTTGTGGCGATGATTCTAAATCACAACTCATGTTTACACTAAAAATGGGTCATTTGTAGACACAAACCTTAATCTTAATGGGTCATTTATAAAGATCCTATTTATATATAGTTAATTAGAGGCCTCATAGTTAATACACTAGAGATGGATTGATTTTATCATTTCCTAAAATGATAACTTTAAGAAACTCCCTTGGAAAGCGATAAAATCCTTATGCAACTTTCATCTTTTTCAAAAGAAATATTAATTTCTACTTGCAAATCATTCCTCTTTGAAATAATAATATTTTTATTTGTCATTTCCTAAAATGATAACTTTAAGAAACTCCCCTGAAAAGTGATAAAATCCTCATGCAACTTTCATCTTTTTCAAAAGAAATATTAATTTCTACTTGCGAATCATTCCTCTTTGAAATAATAATATTTTTATTTGCGAATTTTTAAATAACTAGAAATTTGTAGAAAATCTTAGTGAAATATAGATAGATTTTTTTAAAAAAATTGTTGGTGAATTATATTTGTATTTAGAAAAATAAAATAATATTGGTGGCAAATTATAGATAAATTTGAAAAAAATATAATTTCATTGAAAATTTATTTCTATTAAATAGAAAAAATCATTGGTAAATTA
Organism: Sequoia sempervirens; assembly: GCA_007258455.2. Classification (NCBI taxonomy): domain Eukaryota; kingdom Viridiplantae; phylum Streptophyta; class Pinopsida; order Cupressales; family Cupressaceae; genus Sequoia; species Sequoia sempervirens. The sequence continues at coordinate 11,568,937 of VDFB02271358.1, forward strand.
TATAAATATTCAAAACTATAAAATTAATTATTTAGTAAAAGTGTTGATAAGTTTTTGAAAAATCTTACTAGGTGAGCCCCAAAAAGTTGCTAATGGAAAAGTGATGTCAGGTATAGGCTCCCATTGCACTAATCATACCAAACTTATACCTCCTGATAAATTTGATAAGGTGCCATAGAACTAGTCAGAAGGCTAGCAAGTTGCATTATGCTAGGCACTCATGAAAAAGGCTCCATTGGCAAGCAAGTTGTGTTATGCTTGGTGGCCATGAAGAAAATTAAAGGATCCACTAGAAAGAAATTTGTGTTATTCTAGGTAGCCTTGATACATGCAATAGGATATTCAAAGTGGTTTTGATCAGTTCATGAGATGTCTCACCTAAGGGAACACCATGCCTAATGTCTCCAAGAGAGGACTAGTCGAGGATAAAAGATTCAAAACTTAGGGAATGAAATCCGTAGCATCACCACTAAAAGGAATGCCATATGATTAGAAAGATCACAATATTGAAGGACATCAAACCCAATGACACCTCCTAGAAGACTCATCATGTGAATTAAGAAGACCACAATTTGAAGAAAATGATGAGTGGGGATGCGTATTCCCCCACTTTCAAGAAATTTCTAAACATCATGCTATGAGAGATTACTTTAAGGTAGAAAATGATAAATTCCAATACATGAGAGACTTATTTGGAAAGCCCTAATTAAACATATGTTTCTGAGATAGAGCTACATCATGGAAAGGAGGGTTGCTCGAGCTATATTGAATCCTAAGATAACACATAAGGGATCCATCGATCTAGGGTTAGCATTTGTCATTGCTACAATGATATAATTGAGCTTGGAACCACCACCATTCCTCAAATAATTGATGGAATAATGAGGATAGAGTAATAATGATACATAGAGAGAGAAGGGAAATATTTGGATCAAAACATGGGAGAGAATTAAATGTTTCAATGCCTTACATCATCCCCAAAAGGAAAACACAAGACAAAAGATAAATCTTATGATAGAAGAATGGAGATACAAATAGAAGAATGTCATAATTGTTTCACTTCCATTGTATCCTTGCACTAATGAAGTTACAAGGGTCATCCAAAGTAGGCTAACAAACATATAAAGACACACCAAGCAACATTGTATAGGGGATCACATTACACACATGCAATCACAAAGAGAAGACTAGTATGGCACACACAATTCAACCTATAGTAGGTCATCGACATCCCAATCTTGTTCATCATATGCCGAAGGTGCACAACTAGCCAAAGGGACAATGGAAAGTGTTGTACTAGGATCATCACCAGGTTCAATGCGTGGTGAGTCAATCTTTATAGGAGGACCATCAAGATTGTTATCATCTAAGAACATGGAAGAGGATGTAATAAATAAAGCTCATTATGTACTTACTCATAAATTGTAGCAATCACATCATTATCATCCAAGTTAATTATAATAGGAGGCCTAATGACAATGTCCATAGAATTTTCTTGTTGTTATTTTTGTTGTTACAAAGGTGGAGGATCATCATGCTTTGTTCCAATTAGTGTTTGATCTTGATATTCTATTCTATTTTATTCTTTTAGTCTATGATAAATAGCAAAATGTCTAGACCTAGGCTCTTTAGCATTTCTATTTTATTTTGTGCTATTTTAAAGTTGTGATTGTGTAGAAGCAGGTTTATCAACCATAGGTTTCTTTTCTTCCTCCAAGGGAGGAACATAAGGAACCATGGGAGGTTGTCCAACCACTTTATCTTTAACTTTATAGAAAATTTTGATCTTAGGAGGTAGAATAGGACTTATTTTGTTATCTCTTTGTCTTTTGTAGGAAATAGGCTAAGGATTTATCATGGGTTGGTCTTGGTTATTTGGAAGAGCTTTGGGTTCAATCATGGTTTCATCAATGATAGGAGGCTCAATCATGGGTTGAGGCATGTTGCTAAGGGATAATTCTACTATGCGCTTTGCCTAAAATTTTGATAAGATTTGAAAAAAGAAGTCCTCGCGAGGTTTAATAGGTTCCATAGGTTTGGGTCAAAATAAATTCAATGAGAAATTCCCACAGGAAGACACATGATTATGGTGCATAGTAAAAATCTCATCACAAAATGGAAACTTTAAACATTTATGTGCTACCAATGGGATGACATCCATGAAGTGTGGCCATGGGTAACCAAGCTTCATGTGGAATTAGTCTGACGATGGGATGATGGAGAATGAGACATTCAATTTTTTCAGTCCAACTTGTAAAGAAAGAGTGAACGAACCTATTGTAGTGAAATAAAACACATTATGCATTTTGATCCAAGCTTTCAAGTGTTAGTAAGAATCTTGATAAAGTTCGTACACAAATAAGAATTCCTCGATGATCACATTCTCCACATACACAAGATCAATTAATAGTCCATTAGTAGGTTGGTCATTGATTATTCATGTGATGTAAAGAGGACCATAGGATGCATATCTAATTATGTCATTTTGTCAAAAAGAAATGTCAAGCGGCATTTTGGTTTCACCCTTACAAGGTTGGACATCAATGAAGCCAACCATACATTCTATGTCTCCTTTATTTTCATTCATGTTGTCATTATTTGTTTCTTCAAGTTTGTCAACATTCATCACACCATTCTTGGAATTATTGGATTTCACAAAAGAGACATTATGATTTGGCATGGGGTTGCTAAATATTTGCAAATTTTTTTGGTTGGGAAATAAAATTATTTCCTTGATCATTAACACCACCAATCTAGATGTGATTAGAATCAATGAGTTCTTGCACAATATGTTTAATATTTTTACATTGTTTTGTATTATGTCGATTTTGTCAGTGATAATGGTAAAAGGAATTCAATATAAAGTTTGAAGATAAGGGCTTAATTGTATAAATGTCTCTAATAGGAGGTAAGGTAACTAAGTTCTTACTTATAAGTTGCAATATGATAGAGTGAATGGTATCAGGTAAAGGGGTAAATTATCTACTCCTCTCCCTAAATGGATATGGGTTTGTCATTTTTATAGCAGCCACTTTGGTGTTAACATGTTGATTTGTTTGAGGTGTTTTTATTTGTAAAAGGCCCTTATTTTGTTTCTTAAAAGGTTGGAAATTGTTATAGGGCACACCTTCAAATTTTTTAGGATTGTTAGAAAGAGTTTCTTCTTCATGATGGCTAACTAAATTCTGATAATCATGAAGGGTCGTGCATAAGTGTGTATTAAAGGAGTGAAATTTAAACATATCAAGTTTAGCTTTAATATTGGTATGCTAATTGGCTATAAACATTCATTGAAGGTCAACATCAGAAATCTTAACGTTATTTGTGATTAAAGCAATCGGTATCGTGCTATTAAATCAGTGACCTTTTCATCTTTGTTTTGTTTACATTGCATTAAATTAGCTAAGGTCATCTCAAGACCCATGTGGACTTTTAATTGGATAACAAAAGAATCAATAAGTCCTTAGAAGGAACTAATTGAGTTATTCGGTAAACAACAAAACCACTCCAAGACAATGTCTTTCAAGGATCTATGGAAATTTTTTTCCATGATTTTATCTTAGAAAATGAAGTCACTACATAGGGTTGCATATGCCAAGACATGGTTGCTAGGGTCTTATTTTCCATCATATTTCTCAAATCTAGGAATCCCAATGCCTTGTGGAATTTGTGCTCTAAATATCTCCAAGGACAAAGGGTTTCTTTTGATATATTGTGAAAGCTGGGCATTTTGATTTTGGTTCAATGTAGAAATTTATTGTTGGAGGGATGAATTTTTTTGTAGGAGTTGGTTAAGGACAAAATAATTGTTTGTGTTTTGAGATTGAGGTGAATAAGATGGAGGTGTACATATATATATATATATTCAAAGGGAAAGTGAATTGTATGTTTTTTAGGGGAGATGCTTTCATAGATATGAGAGTTTGAGACTTTAATGCATAAAGCTAAAGGGATTCCTAGTGGAAATACCTAAGGTCATGTTGACATTTCTAGTAGGTTGTTTAGTTGTAATAGTTGGATTAGTGTATGTCAAAATAGAGGTCATAGTTATGGAAGGAGGAATTGGATTTCCACCTTTTCTTTGAGTTAAACCAAAGTTTGAGTCAACTATTCATTATAGGGACACATTTATCAATAATATGAGATATGATATGCACAATTTATATTCCTTGTTCATTATCAAGCATTTTAAGCATGCTATTTATGATAGGAATTTTAGTACCAACAATATATTTAGAACTCGCAAAGTTTTGCAATTTCTCTAAATATTCATCTATTTGTTTTAGTTATTCTTGAAGGGACACTAGTAACTATTGTGTCAACATTAGTCACATTAGTTGTAGGGATGTTGGTCATGGGAAATGAGGTATCAAAGCTATGGTCCATGGTGGGTTGCATAGTATCAAAACTAAGAGTGAAAGAGTTCAAAAACTCAAGATCCAAGATGAGTGTAGTAGCATTAGATGATATGAGTTTTGAACTACGTATCGCTATAGTATTGGTAATAGGACACCAAATTCTGAAGCTCATACAAGTTTCAAACCTAGGTGCACCCAAAATGGAGAATAGGCACTAGATAAATGTTACAAACACCCAAAAATAGGGAGTGCAATACAAGTATGTAAAAGAGATCAATTTTAATATTCTAAACAAGATAATTGGTTAATTATGCTATGCAAAAACCATAAAATGATGTCTTTTAGTTCAAATTTTGATTTCTAAAAAATGCACTCAACTTGACCAATTATACTTAATGCAAACAATGATATTTAAAAAAAAAAAAAATTAAAACCCTAATTTTAACAACAGGTCAAAAGAATGCAAACATAGATAAATCACTACCATATTTTTTTAAACAACACCTATACAAAAAAGAAAAATCAGTAGGGCGAATGGATCTTAAGATAAGGGTTAAAAACATTTAAATTTGAGTTGAAAGCTTGTAGCTAGGGTTTTCTATTTAAGGTTATAAAATATAATCTTAGTGAGTATTTTTTCTAGATTTTGATGTTTAAATGCAAGTGAAATGAATGAAAAATAATGTACAATATGATGTATTTTAAAATGCAATTTTGACTTGATTTTTGAATATGAATTTGATTGTATGGGTATGTGCAGGATCATCGTGCAAAAAATAGGCCCTTAAGTGGCAAAAAATTCAGAAAAATCAGTGTTAGGCAACTTGACGTAAATATTTGAATAAGTTATCTATATTATTTCAAAAATATGTAAGAATAGAATTTGTAGAAAATTGAATGTAGTTTCTAAAATACTAGGTTTATTTAAAAATAAATAAAATCTATTTGGTGAAAATTTGAAATTTCGGGAAAAAATAAGAAGTAGGTGTTTGTCTGACCACCCTAACCATAATAAAATGATAATATTTTTTGTAATATTTTATATATAAGTAGAGGACTCATTTGGATGTGATGCATATTTTTTGTAATTTTTTTTTCCAAGTAAATAATTAATTATGAATTTTTTATTACAAATTTTAGAAAATATAAAAACTCATCTATCGACCACCTTAACTTGGTCAAAACTTCATGAAATTTAATTTTATTTTTTTAATCCTATAGTATGTGAAGCATAGAATGTGACACATGTTTCAGATTTAAAAAATATGATACCGTTGAAAGTTATAGATGTTTTTCAATCAACCTATCGATTAGGACTTTAGTGCAATTCTAATAGAAAATGAATAATAATTATTTATTAAATTCAAATTAAATCATAATTTATATTTTTGGAAAGCTGAGAATCTCCTCTAAAAACCCTTTTCGTTTCATTAATTTTGGGTGAAAAAAAGTCGTCAGCCACATACCCCCATAATATTGCCACTTTTTGGCGCACCATGATCCTGCACATACCCGTATACACACTAATATGCAAGTCCTATGCAAAATCAATGTAATATGCACACAAATTTTTGATTTTTTTAAATATTTTAGGAAGAAAAATGTAACCCTGAAACCATAAATGAGATAAAAAATAATGCAAGTTAACAACCCTAGACCCTAGATCATGAGTTTTAATGGACTTCAAATTTGAAAGTTTATAGTACAAGAACACCAACTTCACTAAATGAAATGGGGGAAAATGTTGATAGGTGTTCAAAATGTGGAATGGGATGATGCACCAACACTTTTCTCCCTAGTTTTATTAGGAATAAGATATCCCCTAGGTCAAGATTAGCTTTCAACCTTTAGGTGAGTCAACCTTGGTGGAGATCTTGTTGTTTTCCTTATGACCTAGGATGGGGTAAATAAGCTGAAGCAACAATCTTGGGAGATGAATGAAAATACTAAATGAATGCAATTATGCAATGGAACACATGAAATAACTAAATTAATCCTTAATCTAAAAGGATCTTGAAGGAAATTTTAGATTTAAGAAAGGCTTGATTTTATGCACCTGTGATAAAAAGTCAGTGCTGAGTGTCTGTGGAGCAAGTTTTTCCTTCAAAATTTTGGTTTTCGGCCCTTACCTCTTTCCCGCTTGAGGATGGCTCCATGCTCTGAAAGGAAAAAGTTCTTCTTGTTGAAAGGCTCGCAATACACCACTTGGTGGTTACACGGCTTTTCTTTAAATCATTTTCCTTTCAGTCCCAGACCGAGACATGTGTCTGAGCACTCTGTGGAGATTTCCTCAAGGCCTTTCTCATAAATTTGAAGATCACCCCTAGCTTGCCACATTGTGAACATCTAAATATTCATGTTAATCTCTAGGGTTTCTTATCCCTGTCGGACCTGAATGGATGCTTCCCATGGGGAGATTTGAGTGACTACACTGTGCTTTCTCTAGCCTTTTTTGTTTGTTCTCTTCCCAACAATGAATGGTCTGTGGAATAATGTGTCCATCACATCAGGAGTAAGAAATAGTTAAATTTTGAAATGTTATTAAAGCTTTGGTACATTGCCATCTTTGTTTTATTTATTGCATTCATCTCTACCCCTTTCCACAAAAACAAAGAAGATCTAGCTTTCTTTAAAAATCGTAGAGGTCATTCAGTGAGGCGTATGTTTGTCCCCCACTCGTTAAATTTCCCATAAGGCTATTCGGAGAGGTGCAAGATTTTATGGTCAATAGTTCTTTTTCCAGCATTGCCGATGGGACCCGAGTTTTTCAAATGTTTGATTAGAAGTTAGAGATATTTTATAAATAAGACTAGGAAGAGAGGTTGGAAATCTCATGCCCAAACTTTAGACAAGAGCTAATTCTAGAGGTAATTTCTAGTACTCCCAACTACCCGTTTTAGCCCCTAAGTGAAGATGAGTTATAGGTTTTGTATCACCTATCAAGAGAAAAAGAGTAAGAAGTGCTAGCCCACAATATAAAGCTTTATCTAGCCCCCCAAAAGGCCAAACCTTCCAAATCAGAAGACTCATCTACCCCATCCATAGGAATCTATTTTCAATGGCTCACATAGGTGCTCCTGCTCCCAGAAATTTCATAACCTGGGATAGTGGTAGCCCCTTTCTTCCACCTACACCCCTAGATGTGTGGCTTGCCATACCTGCCAATGCTCTCAAAGTTATTTTGAGGTTAACTCAGGAGGATTTTAAAACCCCTTTTGAACACATCTAAGATATAGCAAAGGTATGTAGGGTACATAATATTGTGGAAGAAAATGCAGCCCTAAGACTACTGGATACATCTTTTAAAGGGAAGGCTCAAGATTGGTATAGATCCTTGACTTCTGACTCCATCTACTCTTAGGATGAACTCATAGATAAAATATTCGAGCAGTTCTCAGAAAAAGGAGATTGCTCCTCTTTACTACAAAAAATTATCACTATCAAGAGAGCATTGTAGGAGGCCATGATTGACTTCAATACCAAGTTTCAATAATCTTGACAAAGGATTACCATGATAGCTAGGCCTCTCACATCAATGGAATTCATGTTCTATCTAAAGGCTTTCAATTCAGACATCACAGTCCTAATATAGTCTATGGGAGAAGACACATTTCCTAACATATATAATCTAGTTGTACATGGAAAGAACAATCTAATCAATGTCGGGAAGCTTCCACTACATCCATTGATGCCTATGTTCACAAAAATCTCTAGTGGACACTAGGAAGAATAAACTTCTAATACTTCTGCTCCACAACCTAGCATGTTGGCTACACCACCGCCATCTATGTATGTGTACCCAAGCACACAACCAAGAATGTCAGGCTCCTCTTCACTAGTAGTAGATGTCAATGAGATGAATAGCCTCATGCGGTCCTTTGTGAATGGGCTAGTCCTTATCCCGTTCTACAAGATGACACCCCCAAAGCCTCCCATGCAAAACTATCAGGGAGGAAGGTCATCTTATCAACATAACACATACCAATGATCTCCAAAGGGAGGTAATATGCAAAAGGCATCTACGAACCAAATAGTCCTAGTCACCATGATGCTTTAGATTGTCAAGAGTAGCCCAAACAAGGATTTGGTCCTAGGTTAGAACGACCTAGTGGAAAATGAGAACGTGTGGTGTTTCTCATGTAACGATGGTCATATGCCCTAAATTATCTGAGGGGAAATATCTAATAAAAGATAGCATAACAAAGAGGTTAGGGTGTGGTTTCAAGCATGGAGCACTATCAATCTCCTAGAGTGGAGAATGCTCACTTTAGAGCACAAACGCAAGGGATGTCCTTATAAAAAGATGTAGATATCTCACTAGACCAAGAATTATTTTATTGGATGGAAGAAGAAGATGCAGTATTTGCAAATGATGTTCTGACGACTAGCACTTTGCAGGTACAATCAGACTACAATGTGTGGTCCAAGAGAAGACTCACTCGAGAATATGTGGAATGAGCTTCACAACGTCCATAGCCACAACAAGATTGCAACCACAAGTAGAGCAAGCCTCATAGATCCGATCCACTCAGTATTCACAAGATCTACCATTGCAAGGGAATTATATGGACAAAGCATTGAGTCCATCCACATCAGATCAACCTCTTCCTAACGACAAAGAAATATTACCATTCAAGCCTAAGGTTTCATCAGTTAGAACACTTAACATAGTGGAGCAACTAAAGAAGGTTCTCACTAATGTGTCTCTATGGGATGTTATATCAATTCCACAATAGTAGACATTGCTCTTAGAAGCATTGAAAAAAGAAGAATAGTCACCATGAGTGGATATTGTCCCATTGCACAATCAAGATAGAGAAAAAGGGCTAGCATCATATCCCCAACCATCAAAAGCTACGACATACATGAATGTCACAAACAATACAATTGCAAAAAAATTAAGCAAACCAAAGCCCACCCCTTTCTTTTTAACTCTTATTGTTGGAGACAAGCTTTTACACAATAATATGGTTGATTTGAGAGCTAGTACCACAGTCATGCCCAAACAAGTAGTTGATGCCCTAAATATTAAGCATGAGGCTCTTGATAAAGGGAGGATCATGCAATTAGATGGGAAGACAGTCCTGACTATTGACCGTACAGGGATCTTTTATTGACCTTATTCTCATGTCTAAGCCAAATCATAACACAAGAAGTGGTCGTAATTGACATTCCCCCAGTTTTGGGAATGTGTCTTTCAAGAAACTTCTCGATGAAGCTCGATGGATATTTTGCACTTGATTAGTCTCATCTGATATTGAATGAAAAAAAATGGGGCAAGATGAAGATCCAATCGAAGTATTTGCACATCGAACATATAGCAAAAGATGTGGTGTTGAATTTTGAAGCAATGCATACTTCCTTCTAAAAAAAGAAGTATTGCATATAGATGTTAGAAGATGAGGACACCAATGATTGAACCCCTAAGGAGGAGGTCTGTGTCAATCAATTCATCGATTCTGACCCATTCAAAAACTTTTATGTTACCAAATTAGGAACATATGTGATTTTCAACGATGACCAAGTCTTCCCAAAATTGGTGAAGGAACAAGAGAAATTTAATGGATTAGGAAACAACAGTTTACAAAAATTATATTTTGATGGTGCCAAATGCAAAATTGCTTTTGGAACCGGTGTTTGACTGGAATCTCTGACTGGATTAGATACCCTTAAGGCTTTCCACTTACAGTTCCCATGCTCAAATAATGATGCAGATTATGAAGCTTTGGTCCATGGTTTGGTTCTTGTAGAGCAGGTGGGTGTGGAAATAATATAGGTATTAAGAGATATAAAGTTGGTTGTAAGCCAGATCCATAGATGTTGAATATTTGGAATACTAATAGTGGAGGTGAATGAGTATTCCATTAAACCATTCAAATAAAATCCATCTAAACATTATCAAAATTCTAAATGAATCAACAACAAAGAACATGAAAACAAATCAATCCATCAACACACATGAAGACCAGGGTTTTTTCATGGAAAACCAAAAATGGGAAAAACCTCGATGACGATTAGCTCACAATATATTATATCCAAGTACAAGATATTATAGGGCTCACTACCAAGACTCACTATCCTTGACAGGCTCACAACCTAAATACAAAAGATGGCTAACCACCAAGATACAAAGGTTATGGCTCACTGCCAAGAGTATGAACTGATAGAAAACACCTTCTATGTGTAGTGTTTAGTTCGAATGGAGCTCTAAATAAGAATTACTACCTCTCACAACAATCACTCAACAATTCTATTATAGGATCCTCAACTAATAAAGAATTTTGGCTCGCATCTTGAAACATCCCTTGATCCTCTTCACACTTCACCACACCTCTCCTCCTTCTCCTTCCATATGCACACCTTTACACTTCTTCTCCATACACCACACACCACCATACCTTCATACCTCCATCTTCAAAATATATATATATATATATATATATCATTCATCAATTAGGTTGGGCTAATTAGATGAAAGAAAAATAATAATAAAATACTCTTGTCAGAAGCATATATGATTTTAAATTTTTTTTTATCCATGTAGTGCATCATATAAATTTGAGGAAGTTCCACTGAAAATATCCACAAATTATATCTAGTCTTTTAAATGTATTTCATATGTTAGGTTAGCCAAGACTAGGACTTAACCACAAAAACTCCAAACCAACATACAATCCTCAAAGAAAAAACCTTCTAGATATGATATCACATTAGTTTCTTATCACATTAGCATCATAAATACTACCATTAGAACCATAACATTACAATGTTCTTCTTAGGAAAATGCAGAGTCTCCCACACAGATATACAGAGTAGAGAAATATTTGAGTACAAAGCTAAACTCTGTCAATCATAAATTTCTACTCACAACACATAACTTCTCAAGATCCAAGATATAGCTATCTAAATGAGACATAATAACACTGTTAATAGATTAGAGTCATATCTTTTCTTGTGGTGAATTCCAGACCCAAACACCAACGTATTGGTTCATCAAAAAATAACACTTTTGATAGAGAACAAATTCCAGTAAACTAAGTAAGCTTCCCATACAATTGTCACTATGTTGAAATCAATGAAAACATAAGAACTGCCACAATATATATACACTTCATGCTCATGTTGCAAGGCTCCATATTTCCAACAATCTCCCCCTTTGGCATTGATGGAAACATGCATGTCAAAAATAGTTTTTGATATAAGGAAAATGAATACTATCCCTTTCAAAACTATTCTTGTCAAAAAAAAATTTCCTCTATCTATCTCTATCTCTATCTCTACCCCTTTAACATCAATGGAAAAGGATGGGGTCTGGTATATATATGTGTATGCATCAAGAGTAAACCAAAAAGATATGAACACAAAGAGAATTGTATTAACCTGAAGAGGAGGACCCTTTGAGATTCTCCTTGGTACCTTTCCATGAAGCTTTTCCTTCTTCCCATGCATATTTCACACTTACTAGAGTCTTGTGTAATAGTTCAATCTTAGTCAAAGGCTCTATACCATCTGCTAAAGTATTGGGACTAAGATTAATTTCTGATAGATTACCAATATTGTTAAGAGCACTAGATACAGGAATGTTCTTGAATTTTACCATATCTCTTAGTGCCACAAACTTCCTAATCACTTTTGTTCTTTGATCCTACAGGGAAAATAATTTATCTTGAAGTTGCACAAGATAGGACCATCTTTGATTATCTCTATCATCTTCCAACCTATACATATTTTCTTGAGTACTCATCTAAGTTTCACTCTTCCTTATCTCATATCTTACATTTAGTGTATTTCCAGACCAATTTAAACAAAAAGAAAGTAGTTCCCAAGCCTCTTCCTCACAAACCTATACACTCTCCTATTCCTTTACTACCCTGCAATGTGCATTTTCACATTTATTTTTAATATGTTCTAAATTTTCTCCTGGAAACCTAATTCCAACACACACTTCTAGTTCAAAAATATAGACATTGAAACAATTAATCATGTTTCTAAGATTTTCCACAACTGATAAAGATGAATCAAAATTAGCACTAAGGATTATCTTCTGCAATTCTCTTAAAGCTCCTTGAATGTTTATATGCTTTCACGCTCATGTTTAGCTCTCTCTAATTTACTTCCTTCTGTGACTTCTTGTTTGACAATACTTTTTCTCTTCTTCCCCATTCTGGTTGCACTATCGAAGGCTTCTTCATCATTGGGATTCTTAGGTCTCTCCAAAATTATTTTTGCATAATGATCGATCTCAGCCTCAGTGACTTCATAATCTAACTTAGATATCCACACCAATCTGGATTCAATTGCTTCCATATAACAAAAATCTATAGAAACTAGGAAATTAATATTTCTGGAGTACCTCTTAGTCACACTTTCTAGAATTCTTGATTTTTTGTTCATCCTGATTTGAAAAGTTCCAAAGAATGCAACAAGAGCAGTCTCTTGAGTGTCTGAACCACTAAGATTTACCATGAAATTCCTGATCTGATGGGCAATAGGTTCTACATTTTTCCATTCTATCCTTCCTATTTCTGGTAACTCTTTCAAGAAGTAAAAGAGTAAGTAGGCAATAAAATTTCCATACAGTCCAAATGTATTTCTCTTGTTAATCTTTATTTCCTTCAAGTTCTTCAAAAGATGTATTCGAATTAGCTGACACAGGTCATAATCCATACCCCTTCTAACCATACAAATAGTGGTGTGAGCAACTATAGTAGAAACTATGAGGTCATTGCTAGGTAGGAAAACTTTGTGACCAATAACCATCACAAAATACCTAATGATCGAATCTTCAATTGTTGTTAAAAAAAGTTATTTTCCTTTGATGGCCGCACCAGTCATCTCAATTATCTCTTGTTCATTCACATACTTTCGTTGGGGAACTGGTTTGAAGGAACACAAAACAGTTATATCTCTTATTTCTTCTATGGTAATCAAATGTGCTTCATCAATCCACAATGATTCATCATGAATCCTACTGAAAAATATTCGAGTATAATTCCTGTCGAATTCAAACAGAGGGAATTTATCCCATACATCCAACTTCTTCTCAACTAAGATTATGTAAGCATCATGATTTTCTTTCAATTCATTCTTCCATAGGATACTTAACTAAACTGGTGACATTTCCTCTATCTTACTATAGAGGAATGCATAAATATCTTCAGTGGGAAACACTCTAGGAGGAATGCAAGAGAATGCATCAACTGGTTCTTTTGATAGATTTTCCAAATGTTTCCTCAAATTGACTTGTAGTCTATCCAAAATATTGAAAACCTTCAAATTATCCATTGCAAAAAGAAGTGAAATATTGTGCAAGAGGAATACCTATGTAATTACCAATAAAGAATCTAGGAGAGATGTCTAGCTTCCAGAGCATCCTTTGAATCCACTTCGATCTCCTTTACCTTTAAACCCTGAAACTCTGAATTGATTTGGTTTCTCCAAAATTCCTCTGCATGCTTCTCCAAATTCACACATGCCTTTTGAATATGATTTCATTGGTACATTTGAATTTTTTTCTTTCATTCCAAATTCTTTTGTAACAAATTGTTCAAATTGTAGGTAGATTACCTTGAAATTTGTGTGCACTTCCATCCATTCAAATTCTACAAACTTCATTCTTCACACATGCAACTAAAAAATTTCATGAATTGATTATCACATTAAATACACTTCTATCATCATGTGACATAAGTATCGATGAGGGGGATTATTAGATTTTCTAATGATTTCCCACCCTTAGTCATTGCTTGACTCAAAAATTGATAGGTAGATCTACACTAGAAGTCTGCATAGATAAAACTAATGATTTTCATTCAACTTGATTGAAATCTTCTTCCTTTCTAAAGATTCTTTTCATTTTTTTTCTTACTTTTTCTAGATCAATGATTGGTTCTTGATTCTTTTCCTGATAGTTATCTTTTCTCCTTCTGCAATTGTTAGAAAAATGTTCCGGATTGGTGCAATCACAACAAATAACATTATTCCTTCCATACTTTCTTTTATTCAATATATAATAGCATTGATTAGGCTTGTGTCCAAAATTCTTGCACTTAAAACATTTTCTGAAGAGTGATAGAGTATCATTCATTCTACTTTTGTATTCCTTTACCTTATTACCAAATTTATTACAAGAATGAAAGACACCATTGAAAGAAAAGTACCTTTTAGCACTAGATTGTTTGATGGGAGTCCTTCCGGTATTGCTTCTTATGTTCTTTATTTGTCAATATTTGTCAAGAGATTGCTTCATTTTTGAACTCTAACCTTTTTCAAACCCTAAACCACTTTTATCCATCACTAGTCTATGAGAAATAATCAATTCATCAAGCATTATAGATTTTTCCTTGAATTTATTCTCAAATCTATTATCCTTTTCCAGATTTGATCTCAAGATTTATGTTTCTTTCTTGAGCTTGACACATCCATCCATCTTCTCTTGAATTTCAACTTGTTGACAGACTTCAATTCTTTTCATTTCTTCTAATTGTTGTAGCATTCTAGTGATCTCATCATGTTCTCTTATCAATTTATTACATGAATCTTCATATCTTCTCCTTAGACCCTTGATGCAATCATTCACTCCCTTTAGCTTCTTCAAATCTTAAATTTCTTTCAAATATCTAGTAGAGATCACTTTTGGAGGAAAGGATTTCTTATATTCAAATTCTGGGACATTCCTCAAGTTGTTAGGCTCACTCAAAGGAACCAAGCTCTAATAAAAATTGTTGAATATCTAGAATATTTGAGAGGGAGGTGAATCAGTATTCTGTAAAACCATTCAAATAAAATCCATCTAAACATTATCACAATTCTAACTTTATTAGCAACAAAGAACATGAAAACAAATTGATGGATCAACACACATGATCATCATGACTTTTACATGGAAAACCCAAAATGGGAAAAACCACGGTGAGGATTAGCTCACAATATATTATAGGGCTCAATGCTAAGACTCATTGTCCTTGAAAGACTCACAACCTGAATACAAAAGATGGCTTACTACCAAGATACAAAGGTTATGGCTCATTGCCAAGAGTATGAATTGATATAATATAGATTCTATGTGTGGGGTTAAGTTCTAGTGAAGCTTTGAATAAGAAGTAATTCATCTCACAACATTCACTCAATAATTCTATTATGATCCTCAACTGATAAAGCATTTAGGCTTGCATCTTCACACATCCCCTGATCCTATTCACACTTCACCACACCTCTCTTCCTTCTCCTTCCATATTCACACCTTTACACTTCCCAAGACACCAAAAACCACCATACATTCATACCTTCATCTTCAAAGAATCTTATATATATATACAAGCATACCTCATTCATCAATTAGGTTGGCCTAATTAGATGAAAACAAAAATATGAAAAATAGTCTTGTCACCACCATATATAATTTGAAATATTTTTTTATCCATGTAGTGCATCATATCATGTTGGAAAAGGTCTATTTAAAACATCCAAAACATATATCTAGTATTTTTAATGTATGTCATACATTAGGTCAGCCAAGACTAGGACTTAACCACAAAAACTCCAAACAAACATACAATTCTCAAAGAAAACACCTAGATCTGATATCACATTAGTTTCTTATCACAATTCCATCATAGAGACTACCATTAGAACCATAACATTAGAATGTTGTTCTTAGGAAAATGCAGAGTCTCCTACACAAATATGCAGAGCAGAGAAGCAACTGAGTGCAGAGCTAAACTCTTTCAATGACAAATTTTTGTCACAACCAAAACCTTTTCAAGATCAAGGATATAGTTGTTTTAATGAGACATAATAACACAGTTAAGAAAGAAGAGTCATATTTTCTTGTGGTGAATTTCAAACTCAAAAACCCATGCACTAGTTCATGAGAAAAGAACACTTCTGGTAGATAACAAATTTTGATAAACTATGTAAGCTTCTCGTGTAGTTTTCACTATGTTGACATAAATGAAAACATCTAGGAACATCCAAACAATCTACATACAATTAATGCTCATCTTGCAAGGGTCCATATTTCCAACAATAGACAAGCGACTACTAAAAATGTGAAAATGAGATTCTATCAGCAGAAAATATGGAACTTGATCGAAGGTTTCAGAGCTTTTAACATATAGGTTATCTTGTGCACTCATAATTCAATTGCAGATCAAATGAATTAAATTTTTTCATAGTTTGAGCCAACTCTTGAATCAACCATAAATTGACATGCAGTGCATACCACCATCTGACCATCAATACCCTACAATGATCAGAATTCTAGCAGGTCTTCAAAGATGATGCTCAGATCACCAAATTTCTACAAAAGTTGGGGAAATATTCTGATCAATCACAACCCAAAGTTGGAAATGTTACTAAGGAATAGGTAATTCAATTGAAAAGAAATAAGCTCTCGTGAGGCTTTATTTCTCTTGAGAATCTATTTGATAGTGAAAATGTGAGAAATGGTAAACAAAGATTCACCACCAACAAAGAAGACTATGGAGACCTTGATGTCGGAGGAGGGAGGAAGCTTAAAGTTGGAAGGAATCCCATCGGTGGAAAAGGAAAGGTTGAAAGGCTTATGTGCTCAATACAATGGGGTCATAGCCTAGACCTATGATGATCTCAAGGGATATGATCTAGGCATCATCCAACATACTATTGACTTAGTCGAGGGATCAAAACTTGTTTGATAGAAAGAATGGCTAGTTAATCCAAAGGTAGAGGTGTTGATGGTGTAGGAACTTACCAAGTTGATCAAATCAATGATTATCTACATGATCAAACATTCCACTTGGGTATCCAATCTGGTGCGAGTCTAAAATAATAATGGTGACATACTGCTCTTCATAGATTTTCAGGACTTGAATAAAGCCTCACTAAAAGATCACTACCCTTTTCCCTCAATGGAGCAAGTTTTGTAGACTGTGGCCAAATTAGAGATGTTCTCGCTTCTCGATGGTTGTTTAGGGTATAGCCAAGTTTTTGTAAAAGAGGACCAACACAAAACAATATTCAACACTAAACGGGGAATGTTCGAATATGTAAAGATGCCCTTTGGACTCTCCAATGTAGGTACCACCTTTTAGTGAGCAATGGTTATCACCTTCAAAGGATTGATCAATAAGATCATTCTAATATATTAGGATGACCTAATAATTTTCTCCAAATCAAAAGATGATCATTTTGATCATCTAGAAATGGTCTTCCAGAAGTGTCAACAGTTCGAGATTTCCCTAAATCCCAAGAAAAAAAAATTTGGTGTACCACAGTGCAACCTGCTTGGCTTTGTGGTACCAAAGGAAGGAATAGCCATATACCTTGAATGGGTGAAGGCTATAATGGAAATATCACTATTAGTCAACCAAAAGAGGCTACAATCATTTTTGGGAAAGATCAACTTCATTAGCCCATTTATTTTGAATTTTGCGTGCATTATGAGACCTATCACATTGATGTTAAAGAAGGGCTTAACATTTAGATGGACTCCTGAAGGTAAGCTTTCTTTTGAGAAAATTAAGGAATCCATCTCTACAGCTCCAGTGTTAGCCAACTAGGACTTCTCCAAAGGCTTCCTACTCTATATCTACAACATCCAACTCAACATAGCTTTGGTGCTCACTCAGAAGGATGAGAAGGGAAGCAAAGAACATACCATCACGTTTTATTCTAGGACTCTCAAAGGATATGAAACTAGGTATAACTTTGATGAAAAGTAGACCTTTTCTATTGTCAAAATCTTAAAGAAATTTTGACACTTGGTATCGACCAACAAAATCACCATCCTCGTTTCTCATCCTAGTGTCAAGGAATATATCATTGAAGTTTTCATAACTAAAAAAAGGCCAACTGGATCACCAAGATCCTATAATACGATGTTGAGATCTAATCAACCAAGCTAGTTCAATGGAGAGGACTTTGTGCATACCTCACGTAGGAATTAGGCTCCCAAGTAGAAAAAGAGATTGACCAGGTCTATACAAACTAGTTCGAGCTTGACGAATCGTGGGTGGCTAATTGTACGCAATTTATGCAGACTAGGCAATTCTCGACCAACATCCTGCCTCACAAAAGATGCTACTATCGATTGCAAGGTACTAGGTATTTTCTAATTGAGGAGATTTTATTTAAAATAAATTATTATTGAGTCCGTCATTGCATGGACAAGCCATAGGAAGAAAAGATTCTCACAAAATTCCACGGTAGCCTTAAGGGGAAAAATGTTTCGGCCAAGACCACCACTTTAAAAAAAATGTGGGCGGGATATTAATGGCCTTCAATGTTCTCTGAGGCCCATCATCTTGTGTAAAAGTTTACTCAGTGTCAATATTTCATTGGCAATTGAAAGAACTCTGCCATACCATTAAGTTCGATCATGACCAAGGAACATTTTGCACAATGGGGTTTGGATTTTGTCAGGATGATCAATCCCATCTCTAGTTCATTCCATAAGTGGATACTCACAACGACTGACTATTTCACAAGATGGAAAAAGCCCATTTCCATAAAGAATGCTATAGAAGTAGAAATTTTCAATTTTCTTGAGGAGTCGGTAGCAAGGTTTGGTTCACCCAAAACAACATTTTCAACAATGCACGATCCCTCGTAGGCTCTGAGATGTCATACTTTTCTCTTAAGCATGGGGTCTACCTCAAGACTTCATCCAATTACTACTCGCAGGGAAATAGGTTAACGGAGTCAACTAACAAGAACCTAATTAGGTTAATAAAGTACATCAAGTTAGAACACCAAAAGGAAAGGCACAAACATCTTTGGGTAGCCTTATGGGCCAACAAAATTATGTCCAAGTAGATACTAAAAACTTCCCCTTATGAATTAGTGTATGGAAAGGAGGTAGTCTTTATGCATTTTCATTGATATTTAGGCACTACAATTGTTGAAAGATTTGGAAGTTTAGGACAACAGAATGAAGGTAATATTGGTGAAAGTCTTAACTCTCAAAGAAAAGAGAGAGAAGGCATTTGATTCCATGATCGTATGCCAATAGGTAGTCAAACGTTGGTTTCATAAAAAGGCCTCCAACCTATTGATGATAATGTCACTCGCAACAACAGTGTAGATAAAATCCTCACAAACAAACCGCAAAGAACCTATCTTTCTTGAAAGACTTAACCAAGGCCATTTCCCCTTTACTCTATTCATTTCCATAATAGATGTGTCCATTTCTTGATTTTCTTCTCCTCCAAATTTTTTTGCATCCTTGGCACTGTCTTCACTTTGAACATTGTTAGACCAAGAGATATCACAATTTATATTGTTATTAGGAAGAGAAAAAGTAAAAACTTAATACTCTGTATCTTGCATAAAATCAAGAAAAATTCCTTTTTTAGCTTATGGATTTTCAATTTGGAAGAAAAAACACGTGTCTCCTGCTCAATTTTCTTGCTCCTTCTCTTCACTTCCATTTTCCACATACGAAGAGAATGATGAATCATCAATTTCATTTTCTCGTTTTTGGTGCAATATTTCTAAATATTAGCATTCTCACATGTCTGCTAGAAAAATGTTAAGATTTTCTTCATAACATTTGCAGTTATCAAACCATTTTGACATATCATTTAAATTTTTAACATTTTTAATTCCACTAGGGTTATACTATTTTTTAGGATTCAACATATTTCTTATTAAAATTCCTTTTCTACTATTAGATAAAACTTCTTCTATTAATGAACTCTCCTTATATATGGCCAAACTTACCCTAGTTAAAAAAATTCACAATCGAGTTCACTGTGATCAATTGTATCATGAATTCTACACTCAGTGACTGTACCAAAGGTGAATAAACTCAAAGGATGTAATCTTTGGTTATGAATTTTTTGGTGTTTTTCAACTTCCATTTTCAAAATATAGGCTTGTATTAGACTTTCACCTTACAAGCTTCCCTTTTAAACTTAGAGATAAGGATATGAAGAAAAGATGAAAAGCAAGGCCCTCCTTGTATCTCTATTACCTGTTGATGACGATGTCACTCACAACAATAGTGCAAATAAAATCCTCATAGGAAAACCACAAAGAACCTATCTTTCTTGAAAGACTTAACCATGGCAACCTTAGGGCATCCGTGTTATAGGAAAAAGGTTGACTCATCTAAATCCCAAGTCTTCGATAGTTAGGTCTTGACCATACTAGGTTCACTTCAAGGTATGATTTGATATTTCTATTAATCTCAAGGGGTCTATGACCATCTTCAATCTCAAAATCAATTTCATTAAGAATCATAAGGATTAGATAAAAAATCTTCATTTTAATTATAAAATAATCTCATGAAATAAAAATGTTTGCAATAATATTTAATGAATACCAAACAATTGTGCTATCACTTAAGTAGATTTAGCTTTAAGCATATAGAAACTTCATAGAAAATGAAATATTTTGAATAATTTTCCATTCATCCATCTATTTTTTTGAAACATTTTCAGAAATTTAAATATCTAATCTAAAATAAAGCATCAATATACTGAAAAAATAAAATTTCTCTTGATTATTCAATATGCATGCCCCAAGATTTAATCAAATCAAAGCAAACCACTTTATACTTCATGAGATTAATTCATAGCTAGGCATAAAATGGTGCAAGCTTTTAAAAAAGGGCGTTTTAGTTTGGACACTGAGTAGGTTATGTATGCACCCTTAAACGATCCAACACATAGTCTTGTTTGGCTGAACTAACAAAAAACAACTACAAACCATACACGATATAGGTAGCTATCTAATTGGATTCAATATTTATTAAGTTCTATGTGAATACAAGTTTTTAGTCTAGAATGATTAAGAAAATAGGAAAAACGACCAAAACTTAGAGAATTTTTGGCTCTTCTGACATCCACAAATTCTGAACTTAACTTAAAAAAAATTATCCCCTGACCTTTTATAGAAGTAAGACACGAGTAGGATAAGACAAGTACATGAGAGGTAAAAGACAAGTACATGAGAGGTAATCCAAGGGATGAATCACATCAAGGCACACAGAATATGGTGACTGGTAAGAGAATTGCAAATGAAGTCAATGAAGGTCAACCTCCATCTACATGTTGAAGTCCTTCGAGTTTTTCATCTTCTTATTATTAGGGTTCCTTCTTGTAACCAAACAAATCTGCCCAAGAAAAAATGTAGGAAATTACCATACATACAAAATGATCAAGTGGAGTTTATGTTCCTACATTTAGGTGCAAACTCCATTTGAAAATTCTAGGAATGAGTAATCCCCGGAATGAATACACTCCTTCATTGCATTCTTAAAATTCAGAGTCTGGGTTTCTCGGTATCCAGTATCCCTTTACAATGGACTCTATTCCTGCATGAGCTATTGAAGTGTATTGTTGAACTTGATAGAATCATCGGATCTATCTACAACTTTTTTTTTCCTGACCGTCCATAACTGAACTCTGCATCATGATATGCTTCTCCCACAATCACAAATTCTATATATTAAATCCCTTTTTAAAATAATTTATAAAATATGATGTAAATAAAACCATCATTAATTTTTTATCATATAAATCCATCATAAATAACATGCTTTCAAGAAAATAACATATTGTAGCATAATTGTCTTTTTATACCAGGTTACTAGACTATCGGTCTTCCTAGATAACCTTAAAATTTTAAAACTTTTCTTTGCACTGTTACCCGGTACTTGGTACCCAGTATTCAACTTTACCCATGATTTTTCCAGATGTCAGTTTTACCAAAACTTCCATATTCACTGGACCTCAACTCTCCAACTAGAACACTTTGTTTAACATTTGCATTAACTTTTACATTTTTAACATTCTCAGTTCCTAGTACTTGGTACTCGAAAACTTGAACTATGAAGTACTATTTTAAAAATATTTCTATTTGCTTTTCACTTCTAGTGATCTTTCCAACTAGCCAACATCTACCATAAGTGGTAGTTTCACTTGGGGTCCCAAAGTATTATAGTCTTGAGGCGTGTTGTGAGACCAAAGAACAGCTTGTAGCCAATAAAACCAAATTTAAACAAAAGCTTGGGATTAAATTACCAGTCGTAGATTATAATTTTTGCATATTTGAAAACAATAACTCTTTACCTTTACTTAGATTCTGACATAAAAATAATGAAATTCCTCTAGAAATATCTGACTACTCTGATTAATTCTAATTTTTTGGAACTCGGTGAAAAAAATCAGTTCATTGACATTGAAGTACATAATTTGGTAATCCTCCAAAGCTAACTAGGGATAGAGCCTTGCTACTAGTCAAGCATCCATAGACCTAACAAGGTTATCTTTTTAATTCCCCCAAACATAGCTCTACTGCCACTAACGCGTCCATAGCCCCGATACAGATATTTGGATAGCCTAAAGAGTTAATATATACCTTTTTTTCTATTTTTTCTATATATCTCTTTTGACATTTCATTGATAGCCCATTTCAACTTGTAGGCAATAAAGTCTGCTATTAGGTTGGGAATTAAAGTGGTAGTGAAGGTTACCCTTTGATTTTTCATTCAATGCAAATCCCTTCATCAATTCACTACTTCCCAAAAACTCATTTAATAATTCGCTACTAGTGTGTATGGCTGGCTAAAATTTACTATTATGCCAAATCCTAGCTAATTTCAACTCGCTATACGTTAAAAAATATGCATAAATTAAAATTTAGCAACAAACAAATTAACCACCAAATTTAAATCTAAATATAGTACCATCAGTCACCATCCCTTTCGATCAAAGTTTACGAAAACTACTAAATACTTAGCTAGCAATTCCGATGTGATGGTGCTGCACCTCATTAATGGATCAAAGAAAATTTCATGATGACACCTAAACATGATCAAAATATTATGCATTAAATTCACATGCCTCAACGTGCACACATTACTTCTTTCAAATTTATAGATGATGATGTGTTTTGCCTTATCGGCTTCATTTTCCTTTCTACTTTGCACATAGGGGCACCTTCATGATTAATACGGTTTAATAAAAATAAAATGAAATGACCACTAGTAATTTTGAAAACTTTAACTTGCTTGATTCATAATCCTCATACTGGCTTGATTCACAATCCTCGTACTGGCTTGATTCACAATCCAGTTCACCAATACCCCACTTTCTTTTAGCATAGGTTCATGGTTTTCCTATTTACTCTATTCATTTTCATGAATGGTTGTGTCCATTTTTTGATTTTCTTCTTCTCCAAAAAAATTTCGCGCCATTGCCACTATCTTCACTTTGAACTTTGTTAGACCAAGAGATATCACAATTGATATTGTTATCAGAAAGAGAAGAAGTAAAAACTTGATACTTTGTATCTTGCATAAAATTAGGAAAATTTCCTTTTTAGCTTATGGAATTTCAATTTGGAACAAAAAACACACGTCT
This sequence comes from Sequoia sempervirens, assembly GCA_007258455.2. Classification (NCBI taxonomy): domain Eukaryota; kingdom Viridiplantae; phylum Streptophyta; class Pinopsida; order Cupressales; family Cupressaceae; genus Sequoia; species Sequoia sempervirens. The sequence continues at coordinate 11,592,644 of VDFB02271358.1, forward strand.
CCTACTCCTTCTCTTCACTTACATTTTCCATGTATGAAGAGAATGATGAATCATCAATGTCATTTTCTCGTTTTCAATGCAATATTTCTAAATCTCGACATTCTTGCCTGTCTTCCTACAAAACCTTAATATTTTCTTCATAACAATTACAGTTATCAAACTGTTTTGATATATTAGTTAAATTTTTAACATTTTCAATTCTACTAGGGTTATACTCTTTTTCATGATTCAACATGTCTTTTGTTAATATTTCTTTTCTTCTAGTAGTTAAAATTTCTTCCGTTAATGGAATAACGTTATACAAAGCCACATTTACCCTAGTTAAAAAAAATTCACAATTGAGTTCATTATGATCAGTTGTATCATGAATTCTACACTTTGTGACTCTACCAAAGGTGAAGAAACTTAAAGGATGTAATCTCTGGTTAAGAATTTTCTAGAGAGTTTCAACTTCCATTTTCAAAATATAGCCTTGTATTAGACTTTTGCCTTACAAGCTTCCCTTTTCAACTCAAAGATAAGGATATGAAGAAAATATGAAAAGTGAAGCCCTCCTTCTAGTGCCATTTCCTGTTGACAATGATGTCACTCGCAAGAAAAGTGCAAATAAAATCCTCACAGGAAAACGATGAAGAACCTATCTTTCTTGAAAGACTTAACTAGGGTAACCTTAGGGAATCCATGTTATAGGAAAAAGGTTAACTCAACTCAATCCCAAGTCTCCAGTAGTAAGGTCTTGACCATACTAGGTTCCCTTCATGGTATGATGTGATATTTATGTTAATCTCAAGGGGTCTATGGTCATCTTCAATCTCAAAATCAATTTCATTAAGAATCATAAGCATTAGATACAAAATCTCTAGTTTAATCATAAAATAATCTCATGAAATCAAAAGATTTGCAATAATATTTCATCAACACCAAAAAATTGTGCTATCACTTAAGTAGCTTTAGCTTTAAGCATTCAAAAAATTCATAGAGAACAAAATATTTTAAATAATTTTCCATTCATGCATCTATTTTTTTTGAAACATTTTCTGAAATTTAAACATCTAATATAAAATAAAGCATCATAACACTTAAAAAATAAAATTTCTCTGGGTTATTCTTCACGCATGCCCCAAGAATTAATCAAATAAAAGCAAACCACTTTATACTTCACTAGATTGCTTCAAATCCGAGCATAAAATAGTGCAAGCTTTTAAAGAATGGGGTTTTAGTTTGGACATTGAGTAGGTTCTATATGCAACCTTAAACGACACAGCACATAGTATTGTTGTACTAAACTAACAAAAACTATCTACAAATGATACATGAGATAAGTAGCTATCAAATTGGATTTGATATTGATTATGTTCTATGTGCATAGAATTTTTTGTTCTTGAATGATTCAGAAAATAGGAAAAAATCACAAAACTAAGAGAAGTTGTGGCTATTCCGACATCCACAAATTTTGAACTTAACATAAAAAGTATCCCCTATCCTTTTATAGAATTAAGATACATGTAGGACAAGACAAATACATGAGAGGTAATCCAAGGGAAGAATAACATTAAGGCACATTGAATACGGTGATTGGTAAAAGAATTGCAAACAAAGTCAATGAAGGTCAACCTCCATCTACACATTGAAGTCCTTCAAGTTTTTCATCGTCTTATTATTAGGGTTCCTTCCTTGAACCAAAACAAATCCACCCATAAAGAATGTAGGAAATTCCCATACATACACAATGATCAGGTGGAATTTATGTTCCTACATTCAAGTCAAAACTTAGTTTGAACATTCCAGGAATGAGTAATCCCCAAAATGAATACACTCCTTCGTTGCATGCTTAAAATCTAGAGTCTTGGTTTCCCGGTATCTGTTGTCCCTTTGCAACAGACTCTATTCCTGCATGAGCTCTTGAAGCATATTGTTGAACTTGGTAGCATCATTTGATCTTTCTACAACTGTAGTTTTTCTAACCATCCATACCTAAACTCTACATCACAATTTACTTCTTCTATAATCACAATTTCCATCTATTAAATCCCTTTTAAAAACAATTTATAAAATCTCATGTAAATAAAACCATCATTTATTTGTTATCATATAAATCCATCATAAATAACACACTTTCAAGAAAATCACATATTCTTGCGTAATTATCTTTTTATACCAAGTTACCAGACTATCGGGCATCTTAGATTACCTTAAAATTTCAAAACTTTGCTTTGGATTGTTACTCAGTAACCGGCATTTGATATTCAACTTTACTCATGATTTTATTGGACTTTGGTTTTATTGGAACTTCCATCTTCATCGGACTTCAACTCTCAGACAAGAACACTTTGTTTAATGTTTGCATTACCTTTTGGATTTTTAACATTTCTGGTTTTCGGTACTCTGTACCTGGAACACTTGAATTATGAAGTACCCTTTTCAATAGATTTCTCTTTTCTTTTCACTTCCAGTGATCTTTCAAACTAGCTAGTATCTACTATAAACTTTATTTTTCACTTGGGGTCCCCAAGTCTTAAAATCTTGGAGCATGTTGTGAGACCACACAACACAACGTAAATTTTAGGGAGGGGATTATTGTGCTAAAGTATGATGAATGAGCTACAAAAAAAGGGCGGCATGCAAAGTTTGATTCACTATGAAAGGGACCCTTCTACATCCATACATGAAAATAAAGGAATGCATACAAGCTAGAGGATATGAATGGTATTCATCTAAAATTGTTCAATTAAACGTATGCACAGTTCAAAAATTTAATAGTTATGTACCAATGTAATTTTTGTAAAATGCATTTTTTTGTGAATACATATATGAGAGTAAACATGAAATAATAGTATAAAGCACTATATTATATTCATCGAGAAATATTTACAAAACAGCGCACTCTTTCGAGCACAAGGCTCTAAGAGAAGCTTAAAAAACTTCTCATTCAAAAAACCCAAAATTACATTTTTAAAGCAAAACGAGGAGGCAACATGAAAATAGTAGAAAAAAAGTTTGACCTCCATCACTCACAACTATCAAAAATTTCTTTTCTCTAGGTTTCATCAACAAGGCATTCAAGGGTTGTCAGCACACAGGGCACACGAGCATCACACAAACCTCAATCCTCGACATCGGTGTTGTAGACCAAGAATTTGAAGTGGGTTCTCCACTCAACCCCATGCAAACACTCCATGTTGTATGTCCTCATAAGGAAAGAGGCAATGAATCAAGAGAATAGCCAATGGCACTCTAGGTTTTTTATCTAAAATTTTGTAAGGGTAGCTAGGGATCTGCTTCCAAATAATTGACGTGCCTCTGAATATTAATGAACATAATACCGACACTAGGGAGAGCTAATTGGATGACTTCACCCATCCTATATAAGTACGCTGAATCAAACATGGCATGGCACAACTCTATGATCCAAGGCTTGGAAATGTCCAAGTATAATAAAGAAGCCACAAACCAGGAAATGACATCCAAGTTGCAGCACGAGTGGTTATTTTCTTTCACATAATTCTTCATGAGCACCCACTTAAACACCATGATCACGAGGCGGTCATTCTTCCCTATAAGGCTTTTAATCATCTAGCAGCTAATTTCTACTACAAAAGAGTTTTGTAGCTTTTGGATCAAGATCTGAATTGGGGTACCTAGACCAGTCATAAAGGTTGAAAGAAAGCTTACAAAATAGTGAAGGGGAAAATGCAGCAAAAAGAGCTCACTAACTCAATGCTAACTCATGATATCAATTTGAGTTCTCCATCGAGAAAAATATGGGATGAGCGGGAGCGAGAGTTCAAATGATGAGGAGGAGGGTACGTCTGAAGCAAACGATGATGATGATGCTGAGATCGTTGTTTGTGGGCTTTTGGCACTTCTTGGGGAGTCACTGGAGGTTTTTCTTTGCTTCTTTTATAGGTTGGGAGCTACGAGCTAGAGTGGGAGTCTGTGTTATGCTATCAAGAATGATGTTTCCTTTGGGACAGTGCATTTTTCTCTTTTGGGTGTTCCTGTTGATGCTCGGGCCTGGTTGCTATTCTGCTAGGTATGAATTATTTTGGCTAGTTTTGGCACCCTCTAGGATTGAGGGTTTTGTTCTTAGGCATCATTCAACTGTTTGGTGCTCTATTTGGGCTGATGCCTAGCAGGCTTGGTGCTTGGGTGTGCTCTTTCATTGGTGTTGGTGACTCCTTGGGTGTTGTGTGGGGAGTGATTTTCCCTTAAGCTCTTTGTGGCTTTAAGGTGCATTCTTTGGGTTTAAGCCTTTTTTTGTATTTTGTTTTGTACTTAAGGGCTGTGACTAGTATGCTCATGAATGCCCTGTTTATTGCTTTATTGGGGCATGGCCTTTTGTGGCCCCTTTGGTGATTGGTTAAGGACTATCTTTGGTTCTTTGTGGGCTCCAATTGGGTGTGCTTAACATTTGTTGCTCTGAGGGTTGATTTGGATGTTTCAGCTTCTTCTCTGTCCTTTTGGTAGAAATATGGTGGTTATTTTTCTCTTCTCTCCCTATACCCAGTTGATTATTTCATTTTTTCGGGAGAGGTTTTTTCATTTTGGATTCCTTTGGAATCTCTTTGGCAGGCGAGTTTCCTACTGAGGGGGTCTATTTTTCTCTAGTTATATTTTATGACTCCCGGGTCTCTCTGTGGTGAGGGGTATATTGTCCCCCTCCCTCTTGGTTCCATGGCTTTGTTTGTGGTGCTACATTTTTTGGATCTTTGGGTTACCTTGATTTTTCCTATAGAGGTGGTCCTATCTTCGATTGAGGGGGAGATGGATGTGGCTGGAGGTGACCTTTCTCCTATGGAGGTGGAGCTGGATGCTATTGGTAAAGCCCAAAAGTGTTGTTGGGGAGCTGATGAAACCTTGTCTACTGGCTGCAAGGGAGCAGATGATGGCTTGTCTAACTTCTTTCCTTTATCTCCTATGGAGGTGGAGATATTGAAAAGTAAGTTGTTGTCTAAAAATCTCACTCTCAAGGAAAAGGAGTGCTATGGTTGTGGTGGTCTGGATGAGCATGGGTTTCTATCTTATATAGGTGGAGAGAATAGTTGGGTCTTGCGGAACACTATTGGAGCCTTGTGCATTGGTGGTGACCTCTCCTATAGAGCTGGAGAGAGCACTTTGGGCTCAGTTTCTTCTAATGCTGGGGCTCTATTTTTTATCAATGTTTCAATTGTTTCTGCTAGGGATATGGAAAGGCTAATTTTCTTCAAGGACTAGTGCATTGATGCTTGGCTGTTGCAGGCAATTTTCTTGGGTTTACGGTCCCTACCAAAACTTGGTTGTACGAGGTTGTGGATCCCTTCAGAATTGGGTTTAAGGTCCCTTCCAAAACCAATGGGTCCAAGGTTCATCTAAATTGTTGGTTCATTTTTGGGTAGCCTACTGGCTGCTGGATGGTTGAGTCCCTGTGTTGCTACTGGGTGTTTTTGTCTCTATTCTTTGGGTAGCTTGTTCATCTTTGTGTGGGTTTTTGGGTCCATTCAAAACCCATTGTTAATGTTTTCGGGTCCATTCAAAACCTATTTTTCCACTAATCAAAAACTCAATGCTAACTCAACGAGTATTTTCACAAAGTAGATGTTGCTATTTATAGAAAAATGTGCACCGGGGAGGCCGATGATGGAAAATCTATCTCTCGTCACACGAAAATGAAAAATATATTAAGGCAATGAGAAGCAAAGGGTAAATCATAAGGAAGATCTCTAACCAAGCTTTGAGGAATTAATATGGGTATTGGGAGTAAATGCTCACGTGTACAATCTATTACCATGTGTTTGTCATCATCACCAATGATGGCCTACTTACCTATATGAAAGGATGTTTCTTAAAGAGCTAAACCTAGCTTAATTGAATGCAAATATCTTTTCAAAGCATGCTTCCCATCACTCAAGGCTTATCTATCCAAAGGGTGGTATAAGGAATGTACTAAATAAATTCTCATAGCAAAGTAGGCATTCCCGATGTGTGCAAACTACACTCTACACATACCACCATGCTGGTAGTACTTAGCACGCCATTGGTAATGAAAACTCATTTACTGCATGTACGTTTGATAATTAAATAGCCCAAAAAGCAAATGTTTTTGTTAAGTGTTGGTACTCTCAAGTAACAACTGCTCTGAAAGAGGTTTTTACAAAATCCTTCCAAGAACACAGAAATGGTGAAAGCATCATCTTTGGCATGACAAGCTGGAGTTTTGTTCAAAAGGTCAAGCTACACCAACATATTTTGGGAGATTTCGTATGCCAATGCTCCAGTGCTAGATGACCGGAGCTTTGTGCATACCAAAAACATACAACTAGGTAACTGTGTGAAAGATGACAAGGTCAAGGACTTCACAAATAATATCTATGACCCAAACTTACATGTAAACCCTAAGAGCCTTAGATAGGGAGCATTATAGAGAATGTTTTCCCATGGTTCAACTAAGGGTTTGGTGACTCATCTCTAGCATTGGGTTTTCACAATTGATATTGACCTACATGCATCCATCCCCAAAGATGGTTAATACATGCACAAAAAATGGAATAAAGAAATTAGGGTTATTAGTGGCAATAGGCTAAAGGTTACCATTAGTGGGACAACCATCCAAGATATGCTATGCATCCCTGCAAATTAGGAAGCCAAGATATTCCAAAGCAAAAGAATGGAAGATTTTTGAGAACTACATTAAAAAATGTAAAATTCTATATGGATGAAACAACTAAAGGGTCAAGTAATAATCAACTCATCTTTCCTTTGGTGCATAGAGAGTTCAATCAGCTAAGCGGGTTGTTTTCTCATTGCTGGTTTTTGTTTATGACCATGAAAGTGATGATGAGGTCTATGAGTTCAAGATGGGGTTAACCTTCATGATCAAGAAGGAAAGGAGCCAAAATCAAAATCAAGGCAATTTCTGATGGAATGTTGGAACACTTAATAGATTATAGCACCACCTTTGAGTTTAGGTATTCCTATTTTTTGGTACACTTAATTTACACTAGAACCCTAAAATCTTTAGTGGTTATTTTTTGCTCAGTAGTTTTGATGCGGTGGGGTTATACAAGCCAATTTTGGCCTAGACCCATGTATTTTCCAAAACATGGGATTACTATTGATTTGTTGATTATTTCCTACAATTAGAACTCTTAGATTTGTCTCAACACCCTCTAGGTAGGTTTTCCACTAAAGGTTTGGAATGGATGAAAAATCACCTAACCCTAGTGCATTATTTTTTTGGAGCAGATTTTTATTTCATCAAATGCCATTGTTTTATTGAGGAGCCTTTTAGGCTTCCTAAATTTATAATAGACAAGACTCTCACTTTGGAGGCATGTCGTGAAGTATCTATTTCTAAAAAAGCTTACAGTGTTAGGAGACACAAGAAATCACTTTATGCACTTCCCCTTACTATTTCCAAAAATCAAATAACACTTGTAAAGTGGGAAGAACATGATGCATTGACCAAAAAGTTTTCTTGCCTCAACCTATTCCTCATTTGTGATAATTGGAAGTAAAATCATGTTAGCTGTCTTCCAACTATCAAGCATGGAGAGTTGGAGTATTTTGAGTCTAGGAAGAACCCAATCGAGGAGAGGGTAGAGTTCTACATTGACCTACCCTCTATACCATTTTAACAACCCCCATGGCTTGACTTCTATCCTAGGGTGGTTGAGTTTTGATTAAGTTTGAAAATGGGTCAATCCCTCAAAACACAAATAAAGAACTTTGGATGGTTAGAAAAGAAGAAGGTTGATTTCTAGAGGTATCGACTTGAACTCAAATGCCTAAATGATTTATATGGAGAAGTTAAGTTGAACGATGATAAGTTCGATGAGATCTATGACGATGAGGATGGAATCAATGATTGTAATCTTGAATCAGATTAGGATATTGAACACGAGTGCGCACTAGTTTGCATTCCCCACTTCAGGCATCTAATGTAGGAAAAAGGAAGGGAAAAGGGTCAAAAAATAAAGAATCATAGATCTGATCCTCCATGAACACCCTAACAAAGGGTAAGAGGTCTCAATGGTCTTTGAAGAGATCTACCACAACTCCAAAGACCTAGGGTTCAACAACATCATTAACCAGAGAGTCTGAATCAACCAGTGTAGCCCCTACAAAGAGGAGATGAGTCCAAGACTTAGCCGGATAGGGCATATCAAATAGAGTAGAAGTAGAGGTGGACTCCACTCCGCTAGGATTTTCAATTTCAACAATTCAAGTATGTCTTGCACTCGCCATCCTTCCTTCTATTGCATCTTAAATTGTTACTAACCCCTCATTTGTAGAAATAAATCCTCTATTTATGGTCTCCAATGTCCTCATCCTTAATATGCCCCCAACCAGATTTGACAATGATCCCCACAAAGAAACCTTGTGCTCTGAATAACCATCTTCTGCTTCAGCCACAATTGACTCTTTGATTACCTTATCAAAGATACTCATTGTAAACACTGTTACACCTATTCTTCTAGTTTCATCATCCTCATCTATATCTAAGCAGATGCCCCCTCATCCACCTACTTCCTCTTTTACTCTGATGGGTGTCCCTCATTCTCATTCCATACATGCAATCCCACCCTTTTCAATGATAAGACTTCCTTTTAGCTCTCTTTAACCTCATACAATCATTTCCTCTCCTTGCATCACCCTCTTTAGTATCCCCATTGATGTTTCACTTGCTACATAGAGTATTGAGTTTGCACAGAGCCTCTAGACTCATGTTGAAGTAACAAGGAAAGACTGATTAGGGAGAAAGAAAAAATTGCAGGGAAAATTTGTGGCAAATCCAACTACCTTGAAGTTAGAAACTTGTTTCGATGAAGAGGGAAACACTCTATTAATCATAGCTATGAGGCCATAGACGTCCAAGCTAGAATGATAGATGCAATTTAAGGATTACAATATCCAAGCTGTGAGGGGATAAATTCTTCCCTTTATCATAGACAACCTTAATAGATTGCTCTTGGGAAGACATAATCCAAAATGAAAATTTTATTTTAACATTATAACATAATTGATTTAGCATTGGAAATAGGTGGGAATGGAAATTCCTAAACCTTCCTTCTAGGGCTACATAGCCCATCAAAGCTTCCATAATTTTTCTACAAACCTCAAGCAGGTAATCTTTATTTAATAATTGAGCATATGATGAAACAAGAGGCCAATGAATTGAGCAATAAAATCCATATTAATGACAAGGAGTACTCCTTGATAGTAACAATTCCATATTTACTACAATTAAAAAATTCCATGGTAATATTTGGATCATGGCCCATAATACTTTGAACATAAATTGCTTACTTTCCCCTTTGAAGCATAGTCCAGATGTCTGTATCATTCATTCAAACATCATAGGAGGTGGGATCTTTGTGAACAAGGTCGCCTTGCATGACAACATTCACCTCAGAAAAAAGCAATACAAGTAATTCTATAGAAACACATAGTAAAATGAATGAGTAGAGGACAAGGTAATTTATGAAAATATTTGATGGGATTAAAATATTGCATTAAATTTAATCCATGTTAGTTGTCAAATTGAGGTAATAAAATTTTTAACTCAAACTTTATATTAAATTAATTTTTAATCATTTGACATAATCGCTCATACATACTTCGAGATCAATTGAAGATCATCCCAAATAATAATTTTTGGCATTACGGCTCCAAAATTTGCAAATGCATTAGTCACATTATTTCCACCTCTAAACACATGAGAAAATCTACGCATACCAAAGTTCATTATGATATTTTGTGCCAAGAGGATTGGGTTCTAAGGGACAAATAGGGGTTTTCCTTCTAATTGAATAACATGATCATATTTCTAGAGTTGATTTTGATCACCAAGTTTGCCACAACAACATTCTTTTCAATACAAATCTCATGATAAGCAGCCACCACCTCTACAAAATTAGAATTTTCTAAGCCCAAGTTGAAAAAATATGCCAAAGTCATCTTCCCATGACGGTCCCTAATTATATACCACACTGACCCATCTAATCGAGTTCCCTTTGTCTAAGCTGTTAAAACTTATCTTATGTTAGTCGGGAAGAGGGTGACCAAGGAGTATTATTCCTATCCAAATGATTACAAAAAATTAGGGAATTAAGAGCCTTAGGCAAGTTCTAGGATGAGGCAATGTAAAACACAAGATTTGAGTGATTTTTTTTTGGCTTGCAAGAGTTTTTTTTAAGGTTCTCAATAGTTTGATTAGTAATATATTTTGAAACAACATTCTAGGAGATTTTTTATGTCTCTAAAAAATCCTATTGTTGCACTCTTCCCATAGCACCCAAATTCTAAGACAAGAGGCTACCACCATATCTCAATGAGCAAAGGATGAGACACTGGTGAGGACCACCCCTCTAGCATACTCTTGATATTCTTTTTCAAGACGCAATTGACCTTGTTTCATTGAAACAAACGATAAGAAATTATTTCAACTTTGGTTTTACATAGAGAACACTTGTTTCCAAGATTGTTGTCATACTCAAAATAAAATTAGTTTATGTCAAATATTGTACTACAAATTCTCAAAATTTTATTTTTTAACAAATAAAATTTTCTTTGAAAACATAGCTTAATAGAATATCTACTTAGTAGATCTCAAAAATTGTTTTTCAACTAATTTTTAATGGTGTCCTAAAAGTTCAGGAGACATCTCAACAAAGGTGCTTTCTGTGTAAGAAATAAGAAGAGAAATTTCTCATATTTTTTTTCTTTGCTCCTACTCTTGGTAGGGTCATAAAAAAAATCAATCTTTGTTCAAGATTAGTTGGGTCTGTGATAAAGTTATAAGAAGTGTCTTGGAAGGGTGGTCCTCATTGCTATTTCATCCTTTTCTCATTGAGTTATGGTGGCATTCCTTTCTTTTCATAGGTTGGGTGCTCTAGAAAGAGTGCAACAATAGTATTTTCAAGGAAAAAACATGCACTTTGAAGGTTATTGTGAATAATACTATTAAAAAGATTATTGAGAATCTTAAAATGACCTCTTGCAAGCTTCAAAGAATACTTTTTATATAGAGTTCACCATTGCCCCATCCTAGAATTTACGTGAGGTCCTTAATTCCCTGAGCTCAAGAATTCCTTTAGATAGGAACAATACTCCTTGGTCCTCCCAATCATGGTAATATTAAGCTTAACTTTGATATCTTGACCAAAGGGAGCCTAAGTCACCTGGGTGGGGGTGACATAATCCATGACCATAGAGAGAATATGATTCTTTCTTACAACATTAATGTTGTTAATGCAAACTTCTAATTATGCAAAAGTGGTAGCGGGTTATCATGGGATCCTTATTGTTAAGAATGTTAGAGTGTCCACTCTAGCAATTGAAGGTGATTCAAGAAACACAATATTGTTATAGAGTGGGAAGGCAACCCCTTGTTGGACCTTATGGGACCATATCCTTTTAGCTCACGATGTCATAATGAACCTTGTAAATTGTAGATTTTCTCATGTGTTTCAAAATGGTAATGAAGTGGTGAACACTTTATCAAATTTGTGAGCCTATGCAGGGAAGAATACAATTTGGGATGTTTTGTCAATGATCCCATAGTACATGCACGAGCTCTTAATTAATGATTAAAAAGTACTCTAATTTTTTGTTTGAGTTGAACTCCTCATTATTTCACATTGATAACTAGCATGGGTTGGGTATTAAGCAATATTTTCAGCCTATCACACCTTTTCACAAGGTAGCTTTGTCTCCATTTGTGTAGTGTAGCTAGTGCTTCTATAAAATTCTTAGCTTTTCTCTATTTGAAGTATCTGCTATAATGAGTGGTAATCTCATCAAAGAGGAGCTCACTTCCTTTGATGTTTGGAAGAGGGATAAGGAGGTTTGGACTATCCTTCAATGGGGGAATTTGGATACTTATATGGATGGTATTGTGAGGCATGACCCTAACATCTCCATGGAATTCACCAGCTCTTGGGAAGATGACAATGTGGTTGTTGGTGCTACACTTTCTTTGATAACATGGAGCTTATCACTAAGGTCACTAGCCTTTCTTTAGAAGGGACTTATTTCCCTAGAAATCCTAAAGGAAAATATCAAAATGATATGGATAGATTTATAAATAAAGGGGAGACAATCATCTAGATAATAGTTTCAACAAAGATTACCTTTTGAGTGTCTGAAGAAGAATGAAAAATAATATGATGAGATATGTTACTTGGGAAGGTAGGTTTAAGAGCTTCCATTCTCACCTTTTCCCCATGATTAATCACTACTAATATAATGTGAAATATATATATATATTTTTGGATAATATCCTCTCTTGAATAATCTATCATGGTTGTTCAAGATAATAGGAAGAATTTACCCCTTCACTAGGGGTTCATGTTAAAACTGTATCATTTCAAGATGCTCCTTTCTCCCTCTTTGGCCTCTTCTAGGAAAATAATAGTGATGGTTAAGTATTCTATTATGTATTTAGAGTGCTTCCCTTCTACCTCGGGCCCTAGGATGCTTTCATCCCTAAATTCCCAAAGGATCACTAGAGGTAAAGGGAAATCCCCTATTTGTGAGGTCCCCACCCTAGTTTCTAAAATAATTGTTTCATTTTATGACCCCACCTAGATCTCTACTTTAGATCATTTTGAAGATACTGACATCCCTCCCTTGCTAGTTCCCTTGTTCTTCCCTCTATTCGAGATGAATTTTCTAAACCATCAAAGTCTCCCTTATTGAGCAACCCTACTAACACTCTAGATTACCGTACTCTTTGTGTTAACTTGGACAACGCCCTAAAAGAACCTCCTTTTGATGTTGTTTTTTGTGCTAGTTTTCTCTCTAAAATTTAAAATTAATTATTTGAGTGAGGCTATGAATATTTAGAACCATATTTTGAAATGGTTGCTAACTAAATTAATCATGGCTAAGGATAAATTTAATAATCTAGAAGGAAAGGCTCTGAACCGTAAGGATCCTTTACGAAGTGAAGTTGATGATTAAGGTTGTTAGGCTCTTTTTTCTTATTTCGTTAAGTAATATGAAAAGTGGGCCAATTGGGAAAAAAAAGTTGAAGAGCTCAAGGATGTGATTGAAAGTGATGAGGAAAGGCTTCAGTTTTAGGAAGAGGAAGATACTATGTGTAATAATCAAGAAAAAACTCTTAATATTTTTACAAGAAATCATAGACTACAACAAGGAAATGGTGAAATACATAGCAATCACCATTCAAGTGTTTCAATAGTAGTTGTGCAATAATCATGGAAATATGGATGGGGAGGATGGTTACAATGCTGTGCAATCTAAAAATAATGGAATTTTTTTTATTGTCCAACTATGCCCAATACTCAAGAGGGTTAACCCATGCAAAATAAACCATTTTCTTGTGAAGAAAAACTACATTTTTTGGTGAATGAATGGAATGCCTTTAATTTCCTTAAGCTACTAGGTGACCAGTAGCTAGTCTGGTTCCTTGACAGTCTTCTCTTGTGTTTTATTTCTCTTCTTTTTTTGGTCTCTATTTAGCCTCTTTTCTTTTTCTTTTTAGGTGCCTCATGTGTCATGAGCTCCCCTGTTTAGCCTTCATGGTCATTTTGTAAGGGTATGTGCACTTCCCAACTTTATTCTAATAAAAATATTTAATAGGATAAAATTTAGAAGACATAATTGAATGGTTCCATATTTCATTTTATCTATCCTCTTCAAACTATCATAAAATTTATCATCTAGTTCTTTTTTATCTTAAAAATATCTTCACCTATCTCACTCCTTAAGGAGAAATCCCTGTTTGACTTCCACAACTCATAACTAGTTAAATTGAATTTCTTAAACTTAGAATAAGACAAAATTATTTTCTCCACTGATTGATATGCAAAACCACTCAAATATAGAATTATCATTACAATAAAAAAAAAAATAGTAATAGAAGGGAAGTCCTTTCTTAATAGAAATTTCATTTAATATAAAGCATGGATAAAATAAGATAAATTACTACAAATCTTATCCCTTCAAAAAAATGAAAATATAATTTTATTAATATGGCGTTGGATTACTCATTAATAAATACACATGAAAGAAAATAATAATTAAAAAATTATGATATATAAAAATATTACACCAAACATACCAGAGAAACCCTTAAAATTAAAAATTTGACCATCGAAAAGAGACACAAGTATGTATTAATTGTTAAAATAAGAATACATATAAAACACAGTTTCTCCTTTTCAATATTCTACTATCCTCTATCTAACTATGAAATCTATAAAAAATCACCATTACCACCCCCTCATACATGTCCATCCATTAACATCTACATATAAAAGGTGGTTTATAACACCATGGGTTCCAAAACTATGGCCCAAGAAAACAATGTGAGAAGATATTAAAAAGAGAAAATTTGTGAAAATTAAATTTTGAGAAGGGGTTAGCATCCCTATAAGACCTACCACTATTGATATGGGAAACATTGTGATGTGCATCATATAACTATAATTATTTGAGATTTAACTTTGATTGACGTGTCAAGGGGTCAAGAAGGCTTTGTGGGCTTAATAATAATGTTCATAGAATTGTAATTAAATATCTTAAAATCCTAACATATGTGGTTCCTCAAGAAATCATGGATGTGATTATATATACGATTGTACCCACTAAAAATATTATTCACTATCTATGATATACATATTTCAACAAAAGAAATATAATATATTTAAATTTTTTGGTGGTTTTCTTTACATATTTACTCTTATATTTTTTTAATAGAGTTTATTTTAATTATAAAAGTAACTTGATATATAGGAGTGTATATAGTATATCAAGAACACAATATTAAAAATACTTTCTTTTCACTATACTTTACACAATGGTGTGACACTATTGGTTTTGATTTTCAAGATTATCATTTTTAAACAAAATAAACAATCAAATTAGGACAACTCATATTTATAATACAAATTTTTATCTAGATAATTTTATATCCTCCCATTAATTCTTGAACATTATAACAGTTCATAATTTTATTTTACTAACAATGTCTAAACTTATGAGATCATGTGTATTGTGATAGGTAGAAAGAGCAAAGTTGGTCAATGTTTGCAAAAACTCAAGAATGTATGCAACCAACAAGGTAAATCACTTACACATTTAGATACTCATATTGATAGAATACACCATAATATGCTTTTGGATTTTTAAAATATGAGATGTCATTTTCTATTTAACAAAAAAATCCAGCAAGAAAAAAATTATGATTTTCATGAAACAATAGTAAGTTTTATATACACTGTAAGAACTTATTCTGAAAAATGATTATAAATTTTATTTAACTTTTAACATTTTATAGTTTTTATATATTAATTATGTTTTAACATTAAAAATATTTAATGTATTTGAAGTATATGGTAGTTCAATTGATTCTTTAAAAATAAGTTAAAGTATTTTTTTTTTTAATTGTTTAAAATTTATATGAGAAATAATTAATTACAAAAGACAATATTATAGCTGAAAAATATTTAATAATTCTTTAAATACTATCATATAACTTAAATACAATCACACAATTTGGGTTAGGCGGGTGAGAGTGGGGTCGTCAAAGACCATAACTTGAAAATGTTGTTGGCTTATGTGGTGAATCCTAGAATTCAAAACCCCATTTTTGTGGAGGTGGTAGCGGCCTACCATGTCATTTGTCTTGCCATGCTGGTGTGTATCTCCAACTTGGTAATTGAACGTGATTCATGTAACACCATTATGATGTTGATTGGTATGGTGAAAGCTTGTTGGTCCTTCAAATACCCCATTCAGTCTGCATAACATCTCATGATGAATTTTGAGAGTTGTAGATCTAATTACATGCACAAGAATGGTAATCATGTGGTAGGAGCCCTTTCCAATCTAGGGGCCTTCTCTTTCAATATTGTTAAATGGGATAATATATCTCTTATCCCTAGACATGTGTGTGATTTAATTTCTAATGATGGAAAAGTACTCCACCCATAAGGTTGAGTTGGATTTCTAGCCAACTCCTTTTAACAACTAGCACAATTGGCATTTATGGAATCCCAACACCTCCATCCAATCTTTTCATAAGCATTTTTATCCCTAGCCTTGTCATTATTCTTGTAGCTTCTATAGCTTTTGACCTCTTTTTCTGTTGATTTCATTGTTTTCTATGGGTGGGAAGCTGGTTCAAGATGAATTCGCCTCTTGCAAGGTGGGGAAAAATGATAAATATGTTTGGACTATTGTACAATGAGGTAAATTGGATTTTTTTGTTGAGGGCATGATGGGTCATGACCCCAATTTGTCAACTAAATCTCACCAGTTCTTGGAATGACTGCAATTTCACCATTGGTAAGTGCTTCTTCCTTGTTAATATGGAGCTAATTTTAGAGGTAATGGGTCTTCCTTTGAAGGGATTCTACATTCTAAAGAAAATGAAGGGGCATTAGTGAAAGGATATGGATATATTTGTGAAGGAGGGTGAGAAAATTAATCACTTGCAAAATGGTTTAAACAGAGTTGACCTTCTCAGGATGTGGAGAAGTATTACGAAGGTGCTAATGATGTATGTTACTTTGTAGGGTTGCTTTCATTTCTTTCACACTCACCTATTTCCCATGTTAAATAATTTTAGATATAATGTCTAAATGAACTTTGCTTATTGGGTTTTCTCTTTTGTGGAATAGTCTATCAAAGTTTTCTAGGGTAAGAGTAAAATCCCTCCCATTCACCAAGGGCTAATATTTCATCTTCTTTTCCACCAAACTGCTCTTACTCCTTCCTTAATCTTTGTTAAAAAGAACACCCTTGTTATTTGTAACCCTTCCATACACTGGGAGGCCCCTCTTTCAACTTGCAATCATGACGAGATTCTATCTACCTCACATAGAATAACCAAGGCCTGTGGAAAAACCCTAGTGCTTAGGACCCAACTCTCAACCCTAAAAAGTATGTTTACTTCCCCAATCCCAACCCTATTTATAGCTTTGCTTCCAATGACCTCGATAATTCAAATGATGAGTCCTAGAAACCTACTCATAGCAATTCCCCCATTGGCTCCCTTGCCTATGATGAGGTTTCAAAGGTCTCCAAATAACCCCTGACCACTAACCATGACCACCAACCCTCCTAGCCCACTAAACCATAGATTTTTAGGTGGTCGAATGCTATGTCTCTTTTCCTCAATTAGGGTTTTTCATCTAAAGGAAAGAGATAGATCCCACACCAAAATTTAGGTGGTTCACATAAACTAATGAAAGTATGATGTAAATATGCCTAAATGAAATGATCTAAATCTAACAAACTAATCAAACTGATTGATTATTTATGCAAAATCTAAGAAATATGAAGTGTTTGAAAACACAGTGTAGTATGCAAACATGAACTAGAAACATGCATAAATGAAAACATAATTTAATGAAATTGAATAGAGTGCACTTGGAGATGGAATACTGATGCTGGAAGATTCTTGAATGCTACAAAAATCAATGTTGATGACAAGTGGGACTCATTCGCCTTGTATGGCGAATTAGTCTTGTTTCTTGTAAACTTTGTTAAAACATGTTTCTAAGTGTTAGGAACTGAAATATGATGAAATAACCTTTTACAACCTGGAAGTGGGACTCATTCACCACTGATGGCAAATCATTCCTCCAAAAATCTGCAAATTCAAAAGTCAACTATATGGGTCCAGATCTGCACTTGTCTTCTTATCGAGTTGACGAAATCAAATCTACAGAAAACAGGTTGAATGTTGTCTCCAAGCTTGAATTAGGGTTTAGTTGACTTGAATAGCTTTGATGATTTGTTGACCACTTTTCAACACCTATTTCTTTGAAAATATTCCTACAAGACCTACAAACACACATGCAAAGAGGGGGAAAATGGTTAAGGGTTAGAGTATAGGGATTTTCCTTGGTCAAATCCCACTTTGGTAATCAAACCTTGAATAAAGAAATGAAATGAAATAAGATAGGAATGATGAAAATAAAACATGCAAATTTCACCAACTCACCAAACCTTTCTTTTTGAAGTCAATGGTTGCTCCAAGGTGCTTGATAATTGCTTGATTCAATGATGAAAAATGCTTGAATGCTTGAGTGTATGAGATGATTGAGTGAATAAGATGAATGGGTGGGTTAAAATGAATAGAAAAAAACTTATTTATACACACTTATGCACTAATTACTCGAAAATACATCACAGGCCAACCTAAGGTCTTAATGAATAAAAACCTGAAAGAAATTTGAATTTATTTTGAATTTTGTCCCATGAGGGATGCATTTGACACCCATGGCAAATGGGTCCCACTCAAGGCTTGCAAGTGGGTATCAGGAATTAAGTCATCTTTAATGTTGTTTGTTAGGTTTGTATTAAAAAAAAATACTAAATTATGACCTGTAAGTGCATAAAGAGGCCAAATAAAGCATAAGAAAGGTGTAATCAGTGGTGACAAGCATAGAAAAGTGTGAAAGTTTATTACAAGACTTTACAACACTTTGAAATAGGACTTGGTAAGGGGTAAGAAGGGAATATTTAGATGAATTATGATAAGAAGAGTTTATAAAATTGTAGAAATGTGCTACAACACTTCACAACACCTTCACAAGAAATCATAAAGTCTTAATAATTTGAATAGTCAAGACCTAATGTGAATGTATAAGTTACATTACAACATTAAATCAAGGAAAAATAGGGCAAACATCATAGGAAAAAGACCTAAATGACCATGAAAATGTCAAAGATCCATTTTTCTATGGTACACCCACAAAGATCCCCCAACATTTTTTCCACCCTTAGTACTGCTTCCAAAGAGCGCAATTCAAAAGAGGTCATTTTTTCTTATTTTGTTTCCCTTAGGAAAAATTTTAATGACATTTCAGTGGTTGTTAATGTTTAGAATGAAATCCTTAAGTGGCTCCTGGCCTAGTTGATAATGGCCAAGGACTGCATCATTCTCTAGAGGAGAAGGTGTTGAAGAAGAAGGTTCCATGGCCAAGAGAGGTTGAGGATGGTGGTAATTAGGATATCTTATCCTCTCTCAGTAAATATTTTGAGAAATTGGTGAATAGGAAGAGTGAAGTGAATGAGGTCAAAGTTCTAGTGGGGATCAAGGAGGACAAGGTGAAGCTATAGATGAAAATTTTCACTATACACAACAATTAGGACAAAACACTGAAGTGTCTCTAAGAAATTGTGCATTACAGTAAGGAGACTATCAAGTACCATGGTTACGATATGTCTTTAAGAAGGAACTCCACAACAATCATGGTAAAAGGATAATTGAGATTAGTCATGATGTTGGTTACTCAAAGAAAAAAGGAAAGAATGAGGGAATACTTCCTAAAACCCCTGTATATCTATGGCCAAAATAATGTTCACTCACCAAAGCTATTGTATTATCCACTACCAAATGTCATGGTAGTCCTATATTATGTTTCTACTTAATCAAATTCCCTCATTGAACTACTCATAATACACATCTAATTTCTTTTGAAGAACATTCCTTCTTGAATGAAATACTCAACCCATTGGCTTCAGTTCGTAGCTACTAGTTCCTTTCATGCTCTCCATTCTTTACAAAAATCTGGATCTTCCTCATACATATACTTCAATTCTTCAAATCCCAATACTTCTACTCTCATCTTTGTCGACAATTTCCTTCTAATCAATGCATCTACAACTTTTTTTGACTTGTCACTCCTATGCTTCAACACAAATGTATCTTTGTAAGAACTCAACCCATCTCATGTCTCTAATTCAAATTCCCTTGACTATTTAAATACTACAAATCTTGATGATCTATATACAACAGGTGATCCCACAATAGTGGTTTACAATTTTTGGCCAAAATGAACACTTAAATTATTATTTTTAACTAAATCTTCACATATGGGCACCTATAGCAGCAAAACTGTAAGGAATTTGGAGATGATGCAAACTAGAGTCTTGTCACATTTTGTCTGTAGATTCTAAAACTATTTTTTTCAAATTTTTTGTTATCAAATTATACTTCTTTTTCCATCTCCCATGAAAATTGACTTTTTTAAGTAAACAACATTTTTAAAAAGTGACACACACCTTTTAACACATAATTTTTTTTCCATGAAGGATAAAATTATAATTCTTTTGAATTTAGATTTGTAACTTCAATATCTAGTGGTTCTACTTGGTTAGTTTTTTATTGAATATTTTTTCCTTAATCAAACCAATTACAATTCAGACATAGCGTGACCGTATAATGCTTAACTAATTTTGTATATATCGAAATTCAATGGTTTCTTTTTGTTGGATCAAGGACTTCAATATTTGGTGCACTCAAATTTTTCAATTTTTTTTGTTGATAATCTGCTATTTTTCCACATGTGTGGAACAAAGACCTTCATTTCGATGAAAAACCAATGTTTAATAAAACTAAAAAAACAAATACATAATAAAAAAAACATATTAAAATTATATTCGTTGGATAGCTCATTCTGAGGACTACTTGATTCTAGTTGGGTTTGTGAAGATTCCTCCATTTTCATCCTCAACCCGAGCTGTGAAGTGCCAAAATTATGGTTTTTTTATGTCTCAAGGGGGATGAGGGATAAGGGGAGTTTGTATGAACCCCTAGGGGTTTTCTCGAACCAGGGTTCATTCGAACCCCTTCAAAGGGGTTTGCTCGAACCCCTTTGATATGCATTCTTTTTGGTTTTTTGGTGGTCAAAATTCAAAGGGGTTCGGTCGAACCCTAGTTTGGGAAAATCTCTAATGGGTTTACTTGAACCTATAGGTTAATACAAACCACCAAAATCACTTTTTTTTCTTTGGGTTTATTTATTGTGAGTTTTCCTTCCTCACTTGAATTGTAAACCACTATTCTGGCTTCACCCATATGTTAGGAAACAAATAATGTCTCTACTTCTTCAAGCCTTGAACTATGGCATATAATTCCTAATCATAAACTAAATCTCTTCTTTTGGCATCATCCAACTTATCATTGAAATCAGATATAGGTCTTCCTTCTTGGCTCAATACTGCTCCTATTGTATTTCCACTTGCATCACAGTCAACTTGGAATACTTCAACAAAATATATCATAACACGGGTTGCTTTGTCACCTTTTGTTTCAATAGTTTAAAAAATAATTGTGCTCCTAATGTCCACTTAAAATCCCAAACCATAGATTTTTGGGTAGGGCTTATAGGCTACTCTTGCACTCTTAGGATGTTTCACCTAAAAGGAGAGAGAGAGAAACCCCACTCAAGAGATCTAGGTGGTTCACTCAAATTAGGAAATGTATGATGTTATTAAGGCTAAATGAGATGATATAAATGTAGCTAAGTGATGAAATAGATTTATTAAATATGCCAAACCTAAGAGATATAACTTGTTTGAAAACACATTTTGTAATACAAAATCACATAGAAACGAATAGTAAATTGCAACAAAAATGAATCAAACTAGAAGAGGCACCTGGATGTGAATGAATACTGGAAATGACAATTGAAATGTTGTTAATGCTGATTATCAGGGTTGGTGTGACTCATTCACCATTCTAGGTGAATCAGTCCTGGTTTTGCAAAACTATGCTAGAACTTGTTTCTGACAAAAAGGTATCTAAAAATGCAGAAACCACAAAACTGACTTTGGAGTGGGACTCATTTGCCACCCATGGTGATTGAGTCCACTTTTTAATTTTTGAAGATTCAAAGGTGGATTCTGGAGCTTTCAGTTTGCACTTTAGCTTTATATAGGTGTCCACTTCTGAAACTTAGATTTCCAAACCTGAAAAAAAAATTGTTGATATTTTGACTTGTAGAATGAAGGGAAGACTTGGAGAACCTTGCAACTTGATTCTTAATGATTTCAAATCTTCCAAAATGTTTAAATTAGCATACACACAAGAAGAGAAGAAGAAATGGTGAATGTTAGGGCATGGGGGTTTGCCTTGGTCACACCCCTTTCAAGTAATTAAACCAAAATAGAGAAAGAATGTAATGAAACATGGAATAATGGAGTTGATTACCTTTCCATGGTGATTGATCTTGAATTTCTATAGTAATGGAGGAAGATTCAACCCTACAATGTCTTTAGAAGCTTTCTTGATGACTTATAGAATGTAAAAACCCTAACTTGCTTTGCTTGAAATGGAAATATGATGGATGAGTATTGAAGAATGAATGTTAAGAGAGATGTGAATTAGGGTTAAAAGACTTGTATTTATAGGAATTTCTCCTTATTCACCTATTATTCAGATCGCTAAAACCAACATGTAAAAATAATAAACTTAAATTTCACTTTTTCCTGCTCAAAGGTGAAAATTGGGCCAAATGGGACTCATTCGCCACCTATGGAGAATGGGTCCCACCTAGATGGGACTGATTCACCATGGATGGCAAATGGGTCCCACAAGGGCCATTTTGACAACTAGGATGCCAGGAGATAAGGAAATAAGGTTTATATTGCAACTTTTCTGGGTATTTTATCAATTTAAGCCTCAAGATGCACAATGTGGGTTGATGTGAAGGTCAAATAGGGCTTGGGACACAAAATTCAATGTGAAAGTGGGATTAAATACAATTTACAATACTAAAATGAGGTCCAGATAGCCTAGGAAGGCACAAGAACCAATGTGAATGTGCAAGACACATTACAACACTAGTTTAACATTAAGTTTATTTTACAAGCCTTCTATATTGATGTGATAATATGATTAAACATATTATATAATGTTGAATTAAGGGAAGATGGGTTCATTAAGTCTAGAAAAGCATGAAATTCTTGTACAACACTTTACAACAGCTTTACAAGACATCAATAAAAGCATGTTACTTAATTTGCAAGGGTCCAAGACCTAGTGTGGATGCATAAAATGCCTGACAACACCTAAATCAAGGCCTCATTAAGTCCAATTATCATGAATTGTTCCCATGTCAAGAAAGAGGTAACTTTTGTCTACGATGCATTTAGCCCCCACTTTAGTGAGAGGATGAACTTGCTTCAAACTCATAGTAAAGTAGACATTTAAGAGAGATCGAAGTGTACAAATGCAGATGACAAAAATAACAAAGATCAAAGGAGGTTGCACAAGAGCCCAGGATCCAAGATCCTAAGTCAAACCAACAAGACACAAAATCATGCAATGGCAAGAACTAGGAAAATGAAAATGAAAAAGAGTATGAAGCTTGGATGATTTGTCCAACTAGTTGTGGATCAGATCTAGGCTATTTTTTTGGAAAAAGAAATGTGTACTCACTTTGGGGTGATGAAACTCATGGCTACCCACTGGGTGAGAAGACCCAAAAGGTGAAATACACATGCTAGTTGGCATGCACTCAGAAACATATAGGTGGCTATGGGGAAAGTCATGCCTCAGAATGGGCTTCCCGCTCAACCATACCAAACTTATACCTCCTGATAACTTTAATAAGGTGCCACAAAGAAAACATTTTTTGAGCTCTATGAAGTAAGAAAAACTTTGTATGCTTAACACTCATAGACATTGTTAATGCAGAATACTGTAAGTATTGTTCAAAGGGATTTTACTTTGTTTGTGTAATGTCTCATCGTAGGGAACATCATGCCAAATGTCTCCAAGAGAGGATAAATCCAAACGATCTCATCTTGTTTCCAAGAGAGGACAAGTACAAGGTCTCATCCTGGGCAACATTCTACCTGATTCTTCCAATAGAGGGAATCACAAGAAAAATGAAATCACACAATGAAATGTCAGTGGGGATGTATGCCCCCACTTTAAAGCAGTTGGGAGCACCAGTACTATGAGAAATTTCTTTAAAGTAGAAGAAGAGGACGTGAAAGCTTACTCAGAAAGGCCTATTCCAAGTCATATGTTTCTGATAAGCTTGTTAGTGTAGGTTTTTTAATATTATTTTTCCTACACAATATGAAGCATACCTTAGGTTATAGGAGATGTGGTTCATGTGAGGACACGTGGCATAATCCATCGATTACATGTGTTGCTCCCACTCACACTTGGGTGGTTGAGTTTCACACTCTCTTTTGGCCTTATATGCCACCTCACAAAACCACTCACCTGTCTCTTTTTGAGTAGGTTATGCCACCTATTTGGCATTTTCCAAGTAGGCATAACTCCCACCTAATTTGGTTATTTGGGAGTTATTACCCCTCTTAGAATTATTTGCCCATATTCTACTATATAGTCTGCACTCACCTCTCCCTCTTATCTAGTTTAGATCTAGCTCCTATCTAGTCTAGATGAGTTCATATTAACTCAATCAATTCAAGGGAGAGTTGAGGCATATTGTATCATTTAGTGTGTGATATAACATCATTTTGTTATTGCACTATCTTCCTGCATTCTATCTCTTGCTGCTCTCATGTGGAAGGTTTATCTTGGTTTTGTAGGTGATCCTGGGTGCTCGAGTTCATCAACAACTCTTACATGGTATCAGAGCGTCAGATCTGCAAGCCCCTTCTCAAATTTCATAGATTTGTGAGTTTTTAATCAGTATTGCAGGTTGCAGCATGCCTTTACTTGTCTTAAGTAGTTGATTCTACTTTTTCATGCTGTTTTTTGGTTGTTGGGGTCGTTTTATGGTGCTAAAGGCATTTTTTTACACTAGATCTATATTTTCTGTATACTTTGAAGAAAATCCGCCATCTGGGTTTTGTTCGTAGCAGAAAAAAACTATCTGGGTCATTGCTATTTTCTGCATACAGGTTACATATTTTGCAGAAATTAAATCGGAACATTTCAGCAGACCCCCTCTTCAATTGCATTTTTTATTTTGCAGTCAATCTTTGGAGGGCCATAATTCAGTCATACGAGCTCTTTTTTCAGAGAATTTTTTTTTGATTTGGATTATAATTTCACAGGCTTTGCAGTGGTGTGATCCATTTTTTCTAAAGTAATCCGGATTTTCCAGAAAATCAGTTTTATCAGCAGATCTGAAGGACAGTTCTCGTTTTTGGAACTTCAAATGGCTATAAATTTCACATATGACCTCGGATTGAGGTGATTCTTTTTTTGAAAGTTGATATTTTTTTGAGAACTATACTTTGGTGCTATTTTGAAGTTTTAGTTTTGAGATTTAATTATACTTTCAGTATTTGAGTCCATTTTGGACACTTGAAAAACTCTGGAAAACAACTCCAGCATTGTAAACGCACTAATTTATAAAGTGCCAAATTATTTTTTGTTGGGGGGGGATTCTTTATTGAGTGAAAAAGGGGGGTGTCTATGTGTGTTCTTCTTGCATTTTTTCTCTCACATTGCTACAACAATCTAAAATGGATAAATTGGTTCCTCTACTCACACCATACAATTACTTTGAGTGGAAAAATGAAATGGAAATTCACTTAAGGAAGTTAAAATTGTATAGAATAACAATGGGTATTGATAAGGAACCTACAGAAGATGAAGATAAGCCTAAATGGTTCAATAAGTGTGATGAAGCGTTTGGCACCTTATGCATGGCTGTATCTCCTGATCTACGCTTTCATATTATGTCTGCAAAATCACCAAATGAAGTGTGGAATACTTTGAATACTCTCTTTGGTAAACATGATGATTTGAGAGCACATTCATTGGAGAACGAGCTCATAGGATTGAGCCCATGCAATTTTGATACCATTCAAGATTTCTTTACTAAATTGAATGTCATAAGATTGCAGTTAGAGCAGTGTGGAGTTAAAAAGGATGACTCACAATTGATTTTGAGTATTCTTTCAAAACTTGGTCCTGATTATGCAGTGTTTGTTTCTACATTTCATGCAATGAAAAGAGCCTTAGGAAAAGGATTTACTATGCCTTCCCTAAGTGAGTTTGCAACTGATCTCACAAAGGAGCAAGATAAATTGATTCAAATGGGCATTATTAAATCTTCCAAATCTCAAGCCTTGACTGCAAAACAAGGCACTAATAAGCAAAACAAGAAACAACAGAACCAAGGAGATAGAAAGAAAGATTTAGATAAATATTCATCTACTTCTAAAATAGATTCTAAATTCTCTTCAAAAGAGGATTCATCTAAGAAGGAGAAGCTCACTTGTGCATATTGCAAGAAATCTAGGCACGATGAACATCAATGTTACTTAAAACAAATTGATGAGTTGAAGAATCTTTTAGCAAAGAACAACATCAATTTGCCTTCTCGAATGGTTGATTCAGCTTCTTCTAATTCCAAAAATTCAGAATTTGATAAGGAAAAGGGCCATACTACAGGGGCAAGTAAATCAAAAGGTAAAGCTCTTTGTACTTCTACAGGTCTTGGATCAAGGAGATGGCTCCTAGATTCTGGAGCGTCTCATCATATGGCTTCTACACAGTCTATGTTCTCTTCTTTTGAGCCTTGTGCTATGCCACCTATTATGATGGGAAATAATACATACATGGATGTAATTGGGAAAGGATCTGTTGATATTGGAGATGGTACTTTCAATGATGTTTTGTGTGTACCTCATCTTTCAAACAATCTTCTTTCCATCTATCAAATCACTCATGGTGGAACAGGGAAGACTGTTGAATTCACACCTGATTTAGTTATCATCAGAGACTTGGAGAGCAGAGAGATAATTGCTACTGGGGTGGTTGATCATGCATCTCGATTGTATACTTTTTCAGACTTTGCACCTGATGATGGTTCTAATCCTTTGGTTGTTGATCACACTCCTAGTGTGAGCTTTGATTTTGAGGAGAACTTTGGCTACTTGAACTTGGGTATTCTCCCATGTGATCCAGTTCTTGAGCCTTGTATTCCTTCTCCTCCATTTACTATTGCATCTGAAGATACTTGCATTGCTACATTCATGGCTTCTTGTGATTCAGTGCAGCAAGATACACATTGTCTTCCAGATATAGCTACTTCAGATGACTACTTGATAGACATTGCAGGTTTGTTCATAGAGTCTCATATTTTAGACTTGGGAGACACTATTCATGACATTCATATTCTCTTTGATGAAGTTGATTCTTCTTCAGTTGTGGAGGAACCTTTGGATCTTGTTCAATCTTCACATGATCATTCCTCACAGTTTGACATGATTGTGGATACTTTTGAGCAGCATTTGGAGGAGGCATCTTTGTCTTCAAAGAAGATAGTTGAGTCTTTGGATCTTGTTCTACATACATTTCTACTAGGTTCTGGATTTTCATCTTCATCAGTGTGGCCTAGAATACTTGATTTGATGGTGACATCTTTCGACATCAACATGGAGATACCTGAGCAGAGTTCAGAGACTTCATACATTTTCATCATTCTTCCTTCATATTCCTTTCAGGAATGGGAAGACATTCTTCATACACCTTTGGTTTTGTTTCTTCCTAAGGGGAGGAACATTGTTCGACGATCGTGGACCATGTTCTACATTCAGCTTCGAGCTTCAACCATTGGCATAGTTGACTACTTTGGGGAAGGCTACATGGTCTTTCCTATCCTTTCTATTTTGGAGGGGACTTCTTCCTTGCATGGGATTCTTCTTGTGTTGGGAAACTTGTTTTCTTTTCTCTCTTTTGGGAGGAGTTTTGTCCCACTGGGTTTTCTCCTTTACTCCATTTGTGAGAGAGTATTTTGTACATGGGTACCTAACATGGCCTAGTAGCCGGGACCCATATTTGCATCTTTGCATTCTTTCATCCTTTCACCCACCTAAGCTATGCTTAAGGGGGGGTGTTAGTGTAGGTTTTTTAATATTATTTTTCCTACACATTATTAAGCATACCTTAGGTTATAGGAGATGTGGTTCATGTGAGGACACGTGGCATAATCCATCGATTACATGTGTTGCTCCCACTCACACTTGGGTGGTTGAGTTTCACACTCTCTTTTGGCCTTATATGCCACCTCACAAAACCACTCATCTGTCTCTTTTTGAGTAGGTTATGCCACCTATTTGGCATTTTCCAAGTAGGCATAACTCCCACCTAATTTGGTTATTTGGGAGTTATTACCCCTCTTGGAATTATTTGCCCATATTCTACTATATATTCTGCACTCACCTCTCCCTCTTATCTAGTTCAGATCTAGCTCCTATCTAGTCTAGATGAGTTCATATTAACTCAATCAATTCAAGGGAGAGTTGAGGCATATTGTATCATTTAGTGTGTGATATAACATCATTTTGTTATTGCACTATATTCCTGCATTCTATCTCTTGCTGCTCTCGTGTGGAAGGTTTATCTTGGTTTTGTAGGTGATCCTGGGTGCTCGAGTTCATCAACAACTCTTACAAAGCTATGTCATGGATAAGGAAGTATGTCATATGTGAGCCAACTTAAGGCATGCCGTCCATGTCCCAAGCTTGATCTTATGTATTCATGAAAGGTTAACAATTAGCCAAAAGAGGCAACCACAAGTGACATATGAGGATAAGGATACATAACCCCTTTCCCCCACTGATATAGGACAAAGTTGAGCCAAAATCATTGATAAAATGTAGGCGGGAGTGAAAATTAGTATCAATTAGAGGAATTAGGTGTCCCCATCAAGGGAAGCATACCAAACTCCTAAAAATTTTGGATTTTACAACTCAAAGCTTTACATTCATTAGTGGAATGACTATGGACTCTATGATAGGTGCAGAATGAAGTCTTGGAATAGAATTTCTTATGAATTTGTGGAGGGAGAGAGATCAAGTGATCTTGGAGGAGTCTTGACAAGATACCCTCTTGAGCAATGGTAGAAGGTGGTCTTGTTATTTGTGTCAAAGATACATCTTGCTTGGTATTAGATTTCATACTTACACAAGACTCTTTAGATTGCAAGATTTTGTTCTCTCCATTATGGGAAGATATAAAATCTAATCAATTCAAATCATGAGTGTTTTGTGAGATGTCATTGACATTAAGTGACGGTGTAGTTGTGTGTTGCATGTTTGGTAAAGGATGATGTTCAAGACTACTATTGTCGATTGTTAAAGATGATTTAGGAGTATGTTGTTTGAGATTGTCGATGTTGGGTGAAGGCTTGGCAATTTCTATCACATGACAATAATTAAGACCATGAGTTGTTTGTTGTGTGATAGGGTTGATAGGGTTGCGGATACCTTGTTCATTACCACCACATCATTTTCCACTATATCCAAGTTGTTTCATAAGCTCATAACCTTTTCCATAAAGTATTTTCATTGCTTTTAGATCGAGTGGTTGTTCATGATTAAATTCTTCAAATTTTGTTGTGTAATGTGCTTCTTTTTTCTGAAGTGGTTAAGGTGGATGTATTTGAAGGATCGTCTACTTTTTCTTTTTCCCTATTTGTATCTTTGTGTATTGATGTGTTTAAGGAATTTGCTTTGTTTTTCTCACTATTTGGTTCAAGATCAACATGAAGTGTGTGGAATGTGTTGTTGTAGATGTATTTCATTTTGTGATGGAGAGTGGAAGGCACACCTTTCATTGCATGAATCTACTATTTTCGTAAGATAAGATTGCATGAAAGTTCATAAGGCATAACATGGATTGGTGTATTCAAGGTGACCACTCCAATGGTAAGAGGAATAATGATTACCCCTAGCGGTTTCTTTTCGACATTGTGAAATCCCTTAATACATAGAGAATCAGGTTGAGTGGTTGATTTATCAATGCCAAGCCTAATTAGAAGGCTCATACTACACACATTAAGGGAAAAACCAGTATCTACAAGAGTTATCTTTATCCCTTTTGTTTTGTATTGAGCAATGATCATAAAAGCTTGATTTTGTTTTTGCATGTCCAAAGAGGGGATTTCACTTTGGTGGAAAAAAAGGTCAATGTTTGGTCCTTGAATCATGGCTCCTATATCAATTGGTTGTGTATTAGAAAGGATAGGAACTTGTTACAAGGCGGCTTGAATCATGTTGTGATAGTGAGGAGAGGCTTGAATAAGGTCCCATAATGAGATTTTAGTAGGAGTATTCTTTAATTGTTCACAAGATTATATTCTTTTTCGCTTTTTGGAGGTAAACAAGGAGTACCTAGTAAGACAGAATTATGCAAAAGTAAGTTTGTTGGATTTGGTTGTTGCAATTGCAGATTATTGTGAATGTTATATGTATGAGCAACAATATTATAACTTAGTTATTGTGACACATTAGTTTGAGGTAGGTAGAGGGTGAATTTAGGTTTGTGTTGAGTGTGTTTGAAATAAATTGAAGGGGGATAAATGATGGGTTGAGGTCTATGTACAAGTTGTTGTTTGTGTGAAGGGGGTAGAGAATTAGAGGGTTTTTAGGATTTTCCACTAGGTATGTATAAGGTCCATTGATCAAAGGGGATCTAAGGGAAACTTGCGCATTCATAACCTCAGTAGTCTTGGTTTGATGTATCTCTAATGAAGAGAAATCGAGAATCACCATTTTATCTTAGGAGGATACAATATTATTGATATTCTCCCTAGAAGGATAGTTTTTAGGAGAACAAGAAGCCACATGTTCTTGACAAGTAAATCTTGGTGCTTCCAAAAGGACTTCATCGCCAATAGGAGAATGATCAATGGTTGGATTGTTGTGTTCATCGATAGTGGGGAGATTAGGGGAAGACTCTATTTTATTTTCTAAGGTCACATTCTCTTGTTCCATACTATCTATCCTACAAAGAGATCTTGTAATGTGTTCATCCAAGGGTAAAGTAGCTTCATCACAAGTGGGGGAGGCATCAAGAGAAGGAGCACTATGATTTTCAAATAGATTTACCCAAAGGGCATGAGCATTAGGAAAGGAAGGATCAATGGTTTCATGATTCTTATTAGGGATGTCTTCTAACACCAACCTATCCTCTTTACATCGAGGAGGGATATTAGGAGATGGAAAAAATTGAGTGTCATTTTTATGGTGACTAGGTAAGCTGATATTTAGAAATGTTAGGAATTGTACGTAGAAAATATCAATTATATGCAAATAAAGATTAAACAGAGGAATGAAAAATACAAAAATAATAACAAAAATAGACAATATTTAACGTGGTTCACCCAAACTTGGGCTACATCCACCAACTGAGAGTCCAATATTATTATCCAGTAAATCAAACCGATTACAACTAGTAATCCTTGTAACTCAATGCCGTTGCAAATGCTACAATATGATATCAATAGAAACCCAAACCCTTAGCCTTTTATCAAGACTTATGTCTATTCCACCAGTAGAGAGTCCAATATTATTATCCAGCAAATCAAACCAATTACAACTAGTAATCCTTGCAACTCAATACCACTGCAAATGCTATAATACAATGTCAATAGAAACCTAAACCCTTAGAATTTTATCAAGACTTATGTTAGTTACAAAATTAGGGTCTTTTATGCTAGCCAATAGGAAAAAAAAAACCCAATTCCTTTATAAAATAATAAAAATCGGGAGAGGTTTCGGGAGCGCTTCCCCTCGACCCTACCCTGTATCATGATATGGAGTGTGCTAGGGGTGTTTCCCCAAAACCCACACAAGGGGCATTGCCCCTTGACCCCGTTAAATAATTTGGGGGGAAACCGTGCTAATAAAAGTGGAGAAAAATTAACCTCTGAGTTTGATTAGGCTCTATATACCAACAAGAAATATTACTATAAAATCATGTTCTTGTTGTCTAACATCTTCCAAAGGGGAATAAGGAGATGGACAATCAAGACCCTCAAGACTTGTAACTTCTTTCACCAAGAAACCTTCATCACTAATAAGAGAGGTATCGGGAGAAGAACAAATATGATAGTTATGATTATCTACACTTCCATTCACACCAATGGGTAATGTAATGCTTTAGTCAAAGCTATGTTTCTCATAGTTGTAATCAAAATCAAACTCATAAGAGGGGAGTTCATGCTTATAAAATCCATGTTTAATCAAATCAAAGACACATCTTGTGAAAAGGAACATGCTATGCAAAAGTAAATAAAGTGCTATGCAATGATTTATATGTAATTTTTAGATGTAAAACAAAGTAAGTTGATGAATGCAATAAGCTGAAAAATGGAATGTTGTAAATGCAAAAGTTCAAATTAAGAAATGCATGAAATGAGCTAATTTAAGAAAAATCTAATGAAATTCATGTTACAAAAACTCAGAGAAGTGATATAGATAACTGTTGGTAGCAAACAAAATCATAAAAATAGGGTTTTTAGCTTTGTAAAAGGTTGTCTCAGGGGTAAAAAGGGACTGATTCGCCTAGGGTGGCGAATGAGTCTGGATATAGATTTTTTTAGAATTTTCAAAAATATTGTAAGGATTTTGATGGTTTATGAGTTCTAAGATATAGACCTAAGTTAAAAATGAAAAATTTCAGAAAATTTAAACGAATTTAGATGCCAACAATGCAACCTAAATGCACTTTTTATGAATACAAAAATTTGAAACCTAGCATGCCAATTAACTAATGCAAACCCTAATGCAAAGTAAATGTAAGTATAGATCTATGATGAAGGACTCCAAATTAGAAAAAAGAAGTATTGTAAAAGCAGGTTCACCAAAATGAACCATAGATTTTTGGGTAGGGGTTATAGGCTACTCTTGCACTCTTAGGATGCTTCACCTAAGACGAGAGAGATAAACCCCACTCAAGAGAGCTAGGTGGTTCACTCAAATTAGGAAATGTATGATGTTATTAAGGATAAATAAGATGATCTAAATATAGCTAAGTGATAAAATAGATTGATTAAATATGGCAAACCTAAGAGATATAACTTGTTTGAAAACACATTGTGTAATACAAAATCACATAGAAATGAATAGTAAATTGCAACATAGATGAATCAAACTAGAAGTGTGCACCTAGAATGTGGATGAATATTGGAAATGTTGTTGATGCTAATTTTTAGGCTTGGTGGAACTCATTCGACATTTTAGGCGAATTAGTCCCAATTTTGCAAAATTGTGCCGGAATCTGTTTCTGATAAAAGGGTATTTAAAAAAGGTAGAAAACAAAAAATTTACTTTGGAGTGGTACTCATTTTCCACCCATGGTGAATGAGTCCACTTTATAATTTTTAAATATTCAAAGGTGGATTCCAAAGCTTTCGGTTTGCACTTTAGCTTTCTACAGGTGTCTGCTTCTGAAACTCTGATTTCCAAACCTGAAAGTGAGTTTTTGTTGATATTTTAACTTGTTGAATGTAGAGAAGACTTGGAGAATCTTACAACTTGATTCTTAATGATTTCCAAGCTTCCAAAATGTCTATATCTGCATGCACACACAAGAAGAGAAGAAAAAATGGTGAATGTTAGGGCATGGGGGTTTGCCTTGGTCAAACCCCTTTTAGTTGATTACCTTTCCATGATGATTGATCTTGAATTTTTGTAGAAATGGATGAAGATTCAACCCTTGAATGTCTTTAGAAGCTTTCTTGATGACTTAGAATGTAAAAACCCTAACTTGCTTGGCTTGAAATGGAAGAATGATGGATGAATAATGAGGAATGAATGTTAAGAGAGATGTGAATTAGGGTTAAAAGAATTGTATTTATAAAAAATTCACCTTATTTTCCTATTATTTAGATCCC
Source organism: Sequoia sempervirens (assembly GCA_007258455.2). Classification (NCBI taxonomy): domain Eukaryota; kingdom Viridiplantae; phylum Streptophyta; class Pinopsida; order Cupressales; family Cupressaceae; genus Sequoia; species Sequoia sempervirens. The sequence continues at coordinate 11,626,006 of VDFB02271358.1, forward strand.
TAGGGTGGACATGTAAAAATAATAAACTTAAATTTCACTTTTTCCTGCTCAAAGGTCAAAATTGGGCCAAATTGTACTCATTCGCCACCCATGGTGAATGGGTCCCACCTAGATGGGACTGATTCACCATGGATGGTGAATGGGTCCCACAAGGGCCATTTTGATAGCTAGGATGCCAAGAGATAAGGATATAAGGTTTATATTACAACTTTGTCAGGTATTTGATCAATTTAGGCCTCGAGATGCACAAAGTGGGTTGATGTGAAGGTCAAATAGGGCTTGGGACACAAAATTCAATGTGAAAGTGTGATTAAATATAGTTGAAAATGCTAAAATGAGGTCCACATAGCCTAGGAAGGCACAAGAATCAATGTGAATGTACAAGACACATTACAACACTAGTTTAACATTAAGTTTATTTTACAAGCCTTCTAGATTGATGTGATAATGTCATTAAACATATTTTATAATGTTAAATTAAAGGAAGATGCATTCATTAAGTCTAGAAAACCATGAAAGTATTTTACAACACCTTTACAAGACATTGATAAAAGGATGTTACTCAATTTGCAAGGGTCCAAAACCTAGTGTGGAGGCATAAAACTCGTCATTACACCTACATGAAGGCCTCATTAAGTCCAACTATCGTGAATTATTCCCATGTCAAGCAAGAGGTAGTTTTTTCTATGGTTCAAATCCTTCTTATCTCCTCTCATTTTTCTTGTGATGAGGCTACAAAGACTACTAAAACTCTTGATAAGCTTTTGATAGAAACTAGCTAATCCATGGAATGACCTCACCTCCCTAATGTTCAATAGTGTAGGTCAATCATCAATTGCTTTTACTTTCTTAGGTTCCATTTTCAATCCTTCAAAAAAATGACAAATCCCAAATATACCAACTTTGTCTTCATGGAACTACACTGCTTGAAATTAATCAACAACTTGTCCTCTCTCAACCTCTATAATACTTTTCTAATGTGCCACAAATTTTCTTCTCTAGTGTTACTGAAGATCAAAATATCATCCAAGTAAACAATGAAAAACTTACCCAATAATTTCTTTAGTACCTCATTCATCAATCTCATTAAATTCCTTGGTGAATTAGTCAATCAAAGAGGCATTACTAAACACTCATACAATCCTTCATTGGTTTTACATGTAGTATTCCATTCATCTCCCTCTCTAATTCTGATCTGATCATATCCACTCTTGAGGTCAATCTTTGTGAAATACTTTGCTCCACTCAAATAGTCCATAATGTCAACTATCCTTGGCAATGGGAATCAGTACTTGATAGTGATCCTATTGATTTCTCTCAAATTTGTATGCATTCTCCACTCTCCCTATTTCTTTGGTGCAAGTACACTAGGTATCACACATGGGCTTAAAATTTCTATAATAATTCCTTACCTCAATAACTCTTGTATCTATTAGTTCAACTTTGTAATCTCTGTTGGTGTCATCCTATGTTAAAAGGTCTTGTTTGACAAACTAGCTCTTGGTATAAGATCTATTTAATGATTGATAATCTAGACTAGGGGCAGTCCCTATGGTACATTGTCTTACATGATGTCTTCATACTCTACAAGAAGTTATGCTACCTCTTAATTCTTTACAGTAAGGTTATCTACCTTTGGACCATTTCTTTTCTTTGGAATGAATGCAAAATATATGTTCTCATGCCTCAATCCATCAATAAATTTTCTTCCATTTACCAAACATAGTTTGGTATTGCCACAAAATTTAGTATTCTCCTCTTCCTCTAAAGGTATCAACTTGATTCTCTTTCCACTTGAAGTCACAGTATACATATTCCTTCTTCCATCATGAATTTATTTCTTATCATATTTCCATGGTCTTCCTAATAGAAAATGGAAAGCATCCATAGGCATAATATTACACAATACTTCATTCCTATATCATTTAATATGAAATTTCACTAAATATTACTCATTCACTAAGATCTTATGATCATCTTGAATCCATGCTATCCTATAAGGGTTTGAATGTTTCAATCTCTCCAATTTCAATTTGGTAACCATCTCCCATGAAACTAGATTATCAATGCTACCAGTATTAATGATAACTTTATATATACCTTTCCTTTGGAGTTACATCTTGTTATGAATAGACTCTTCCTTTGTGGTGGTTCTTTAGTCACTTCTTCATGCATCGGGAGACAAATAAGTGTTGGTCATGGATCAACTAGGAAATATCATTGGTATTTTGTGATTGTGAGGTTTGTGGTGAGACATGTAGTTAGTGTTATTTGGATTTCTTGTTGCATTGTAAGGTGTCTTTGGGACTTCTAGAACACATGTATTCTAATACGATCCCTATGAATCAGTTGGATTAGTATTCCCTCCCTGCTTGTGGGGAGGTACATACTTTGGTCCCTTTGTTGCTGGTGGGAAATTGGAGCAGTTGTTGAGCTAATTCCTCTCTTTCTTTCATTAATTTTTGTACCTTAAGCTCTTCCCTTATTTTTTTAAATATATTGTAATTCTTGACTGGTCATCTTTCTTGTTGTAGCATGACCAACATGAGTTTTAGTGGAGGCTGTGTGATCTATAAGTCCACATAGATTTTCTTCTCCCTATTTTGATGTCATTCTATAGTCATACTACCTTTGGTTTTGGATTATTTCCTCTTATGCATGCCTATTGAATTCACTCATTTTCTATGGATCAACCTTGAAATGGTGAACAACATTACTTAGGTTGTTTTTGCTCAGATAATGTATCTAGGTTTACTAGTTGGTATCCCATATCATTATGGAACTCTAATTCACGTAAAGGACTGTTATGCACTATGAAAGGTTGTTCTGATGTGTTTCCCTTATCATTGTATAATTGTATTTGATTGAATTGATACTACTTCATTCTTAGTTATGGAAGCTTTTGATGGAAGAGATCCATGTTTTTCTATCCACCTACCATTGTTCTTCTTTGGAATTTTCTAATGTCCCCATTTTGGCCCTACACTCTTCAATAGGATTTAGCCTATTTCTAGAAATGTGTAGGCTAAGCTAAGGTGGAAAATTAGGGTTTCATCTTTCAGATACTACTCAGTTGGCGTTCAGAGGTTGTAATGCATAGTAGTTCACTATTTTTAGCAAGTCTATCTTTTGGCAGTATTTGTCTAGCAGTAGTTCAATCCTTTGCAGTTGAGTGTTTAGTTTGGATTTCTTTTGTTTTGATGTGAACTTACTATTTAAAGCAGTTGGATATTTTTAGTAAGTCTAATTTTGGCAGTAGCATCATCACCAACTCAGCTCAAGTCATCTTACTATCCTTCAGTTTCATTTTGGCTTTGGTTATCTCAATGGACTAAGTTTATACTTAGTCAATTTTATGTTACTCAGTTGTACCCCATGCCTAGGAGTGATAACTTCAGGTTGTTTTTAAAAAAGGGGTCATAAGGGGTTGAGCATTTAATATTTATATTAAATGTTTTATTTTGCAAATTGTAAATGGACACCTAAAGGGTGATAATTAATGTTTTATTAAAATAAAGTAAAATGAAAAAAGGTGGCATCCCTTTTCGAAGTTGAAGTGATTCAACTTCTTGGAATTTGAAGAGTTCTTGTTGCTTCATTTGCCAACTGAAGCTTATATATTGTTGTTGTTTGAAGAGCTACTTATCTTTGGAAAAATATAGCATTATGTTGCTGGTTTGAAATCCAGAATCTGGCTAAGGGTTAGCTTAGCAAATCTACTCCACTCTTCAGGCCTGAAACTATGGTTCCCTAGGTGGTGGACTAAGAGTGTGCTTCATCCAGAAGTACACATCAAGCATTATTGTGGAGTTTTGGTGAGATATTTCCAATTCTCATGTTGCTGGTTTATCATGGCTGAAAGTGTTTTTTGTTGATAGCTTTTTAAGAAAACTAAATATCATTCTGGGTATGTTTGCAAAGTGGTTCTAGACCTAATGCGACCCGGGCTTCCACAAGATATTGGAATTTATTTCTAAGTATTTTATTTTTTATTGCTAAATTGCCCTTCTCAAGAGCCATACCATCTGTAGAGCATTGGGAATTGTGCCATAAATTAATGGATGAATTTTGAGGCTATTTCTTCATCTTGTCATGGGCACCTATCCTCTAGTGGTTCATTTCACTTCGTTACATGCCATTCAGAGGTATTTTGGTGAAGTTATGAGCATTTAATTAATTCTTATAGTTGTTGGTTATTCATTTCCAGAATTGCAGATTTATATCACACTTGTTTCAGTTTGAATTTCCAGTCCTTTCTTCATCAATAATTGCTACTATTAATCATGGAATCATTTAGTATCTTGGTGCTTTTGAAACATTGTAATATTGATGTAATTTGTAGCTCTCTTTCTATATTGTAAGACTGTAAATAGTAGTACTGTTCCAGTCCTTTATTGCTGCAATTATTTTCTATTTCTCACATTAAGTAGCCCTGGATGGTTTACCGCCAGTGTGGATAAAGAACATTCTAGAAACTTATCTCTCTTATTTTCCGCTATTTCTATTCATTGTAAAGCTAGTTAGTAGTACTAATGGCTATTTCATTTTATTGCTGCAATTTATACTTGATTACACTCCCACAATTGAGTGGTTGAGTTTTAGAATAAACATCTTTCTTGATAGTAAATTCCTCCCACAAAATAAGTGGTTGTGTGGACTTTTTTCCCCCGATGAAATAAGTGGAAGAGAGTATTTAATGGCTAGCTTTCCGCCTTAATAATGTAATAATATCACCCACTAAATAAGTGCAGTATTCCCACTGCTTGTGGATGCCTGCATCAACAGATGAATTGTACTTTCAGTTCAGTTTATACTTAATGATCCTCTGACCATATGCTATCACCTCGCCCACATTGGGATCTTGGTGAACATTCTTGGTTAGAGTTACTTTCTATGCTGATTTTCATTTGGAGCTAACACTAATTAGTGATTGGTTGCTGATTTGTGTGTTAAATTTTGGAAAAAAATTAAGGGGAATATTTCAGTGGTATTAGAGCAGAAGATCCTGCCATCCTGTGGATTAGTGCTTCATGTTTAGGCAGATGACTGATAGAGATCTCTGGTAGTACATCAAAAGTCAGAATATATTTTAGTTCATCTCCTTGTCGTATCCAAAAGTTGGCTATTAGGCATGGCTAATGAAGAAGAGATGAAGTTGGCAAAGACTCTCTTTATGGTTGGAAAGAGACTTGGCAAATAATTTCAGTCAAGGAAAAAAGAAAAGAACATTCTTCATTTGTTAGAACAATGTTTGAGACAAGTGAAACCATCTCCTTAAGAGAAAATGAAGTTGGCACTAGCTCCTGCAGTGAATTCCTTGAATCAGCCCTATTGGTTGGGGAATCCTAATGAAGAAACCAAGCTGATGATTTTTTCTTGTTTCATGGAGATAATAAGAATTGTAATTCCCCAGTTGCCCTATACTGCTGAAACTATGAAGATCATATTAAATATGATAGTGGAATGTTTTCAAGATTTGGATGAAACTTGTAGTAGCTTGTTTTCAAGAAGAGCTATTGTTTAAAAAACATTTTCTGAAGTTGGTTCTTGA
>VDFB02271358.1:11631656-11840195 GCA_007258455.2 Sequoia sempervirens
AATAGTTTGTCTTTCATCAGCCGAAGCAGAGTATGTGGCAGCCACAAGTGCAGCATGTCAAGCAGTTTGGATGAGAAGAATTTTGAAAGAATTGCAAAATGAACAAATGGATGCAACAAAAATTTACTGTGATAACAATTCAGCCATTGCTCTTTCGAAGAATCCAGTCTTTCATAAGAGAAGCAAGCACATTGATACTAGGTATCATTTTATCAGAGAATTAATTAATAATGGTGATATATTTTTAGAATTTTGCAGATCAGAAGAACAAAGTGCAGATATTTTTACAAAGTCGCTGGGAAGAGATAATTTTATTTTTCAAAGGAACAGATTGGGCATGGTGGACAGCGCAGTTATGCTTAAGGGGGAGTGTTGGAATATTAACCCTAACTGCCGCTGTCCCCGCCAATCACTGCCCGCTATATCGCAATCAATAAATTAGTCATTGCGATACCGCGGGAGTCTTCGGTAATCTTTTTGTTTTATATCAACACTTTGCCGTACCTCGATAATACAGCTATATACACTTAATCAATAAAATATTCATCGCGATATCACGGGAGACTCCGTAGAAGTTTTGCTTTATTCTAACCGCCAAGTGTTTACCGCAGTTTACCGGGCCGTCAACTAACCACTGCCCGCAATATCGCAATCAAGATTTTAACCATCGCGATACCGCGGGGAACTATGGAGAAAGCCGCCACCGCCAAAGGAAATATCGGGATGCGAAAGAATTAATATTTAAGTTTAAATATTATAAAAAGGACATTGTATTAAATGCATTTTGACGGGGGAAAAATTAGTTAGGTGAATTTGAAAAATTGTATTCGTTTTCTCTCATCCGTGAAAATTCTTCACGTGACTTTTTACCTGGAGCATATAATTATGTAATTGTAATTTATTTTTAAGAAGTGAATGAGAATGAACAGAGGAAGGTGAATGTGAGCAAACAGAAAATTACGAGCAGCAGCTCTGTGTGTTAGAAAAATAATATATATTTTAATTTTTACTGTGCGTAAAATTTCCTCCTCTGCCTCCCGGCCTTCATTAAGTCCAAACAGTTAAAAATATAAACAAACCACTAATTACCTTCCAAATATTCAAAAACAGAAACCCTGAACAAGAGAGCAGCTGCATGGAAACAGGAGAAAAAACTCCAGATTTTCTTTTCAACATCTTTTTAAAAAAAAAATATTCTTAAAATGTATTTTAAATATTTATATTAAATTATAAAAATTTAACATTTACTTATATGTAACTGAACAGGAAACTTTAAAGTGACAGATTTATAAAAATCGAGGATGGATTATAGAATATTATCCTCACATAAATAAAATATTAAAAGGTATTCACTTTCTGCGTTATAATTATTCCATATTGCTAATTGCTGAGGTGAGATCGCAGGCATCACTACTGGCATTATTATCAGAGACCTCCTCTGGTGTTGGGTTAGTACAGAGAGAAAAATATGAGCCCATCAAAATAAAATGCTAGAAATTAAAAGAAAAAATAGAAAAAAATTATCCCATGCTCATAGAAATTGTTGAACTTTAGTTCTTCTTGGGTTACAGATGGCTTAAAAATAACTGATCATAATGCTGATATGCAGCTAACAGATCATGAAAGTACCTTTTCATAAGCGCTGGAGGAGCCACGGGAAATGATCTCGATCCCTGTGGAGGAAATATTGATCCCGTTTGCAATAGTTCCCAAACTTTCCGACCACTGACTCTGCAAAAGCATGTATCTATTCATTATCCTAAAAAAAGATTTAGGTAACGATAAACGAAATACACAAATTTCGGAAAAGTATTCAACCTGGGTTTCCGCGTGTTCTAAGAAACTATCTATTTCTTTGGAAAGTTTCTCAAGGAGTTGCTGGTCGTCCATTGTGGCGCCAACACGCGCATGGTCATCATCATCAGATTCCACAGGTTTGCTTGAAATACTTATTTTGGGTTTGGCAGCACTGGGAGACGCAGCGTCTTTTGAAGACGGAAGGCATCCCAACATTGAACTTGGCCATGCCAACGCTTTGTTTTCTGTTTTGTTGGTCATTCTGGCAGATGGGGTAAACAAAACTATTGCTCTGAATATATGGATTTAGTAAGGTGCTTTACGTCCTGTTTTCGGAATCTAGGATATGTCCTCGATTGTCACGTTAATCACAACTTTTATTATTATTAATCCGGGGCACTTTAGTGATATTATGCCGACTGCTATCTGCAAGAAAATCATGGTCTGACAGCGACATTTCGCAGCTTTTTGACTTCTGTCACACCTGGTGCTTCATGTGATCTCTCCCTCTTTGCACGTCCTTAATTAAAGGACTTACATGTCGGTGGAGGTGGTCATCGGCAGTATAAGGAAAGCAATTTCTCAAAAATATCTCATTGGTATATATAAATGTATGTTTTTTATACACCATATGTCTTTCCAATGGTATTTAGAGCTTATTTTGATAAGTTATTAGTTTAAAAGGAAATCTTGTTTGTTGGATTAACTTAAATAAATGTGAGTGACATTTTAGATAGAGTTTCAAATTGAAATTAAATGGAGTTAGGGTTTATTTGATTTACATTGTTAATAGAAAATTTTACTATTTTGATTATAAATTTATAATTATGATGAATTATTTGAAATCGGTTGAAGTAAAATGTTAAGATTTAAATTAGGTGATTGTTAAAATTTTATAGAACCAATAATTTTAAGAACAATATAAATGAAATGGTTTGATTATTTTATTATGTTGTAATTTCATCTTGTATTAAATCAAGCATTTGGTATTAAAGAAAAGGTTCATATAGATGATATTTGATTAAAAAATATTAGGTGTTGCAAAGAAACATTATGACAATTGCTATTCAATCCTTTTTTTTTGTTGCACCTTGATTAAGTCATACGAGTGAGTTAAAATAAAAATAAGTGGACCCAAACAGGTGGTGTAGTTGGTTGAGGGATTTGGTTTCATCCATGTAGGTCTCGAGATCAATTCTCTCCTCTAGATGAAATTCGATTAGGGTCATGTGGTGCAGTCTTAGCCCCCAAGGGGCTAGTTTTGCCCCAACTTGCCTCTTTTGTACCTCAAAATTTGACATAAAAGTAAGACCAAGACAAGATTAGTCAGTAATCACTCGAGTGAGTCATGGGGATAACCCTAAGTTATAAAAAAAAAAGAGTCAAGAGTTATACATTCATGCTAAAGAAGATAGAGGAGAAACTACAAAATGTCACATAACTTAGTTGTGTGAAATTCTTTGTTTTGAAAAATATTCTAAATGTGAAATTCTTATGACTTCTACTTTCTAAGATTATTTATTTAAATACATGCCCTAATCACATAACTCAATCTTTTTGGACAAGGGGTTGCTTAAGAACCTAAACATATATGTCATTTGGTTTAATCTTAAAGGACAACTTAAATATAATTTTTTTTTATGTAAAATGGTGTAAGATAAATTAAGGAATGTGTTAGGATTGCACTTTATAATGCATATTTGCCCCTATTTTGTTGTTTGTTGAAGAATAAGTTTGCATACACATCAATATAACAATATAAAAAAAGAAATAATATATGATAATTAAACGCTATGGTGTTACATTTTAACACATCACACCAATATTCTTCAAATTTAGAGATTGTTGATTAATTTTTGTAACCGTTGCTTTAATTTTGATGACTTTAAACAATTAATTGGTAAAAATTCAATAATCATAGTCATCTACATTTCTATTTTTTATGTTAGATTGATTAGGTGTTAAATTTGTAGTCAATTTTCTAAAAAAATTTATCAATCTTTTTTTCTAGATAGAGTTTTGGTGGAGTATAATTACGTAAGTCATTTTTGTGCTTAATCTCCCTCGTACTCCCATATCATTTGAATTTAGACATAGCTCTTTGTTTATCCACATTGAAGAAAATCATCTATTAGAGTTTCCAACATAAAAAATCATTGTTTCTAATGGAATCCAAACTTTAAGTAGGATGTAAATTAGATTTAGTATTTTTGAATCTCAAAAATCTAGTGATACAATTTAGGATTTATTTTGTTTTCAAAATTGAAATGATTTTTAGTCTATATTTCATCCATTTTCACATATTATTTTAGAGAATATTATAAAAAAAAAATTAAATGTTCAAGGAATTTTGCACTTAAAATATCATTTAACATGAATTAATTTTATTTCTTAATCATTTTTTCTTCTTAGTCCAATCCAACATTCATGATTATGAAATGTCAACATGAGCTTTTCATATGGTTGCACAATGGTTACATTTGATGCACTTCATTAAAAATTTAATTAATTTAAATTTATAAGGTTTTTCTACTTGAACTTATATTTAGAGTTAGGGTTTAATAAAGAAAGTCACTAATAAAAATTATTTATAAATTAACTTAAATTATTTCACATTCAAATTTTTCTCACACAAAATTTTTCCAAAAACATTATTTTTTTTGTGTGACACCCTTAAAAATATGAAATAGGATTAAGCCAAATTTCAATCAAATTTCAATCCCACTTTATTTCAAACAAATTTTTATACTTTCTAATAGAACTATTTAAATCTAGAAGACTTAGCCACTTAATAAAATCTATGAACCCTACCACTTATTTTCTTGTTAGCAGAAACATAAGACCATTTTGATACACTATTTGATAGAGGAGAGGGGGCCATAGTGGAGAGGGGGCCATAGTGGAGCAGGGTCTAATAGTGGGGATAGAAGTAGTCCTTAGTGGGTCCCATAGTGAAGCATCTTAATATCCAATTGCAAAACACTTTTTATCCATAAAATACACAAATTGACAAATCATGTGATGCCACATTAGCGCACCAATAAAACATGACTTAGTGCACTCTCACTTTTTTGACAAACTTAGGATGCTCCACTATGGGCCCCTATATGACACTGAATAAAGTTTGAAAATATATTAAAATCAATAATGATTGATGATTGATGATGTTGTACGTGAGAATGAAGTAATCTATAATCACCAATAGCCTAAAGAAATTTCAAATCAAAAGTCGATTAACAAAAAAATCATCTTTAAAGGAGCCTTCTCGAATATATCGTCAAGATTAGAAAGAAGATCCCGTCAAACTACGACATTCCAGTGGCTTCTTGTTCAACAAAGTGCACCTTCCGTTTTGTGTCCAATATTGTTGCAGGCGTTGGAAGTTTAGTATATGCCTCCGTATGTCACGTAAAGCACAACATTTATTATCATTACCCTCTGGCACTTTAGTAATATAATGGCCATGTGCTGACGACTGCTTTCTCTCTCCCGTCTACATCCTGAAACTTTGGTCGAAGGGAATCTTTGTCTCACAGCACAGCTTGTCGAACCACAAGTATCATGTGGCCTCTCCCTGTCTGCACTAGCCATAACTTGTGTCGGTGGGTAAGGTATAGAATTAAGAAAAGGGACTTCTCCATACATTAGCATTAGTATACATAAATGGATATTTCTAAGGCATCCTATGCCTTTACAATGGTACTAAGACCTTATGTCGATAAGTATATTGAAGATTTACAAAAGGTTAACTTCGTGTTATGTAATCTTTTCTAGGTAGTCTTAGTCGTTTTTTAAAAGTATTTTTGTATTCAAAATACATATTTTTGGTAGACGAACAATTCTTTAAAATCTATATCCAAGATATGACTCAAAGTCTTTTAGGGTAAGTTATCATTCAAGAACATAAATAGGGGAAAGGGCCCAAAGTCGCGGCACCCTAACTTCCGCTTCTAATTATCCTACGCGGAAATTTCAAATCACTCCCAATTTTTTACAGCGCTTAATTTGGCAAGTTCTCTCATTATAACTAAGGTTTCAGCCACATCATCAAATATGATGCCACATCAAGATGCTTTTGTCAAGGTGTCAAAAGGCCCCAAAAATATAGAGACCAATTCTCGTGCATTACATCATGAGTAGTTGAGCGCTGATGTGGTATCACATGATTGGTTGCTTTTTAGATCAAAAGCATACATTTTGTTTAATTATGGGTAGTCAAATCACAACTATTGGACATTATATAAATGACTATTAGGTATTATATGTACGATTGGGTGCACGACTATTGGACCCCGCACGACTATTGGGCCCTCTCCCCTATATTTATAATTTTGTTAATTATAAAGGATCACTTAAAGAACATAATGGTTCTATAAATTGGTTGAAACAAGCAAAGGAGATGTATTACGGTTGCATTTCTCTACTCTACAACTTTACCTTACTTTGGCATGTTTACAAAATTAAGTTTGTATACATCTCAAAACACAAATATAAATAGATCAAGATACTATAAATAAAATGAATGTTGTGGTATGTTATCATAACACCATCAATTTCTTCAAATTTGACGATAATCATTTTGTTTTCAAGACTTCATTTTTTTTTTATGAATATGCATGTCTATTAATTAAAGATCAAAATATAATAAACAAACTCACAAAAAAAAGGGTAGCAAGATACAAGCTTACTCCCTAGAGTCACACAGGCAATGCTCGTAAAGCAAGAAAAACTCAGAAGAAAGTTGCTAAGTGGCAAGAGTAGTGTTAGCAGGGGGTCGAGGAAGGCCCGAGTCATCCAGTTTACCCTATATATCAATGGGGTCAAGATTGACATTAAGCAAAAGCCATCCATCATCAATATTAACATATTTATCCCTATTGTGTTCATCATTCCTAAATGGAGAAATAGCTAGAGCTAGTTGAGGGAGTCATTTGGGAGACATCATAACACAAAATGAGGGTGAATCACTTCCACAATTAGTTGTCATCCCTACCCCCACCCCCTTTTCCCCCTCGAGGGCCACCAGGGGTAGTACCTTTAGTTAGAGATGAGGCAGAATGTCGCCATGACAAATTGGCCTTGTCACCAAAGTGGCAGTGAGGAACCTACGATCTAGGAGACTGCAAGCATTAGACAAAAAAAGTTTGGTCATGTTGTCGACTGTAAGGAGGAGAATAGCCATGAGAAGTAGAGCTTTCTAGTGGCATTCTAGTCATAGTGCATAGGGCATTACTCCAATGGTCAAGCAAATCTGAAAGGTGCATAACCTACATAGCCACCTTGCTTGCTTGGACCTGAATCTAGAGCATCACATTTGTGGAAAGAGAAGCTTTAGTGAAAAGAAAAAAAACATAATCAACAGAGCTATGAGAAAAAATAAAAACATTTTGTCCTTTCATAATGAAAATAAAATCTCCACCCTTAAAGCATGAAAGACTTGAGTATACTTGAAAGGAATACAAGGAAAATCCCCCAAAAGAACCATGTGACAAGAAAAGGGTTCTAGCAGAAAAGGGAGAAATAAGTCATGAATCTAACTCCACAGGTGTTAAGCATGAGAAAAAAAATAGAAGAAATGCATGAAAGTCTCTAGGTGGCCATAAAACAGACAATGAGGGTCTGAAATACCCATGTGCCAAAGGAAAGAGCCCATAGGCAAGCCTTGGGAAACAATATACCAGGAAGAATGGGTGAGCTTCGGTTAAAAATAGTAAACCAAATATTGTGAAATAAATGCTACTATGTAGCTAGAGAACATTGCAAATACCAATGATGGTTCAACACAGACACCATAGGGAGGTGCAAAGAAAGGCAGTTGTACCCTAGACGTGACTTGTAAGTGTAAAAAAATAGTGTTTTGGGTACTACAGTCAATCCTTCCACCACTGCTTAACAAAATGGATGCCAATTTTGTGAAGCATCTCTAGTGGCATGGAAGCTAGGATAGAGTCAAATATGTGTCAATGTGGCTATGAAAGAAAAAATTGCATTTTCAAATCTTCCCAAGAGCAAAGATTCATCATGGCTCTAGAAAAAAAATCATGGGGAGTGTAGATACCTTTTTTTATGAAACTGAATGGTATGGATCCTAGGAAACTGAGCTAGAGGGAGCACTTAAACTTGAAAAAGTAAAGACCACCATAGATTGTGAAGGTTGATACACAACTCATCTCGAAAGCCAGAGCTTGATCACCACAACTAGGGATTAACTGCTTCCCAAGCATGCCAAATACTTTTGGAACAAAAATTCCTTCGATATAAAAGAATATCCATAATAAGAAGTGTTTGAAAGCCAATCCCCTATCAAACAAGTTAGTTTGCTACAAAACTAGAGGTTATGCAATGTCTTGAGAAGAATTTTCCAGACTTCATTTCTAGAAATCATGCTCATAATCTATTTGGCACATAGATCCAACCTTTGTTGAGTTGAAAGAATCCCAAGTCCACCAAAATCCCATGGGAGACAATAAAACTCCAAAGTAGTGTGATGAAAATATTCGTGATCTATTAAAGAGGTCCACAAAAATCATGAATAAGCTTTTCAAGCTTCGAATAAGAAGCCTTGGAGGGGCCCCAACAAGAAGAATAATAAACATGAGTGGCCACAAAAAATTAGAACAAATCTAGAATTTTCTAGCCAAAGAGAGGGGCTTGGTGATCCAATACGAAAGATTCTTCTCAATTCTTACAAGCACCACATTTGAAAGGTCAACTAAAGATGTTTGAAAGGAAAAGGGAATGCCTAAAAATGAAAGATTCCACCATGATCAATCAACTTCCAGCCAAACTTGAGAAGCTAGGGAGACATATGAAGAAAATTTTTATGATAAAACTTGGTTTTGTGCCACTATAGAGCTAAACTAGAGGCAAGGAAAAATGTATGAAGGAATAGAAGATCCTCTCTGCTATTTTTCTCATCTTCGATGCGTAGGAGAAATAATTCATTCAGAAAGTACCCATTGACAAACTGGTTAGAGGATTCTAGTAAAGAAATATGATGAACACTACTAAAAGAAATACATTCACCAATAAATATCCAAATCCTTCAACAACAATAATATATAAGGATGGGGAAAGAGGGCAACCTTGTCTAATTGATCAGTGCAATTCAAAGCCCTCATATTGGTGGCTATTGATAGTAATTTACATTGAGGCATTTGCAAAGGGAATTTTAACATACTAGAGAAAATGAGTGCCAAAACCTAGAGCACCAAGCATAGCCAAAATAAAAGGCCATTTAATGCGATCATAAGCCTTAGAAAAATCAATCTTTTAAAAAAGATCTTATTGCAACTTAGATCGTCAAAACCCTTCAACACCATCCCAAACCACAATGATGTCATCCAAAATAAATCTGGATTTCATGAAGCTACTTTTCTCTAGTTGAACAATGTGAGACAGCATGTGTTGAATTTTAAAAAATCTAAGGCCTTTGTAATGATCTTGTAGGAAAACTAAGTAGCGTAATCAACCGCCAGTTACAATCGTCTTCAATATCACCTAGCTTAGGTATGAATTTACTATTTAATTTATTGATTAGTTTTCCCAAAGATTGATTATGAGAAGCTTCTAAGTAGACCTTATGGAAGTTAAAACCCGCACAAGGCCATAAGGCTTTATAAAATTCACAAGGAAAACCATCACAATGTGGTTCCTTATCATAAGCCATAGAGCTAATCACCTCCTTAAGATCATCCATGGAGAGAAATTTCTCACAAAAGCATGTTGAGCCTCTGAAAGCTTTTATAAGACCACCTAGATGTGATCTTGGAGAGAACGATCTCACTCAAGGGAGGCTTCCTGAGTAGTGAATACTTTTTCATAATGGAAAAAAAAACCTGGAGAATGTATGGTAGCTTAGAGAACACCATATGGACTTCCTTGATTTTTTTTATTCTTGGTCCAAGATGGTGAGCACGAAGATCCAAAAAAAACTCCTTTGAGGAATGGTCACCTATTTTTAAGCTAGTGCATTCTAGATTTGATCTGGCCTCCTCTAGTCATATGTGTTGGGAAATATTAGGCATCCTAGAAAGAAATATCCAAAATCAGTAGTGCCTTCAGTAATTTTAATTTCATTAGATTTCCTCAAAGACACATACTACTATGCCATAAAGTGGAAATAGACATAGTTCATTTCCCACATTGACCCTTAGAGAAAATTTAATGCTAATTAAACCATTTCCAAACAACACCATTAACAGATTCAATGACCAAAATCAACAAACATGAAAGATTAAATAGACAATAGGAACACATAGATTTAATGGGGAAAATCCTTTCGGTTAAAAATCCTCACACTCCAAAAGCCTAGATCACCATTTTATTATCTAGTAACAAAATACAATTAAAAGTACAGTTCAGGCTCTAAGCCTTTATAGAGTTTACATATTGTTCAATCTGGAGAGAATTTGACAGCATAACCATGTTCAGTTTCCCTCTCTCAGCTACCCAACCTCTCGACTAGTCTGACAAACACACAATGGAATTCACATTTTTCTCGTCATCATTCTAGGAAACCCTAACCATAACATACAAATAACCACAAAAATCTCAACTATCATAGACATGCAACCAATCACCGCTTTCTAGCTTCACATAGTCGGGTTCCATCGCAACGTTCTTCACGAGTTACTGAGTCAACCTCATCACCATATCGGGGAGACACCAATTTGTCTCCCACCAATACAAGGAAGTGTCATTGATGTGGAAATGTCCCCCCAATGCAAGCTTATTGGCTTGTCCCATGTGTTCCCCACCTCCATCTGCTTGTCATTACAATTGGTATGTTAGAGGTTTCTGAAACCTCACAACACACGATCAGAGGTTCTAGGGTTCTAATTTTTTGCAATCTCGCAACACCACCACAACTATCATACCATCAAGGAGACTCAAGGAAGATTCCCTCCAATATAGCTAAGTCACTTCGACAGGTTTCACTCACATGCTCCATTGGTCTATTCGAGAGACTCAAGACAGAGTCCCATCAATAACAACTTGTCATTCCGAATAAGACCTGACACTTCGTATTGAGTTGTCAAGGGGAAATGACTCCAAGTCCATTCGATAACATGTTGTCTTGCTGATGTAACACATAACATCAACCTATGAAGAATTTATCATACCATCGAAGGGAATATGAATAAGGTCCCTTTGAAACCGAACTGTCATGCTGACGAAACAACACAATGCCAATACATTTGAGGCACTGATTCTCAACAGTATGAGTATCAATAATTTTTTTATAGCATCAAAGCTAGGCCAACCAAGATTGCAAACTAAGAGAGAATGTGCTAGTAAAAAGAGCCTCTATGGCCCAAAAAATAGTTTAAGGTGGAGGCCTCATAGGACCATTGGTGAAAGATGGAAAGTTGATGGCCATAGATGTAGAAAGATGAGTAGTGTTTCAGATGGCATGATTCCACCAAGTAATCCACTCATTGTGTTGAGTAGGATGAAATTCAAAATTCCAAACCCTATGGATATGGGCCAATTCGGGCTCATGACTTAGCAAATAAGTATTAAAAATGTTGAGTCTTGGAAGGCCAATCGAACCCCACTTGCCAATTAATACCAAATTTAATGAGGAAGTGGTCTTACAAGATGACCTCATGAAGAAGCATCACTAGAAGATCTTGAAAAGAGTAAAATGAAAATAAATATTGTGTCATAATCATAGCATGGTCAAGCCATTTAATAACTTTATCATTTTTATCTAGAAATTTCTCCATGTACACCAAAAAACTTGAGGTTGGCAATGGAAAGAGTCATGATCAAAGAGACACAATTTAGTGTGCATGTAAAAGCAAGCCTCCCACTCACCAATTGTCTAATAATAAGGCACCACCCCTTCATTATTAGAGGCTACCTCAACCATATTTAAATCTCTATGCATAACCCAAGTGTTAGGTGGTATTGAATCTGTAATCCACTACTAGAGAGAATATCATTCAACAACACTATTAGGAGCATAAATATTAATGATCCCAAAAGAATGATTTTAATTGACATGAGGATCTAGACAAGTTGATGCATTACATAAAATCCATGATCAACTTGAAATGAAGAAAAATAGGTGGAGTCAAAAGAGGAATAAAATAAAATGGGGTTTGATGGATTAATTAAGACCTATTTCTCTCTATTTCATTAGGAAATGAGATCAAAACAATGAAATGACTATCAACCTTTTGGTGAGTCAAGTCACAGTGTGAATCTACTGATTTCCTTTTTTTTTTCAAGGACGAGAGTCCTAATAAAACAACACTTTGGGGAGAAAGATTGAAAATACCAAACTAACTCTAAAATGCAATCTACACCTTGAATCTAATAGAATAAGATAAATATAGATGGAATTAAAAATTTAAATGCAGACAAAAGAGAGGTAAGATGATGTGTACTAGTCACCAAAAGTGCTTTGCTAAAGCTGACCTGAGACTCATTTTCCCTAGGGTGAATGGGTCCTGAGTTATGAAGTTTTGTAAATTTTGGGAGCCTCTACAACATATCTAAATCCTTCAATTTTCCTAGATTTTAGGTTCAAAATGCTGGAAATAAATTCTATAGATGATTTTCTATGAGATGATAGCTTTTGTGACAACTTTTTCAACTTTGAAGAGTTCTTTGATTTCACTCTTCAAAAGATCTTCAAGATTTCTTCCACCTAAATCTACAAAAAAAAAATCAAGATTGGAAAATGTATCATTTTTGGTGAATAGGGGTTTTCCTTGGTCAAACCCCGTTTTGGTAATTAAACCTTGAAATGAAATGAAATAGCATGAAAGGAATGATGAATGAACAATTGTATGGCACAACTCACAAAACCCTTGGATGAACATTGTAATGTAGATCTACAACTTGTGTGAAATGGCTTCTATGGATGTGGATCTTGATCTTGATACTTTATTTGAAACAATTCCTTGAATACTTGAATAGATCATGAACTCTACGTCAACATATTAGCTCCAATAATAGGCATGATGCAAGAAGACTTTGATATGACAATTGGATCTTGATTTCTACAAGAATTCTTAACTAAATCTACTCTTGAATACCTTGAAATGCTCTTCTTTTGTTTTTATTTTGCTTGCATGATTTCAGCTTTTGAAGTTGGTATCAATTTTTTGACATGACTTTTTTTATCTTTCTTAGTGTGCAAGATACTTTCAAGTCTAGGGTCAGCCTTGACTATGTAAACTTTATTTTTGTAAACATACTTCATTAAATGACAAAGAGTTGAATGTGTCGTATGCATTTCATGAATCCATGGTATACCTAAAAGAATATTATATGAAATATCAAGAGAGATAACATGGATAGTAGTTTGCAATGTGGCTTTTCCAATGGTAGCAAGCAATGTGATCACACCAATTAGCTATTTTCCTATGTTATCAAATCCTCAAAAGGAAAATGAATCAGGTTCAATCTTACTCTTATCAATTGAAATATTATCCAAAAGGTTCACACTACACACATTAAGGGTTGAGATATTGTCAACAAGGGTTCTCTTTATTCCTTTCATATTAATAATGGTTATGTTCAAGAAAGCTTCGTATTTTTTGTAAACTTCTAAGGAGGGTAACTTTCTTTGGTGAAAAAATGTCTAGATAAGCCACATTCATTCCTTGAACTAGGGTTGCCACATCATTTGGATTTGTATTAGGAGGAATCACAACTTTTTGTAACACTATTTGAAGCATACTATGGTAATTAGGTGAGGCTTGAATAAGATCCCATAAGGATATCTTAGTAGGAGTATTCTTAAGTTTTTTGACAAGATCATACTCCTTTCCATTATGCAAAGGAAAGTGAGGAGCACTAGGAAAGATAGGTTGAGGCAATGGTAATGAAACATGACTAGTTTGTTGTTGTGTTATATGTATGGGCAATGGTATTGTGACCTAGTTACTATGAAACATTGTCATTATCAAGTTGCCTTGTAAAGTTGAAGATATCTCCTGGTTTCAATGGTTTATTTTTGGGTGATTCTAATATGAGTGCGGGTTATTTTTTAACTTTAGATTGATGTTTGGGTGGGTAAATGATAAGTTGTGGTGTGATTATATTAACATATCTTTGTTTTGGTTTGTCATGACAAACCTTAGTGGATGAACCTTATGAGATGAAATACTCAAAGGCTTCATCTAACATATCAAACTCATCACTACTAAAGGGTTTGAAGAATACGTTAACATGGAAAAATAATTTGACATGATAAAATGACTATGCTTTCTCCAAGGGTTTTTTTTGTTTCTTTTGATGCTTTTGGTTTTTCTTTTTTTTTTCTTGTTTTCTAATGATTTCCAAATGTAAACTAATCTATTGAAGCTAAAAAAATTTGTAGAGAAAATCCTTCCTCTTCTTCTCCTCTACTTGATATGCTTGGTTTGCCTAAGTCTTAGACTTGTTTCCTCTTTGTAGGGGCCGAACTGGTGGATTCATATTCTTTTGTGCCCAATCGTGTTGAAACTTGGGCTCTTGGAGCTATAGTAGACTTCTTTAGGGACTGTTATGTCCTCTTTCCATTTTGTAGGGTGCTAGTGGAAGACGTTATTTGTGAGCCTTTACATTTTGATCCTTTTTGCTTAGTCTTGCTTGGGTCAAGTGCTTGAGATGGAGGGGTGAAAACTGGTGCATGCTTTTTTTCAGTTTCCTAATTTGATTTAAGATTATTGTTATCAAATCCAACTTCAGTGTCATAGATTTCATCAAAGCTCTCATCATTTGGTTCAATATATCCATATAGAGCACTTAGGATTTTTATTTTCTACTGGTATTTCCAGAACTCATCCATCTTCCTTTCCAACTATCCCAAATGCTTTAACTATGTTTTGAGGGACTAGCCCATCTAGATGCTTTTTCAAAAATCTACCACTCAAACATAGAAGTTGAGCCATGAGGGTCGTACATATGGTATAAAGTCTAGGTCAATGTAGACCTCTACCCTCTCTTTTGTTAGTTCTTCCTTGACTTAAAATATTCCCACTCTTCATGTTTTATAGTCGGAAGATGTCCTATAGGATTGTACTTCCATGTGTCACAAATGAGGACGAAGCCCACGTGAGCCAATTCGCTATTCAACACATCATGTTCCTCCCTTTTCACAAGTGTTACTTGATTTTTGGCATTGGTAAGGGGAAGTGGGTAAAGTGCCTTTTTATGCCTCCCGTTTCCATAGGATTTTTCGACAATGGTTTCATGTTGACATGCTTTGGAAGAGAAGTTCCTATCCATTACAAATTTAGGGAGCCTAAAAGGCTCCTTAATAAAACCATGGTATCTGGTGAAAGAAAATGCGGCTTCCAAAAAAAATCCACCGGGGTATGGTGGCTTTTCATTCATTCTAAGGCTTCAAGGGAAAACTAACTCTGGAGGGTGCGGAGATAAATCCAATAGTACTAGTTGTAGGAAATAATCAAAAAATAAATAATAATCCCATGTTTTGGAAAGCACATGGGTCCATGTCGAAATTGGTTGTTATAACCCCGATGCATCAAACTTAATGAGTGACAAATATCCTCTAAAATTTATAGGGTTCTGATGTAAAATCAAGTGTTCCAAAAATGAAGAATACCTGAACTAAAAAGTAGTGCAATAATTTATTAATTATTCCAACATCATTTCAGCCACTACATCAACAAAATCAGAATATTTTTGGCTCCTCTCCTTCCTAAGAATGCAATCAAAGCTTACCTAGAATTTGTAAACCTTTTTTTCATCTTCAAATCCATAAATATAAGCTAAGATTGAGAAAATTTCATGCATGTACATCTGATTTGAACTTTCTATGTGCTAGAGGGAAGACGAGTTGATTAACATCTGACTTATGGTTTGTTTCATCCATATAGAATTTTAATTACTTGTCTTTGTTTCTCTAGAGATATTTCATTCTTTTTCTTTGGAGTCTCTTGGAATCCTAGTTTATAGGGATGCATAATATATCTTCGATGCCTACCGCACTCATGGTAACCCTCAATCTATTGCCACTGATAAACCCTATTTCTTTATCCAACCTTTTTGTGCTTGCATCCACAAACTTTGAGCATGGATGTATGGAGGGAAATATGAATTGTAGCAAACCGTAATACTAGAGCCTTGTTGCAAATTTCTTGATTGACCCATGGGAGAACATTCTATGCATTGATCCATCCCTAAGGATTTTAGGTTTACATGCAACTTTAGGTCATAAATATTATCTATAAAATCTTTAACTACTTCATCCTTAATGTCATTTCCTACCTGTATGGTTTTGGTATGCGCAAAACTCTAGTGTTTTGGCACTACGACACTAGCATATGAATCCTATAAAAAATGTTGGTGTAGCCTAGTCAGGTATATAATACTTTGACCTTTCGACCAAAAGATGATGCCTCTGCCATTATTGTGTTCTTGGAAGGATTTTCAAAAAACTTCTTCAACAATTGGTTGACATTTTCGATACTTAGCAAAAATTGCTTTTTGAGTGCATTTAATTTTCACATTTACATGCAATAAATTTTTTGTCATTAGCACTAACTTGATAAGTGCTTCTAATGAAGCCATATGTGTTGAGTGGGGGCCCGTAGTTCTAAAAAATTCCAACTTTGTTATGAGACTGTAATTAGTACATTTCGTACACTGCCATTTTCATAAATAATCCTTGAGTGATGGGAAGTATTCCTTTAGCAATGGAAAGCATGCTTTGAGAAATGAAAGTGTACTTCAAAAAAACATTTGCATTTAATTTAACAATGTTTATCTCTTTAAGATTTTTTTTTTCATGTAAGTGAGTAGGCTGGCATTAATGATGATGATTAACACATGGAAACAATTGGTACATGCGAGCATTTACTCCCAACACATGAATTAATTTCTCAAAGATTTTTTTGAGATCATCCATATGATTTATCCTTTGTCTCTTAGTGCCTTAATATGTTTTCCATTTTTTCCCAACAAGAGATAGGTTTTCCATTCATCAAGCTCTTCGATGCACATTTTCGTATAAATAGAGATATCAACTTAGCAAAAAAATTCACTGAGTTAGCATTTGAGTTAGTGAGCTCCTCTCACTATGTTTTCCATTCTACTAGTATGAATATTTCTTACTGCTATCATGTCTGGCCTAGGTACCTCAATTCATCTCTTGAGATGAAAGCTACAAAACTCTTTTGTGGGTGAAGTCAGTAGTGAGAGAATTAAATGCATAGTAGGGAAGAATGACTGCCTTGTGATCCTAAAATTTAAGTGGGTGCTTGAGAAGGATTATGTGAAGGACAAGAACCAACTGTGATGTAATTCTAATGTTGTTTCCTGGTTTGTGGCCTCTTTTCTAGACTTAGAAATTTCTAGGCCCTATATTATAGAGTTGTGTCATGCTACGTTTCATTCAATATACTTGGATGGCTGGGTGAGATCATCCAAGTGGCTATCCCTAGTGCCAAAATTTTGACTACCATGAATATTCGCAAGAATGTTGACTTTGGGGAAGCAATGGCTTAGATGCACTTTCTCATGGATTTTCGGACTATAGACTTGGAGAGGCATCACACACTATCTCAACCTACAACCTCCTTTCTTCTAAGGGAGTATAACATGGAGCACATTCTTTGGTTTGATCGGAAGAATCAATTTTAGTTCCTCATTTATAGCCATCGTGTTGAGGATGGAGGTCTATGACGTGCCCATGTGTGTTGTGTGTTGTATGTTGTTAACCCCTTTACTGCTAGGTTGTTGAAGAAACCTGAAGAAATTACATTTTAACTGTCATGATAGATGGATGCTACAATTTCCACTACCATTTATGTGTCACCTCCTCCTTTTCTTTTTAAAAGATGTATTTCTTTTTGGGTTTGAACAAGAAGGCTTCAAACTTCTCTCAGAGCCTCAGGCTTGATATGTGTATTATATTGTAAATATTTTTTATGAATATAAAATATAATACTTTCTGATATTCCTATGTTTACTCTCTTGGCTTTATTCACAAAAAAAAGTATTTTACAAAAAATTTACATATGGTACATAACTATAAAATTTTAATGAAATTTTGCATACTTTAATGGAATAATTTTAGTTGGATGCCATTTACTGGTATATCTAATACATTTTTGTTCATATCCTCCAGCTTGTACACATTTCTTTCCTTGTGTGCATGGATTTGGAAAGGACCCCTCCAGAGTGAGTCAATCTTAGCATGCTCCATTAGTTTTGTAGTGCGTTCATCATACTTTAGCATAAGACTTCCCTCCCAAAAATATGGGTTGGAGGCCCTTTTATAAAACCATCATTTGACTATCTATTGGTTCTTAATCATGGTTTCATATTTGTTCTCTTTTTTATTCGAGGCTCAAAAGCTTCACCAACCTCACTTCCATTCTGCTATTTTCCTCAACCTCCAAGGATTTCAACAATTGCAATGGTAGAATCTCTATGGAAATAGGTAGGACTACCTCCTTTCCATACACTAATTCATAATGGGAGGTCTTCAAGATATGCATAGGTTTAATTCTATCAGCCCATAAATCCACTCACAAATGTTTGTGCTATTCCTTCCGGTGTTCCGACTCATTGCACTTTATTAACCTAATCAGTTTCTTGTTAGTTGATTTTGTTAATCTATTTCCTTGTAGGTATAATTGGATGAATTCTTGAGGTAGACCCTATGCTTGAGAGTGAAGTTTGACATCCCAGAGCCTAGAAAGGCTCATGCAATATTAGAAATTATGGTTTTAGGTGAACCAAACCTTGCTACTAACTCCTTAAAAAAATTAACAATTTCTATTTCTATAGCATTCTTAACGGAAATGACCTCTATCCATCTTGTGAAATAATTGATCACCGTGAGTATCCACTTATGTCCTACACTAGTAATGGGATTGATCATCCTAGAAAAATCCAAACACCATTGTGCAAAAGGTTCCTCAGTCACAATCAGGATCAATGGCGTGGCAAAGGTCTTCTGCTTACCAATGAAATATTGGTACTGCGTACACTTTAACACTAGGTTATGGGCCTCAAAGAACATGAAAGGACAATAATAGCCTACCTACATTATCTTTAAAGTAGTGGTCTTGGTGAAGAAGAGTCAACCCTTAAGATTATTGTGGAATTCACCTAAAAAAAATTCTTCGTGTGGCTTTTCTAAGCAATGGAGAAGGACTCCATCATAATTATTTTAAATAAAATCCCCTCAATTAATACATAATTGGTACCTTGAAGTTACTAGTAGCATCTTTTGTGAGGTGGAATGATGGTTGGGTATTCCTAGTCTACATAAATCACATTTGATCAGCCACCCATGACTGATCAAACTTGAATTGGTTTGTATATAGACCTGGTTAGTTTCCTTTTCCACCTAGGAGCTTAATTCCTATGTGAGGTATTCGTAAAGACCTCTCCCTTGAACCAGATTGGTTAGTCAGATGTCTACATCATATTCTAGGATCTTGGTGATCTAATTGGCCCTCTTTTTGTTTATCTCACCTTTGGTGATGTATTCCATAACACTGGGATGGGTGACAAGGATGGTGATTTTGTTCACTGCTACCAGCTATCAAAATTTCTTTAGGCTTTTAATGATATTAAAGGCCTACTTTTGAACAAATTTTTACCTAGTTTCATACACCTTAAGAGTCCTGGAATGAAATGTGATGGAATATTCTCTTCTCTCTTTGTCCTTCTAGGTGAGCACAAAAGCAATACTGTGTTGGCTGCAATAGACGTAAAGCAGGAAATATTTTGATAAATCTAGGTTGGATTACATTGAAGCTATTGGGATGGCTACCTTTATTTTCTTGAAAGAAAGATTTCCTTCGGGAGTCTATTTAAAAACTAAATTCTTCTTAACATTAGTGTGATAGGTCTCGTAGTTCCCACAAAGTCCAAGATGAACCGATTGATGAAATTGATCTTTTGTAGAAAGGATGGTAGCCCCTTCTGGTTGACTAGTAGTGGTAACTCCATTATAGCTTGCACCCTTTTGAGGTTTATGGCTATTCCTTCTTTCAATACGACAAAACCCAAAAGCTTACCTTATGGTACTATGAAGACACATTTATTGGTATTTAATGAAATCCTAAACTGTTGACACTTCTCGAAGACCTTTTCCACATGATCAAAATGATCATATTTTGATTTTGAAAAAATAGTCAAGTCATCCAGATATTTTAGGATGATATGATTGATCAATCCTTTAAAGGCGATACCCATCACTTATTGAAAAGTGACACTTGCATTGGAGAGTTCGAAGGGAAATTGTGCATAAGCAAACATTACCCACTTGATGGTGAACATTGTTTTGTGGTGGTCCTTTTCCTTCACGTAAACTTGATTATACCTTGAAAAATTGTCAAGTAGTGAGAATATTTTTGAACTAGATGTGGTCTACAAAATTTTCTCCATAGATGGAAAAGGGTAGTGATATCTTAATGAGGCCTTGTTCAAGTCCTAAAAATCCACATAGAGCTGAATATTGCCATTCTTTTTCTGCACTGGTACACAATTTGATACCCAAATGGAATGTTTTATTAGATATATGATTCTTGATTCGATGAATTTGGTAGGCTCTTGCACTATCAATGCCTCAACCTTCAGATTCACTACCCTTTGCTTTTATCAGATGATATTTGAGCCTTCGGTTAGGTTGATGGTATGCTAACTGATGCCTGAGTCATATCCTTTAAGATTGTTGTAGGTCCAAGATATGACCCTATCATATTTAGCGCATAGACCTTTCAATATTTCCTTGTCCACATGCGAAATGTCTCTTCCAAGTTTTAGCCATTTTCCTTTCCTAAAATCTAGGTCTTCATAGTCTCCTTCATCATTGGTGAATCTTTGCTTGTTATTTATTGCATCCTAATAGTTGAAGAGATTTTCAAGAGAAACCAAACCTCACGAGAGTTTATTTCTTTTTAATTTGATTACTTTTCCTTTAGTAGCCCCTATAGTTTTAGATTATGATTCATCAAAGACTTCCCTTGAATTTTGTAGAAAGGTGGTGATTTGAGTGTCATCTTTAGAGACCTACCAATTATAATCATTGTTGAGTATTGAAGGCTAAACTATGTTATGCACCTCATTCTTTTTTTTGTTGATTCAGGGGTTGGCTCAAACTGTGAGTCAATCAAAGTCATCTGATACATGACTACATTTTGGGATTGTGGGATAACCTATATGTTAAAATCTTTGAATCTCTCGATTAGATCCCATATTTTTTGTTTGTAAGACCTCATTCTTACATTTTTTGTGGCTCCCTATCCACGGACCTAGTTTATGGCCAACTCCAAATCTCGAAATACTTGTATTCTCTTCACACCCACCTACTCTATGAGAACCAAACCATGGACCAAAGCTTCATACTTTGCATGATTATTTGAGCATGGGAATTATAAGCAGAAGGTTTTGAGGATATCCGATCTAGTTGGAAATACTAGTTGGATGTGGGCTTTGAAATCGATTTTGCATTTGGCACCATCAAAATATAGTGTCCATTTACTATTGTCACTTGATTCACAAATTTCCTCCTATCCCTTTACCAATTTTAGGAGGACTTGGTCATCGCCAAAGATCACATAAGTGCCTAACTCGGTAGCATGGAAGTTCTCGAATGGGTTGGAATCAATGAACTAATTGAGTAGGACTTCTTCTTCAAGGTTATGATCACTTGTGTCCTCTTCATCTTCTAACTTCTCTATGCAATACATCTCCTATTTTGGAAAGGAGGTATGCATTGCTTCAAAGCACAAAAATGCATTATATTCTATATGTTTAGGGTGTACGGATTTATACATGATCTTCATCTTCACCTCGTGATTTTTCCATAGTATCAAATGAGACCAACCGACCGCTAGATATCCACCAAGCTTTGTTGTGAAATCTCTTGAAAGAAACATCCCAAAAACTATGGGGATTTTTATTACAACTACTTCTTGTGTGATGGTTTTCCTTAGACATGAGAAAAGGGTCAAAGAAAAATCCCTTTCTCAAAAGTCTCATACTTACTTTTAGGGTTTCGACCACTTGCTTAGGCATGACTATGGTACTAGCTCCTGAATCAATCATGTTAGTGTGTAAAAGCTTATCCCAAACAATAAGTTTTAGAAATGAAGGGATATGATTTGGTTTGCTTACCTCTTTCATGTTTGTATTGTCTGTGACATTTAGGTATGTTGTGGCTCCTGAAGGTCAAGGGTCTGATGTGGTCCCCTTTTCTCTATCTTGATTATGCAATAGGATTGTATCTATCTGCAACGTTTGTTCCTCCTTTTATGCCTCTTGAATAATTGTCTTTTGTTCTAGAATCGATATAACATTCCATAGAGACACATTAGAGGGTGCCTTCTTCAGTTGCTCAACCATGTTAAGAATTTTGACTAGTAGGACCTTAGGATAGATTGGTGGTATTTATTTTTTCTTTGGAAGAGGCTGATTTGATTTGGATGGGCTTAGTGCTTTGTCCTTATCTTTCTCTAATAATGGTGAAGCTTGCAACTACCGAGTGGGTAAGGTCTATGAGGATTTCTCTACTTGTGGTTATGGTTGTTATGGAAATGGTTGTTGTGGAGATCATTGCATGTATTCTCCACTGAGCCTTCTCTTGGGCCTTGTGTTGTAGTCCAACTATACCTATGGGGCACTAGTCATTGGAACATAATTTACAACTACTACATATTTTTCTTCCATCTAAAAAAATAATGCTTGGTCCAATGAGATATACATCTATTTCTCTAAGGACATTCCTTACATTTTCACTCTAAAGTAGGAATTCTACATTTTGGGAGACTAACATTCTTCTATGTTGGAAAAAATGTCTTGGATTCTTTACTCTCCTATCTTTTGTTGAATATTTCCTCTTAGAAAATTATGAGGCATATGGCTATCATTACACATGAAGCACCATGCATTCTGATCTTCTGCCATTTTGTTCTTGTCAAGAACCAAATCCTTGCTCAGACTATTCTTGATAGTCTAAAGTGGCATGGTGAGTAGGACTATCTGATTCATAGTCACTAGTTACTGGTTTCCTCATTTTAGAGCTCATTGATATGTGTTTTGTTCATAAGATGGGATTCCTCCTTGATAGGTCTATGTGGGAGGCTTCAAAGGTGATTCTTGCTATCATTGAATAAAACTAGCTCATTCGCAAAGGACTACATAAGGTTCTTCATATCATTGACATTTGTTGCTAATGAAGAAGAGCCTGATGTGCTAAGTTGCCCTCTTGGGATACATAAATGGATGGTCGTACAACCAATGTGCTTGTTTATGGAGTGGAGGTGATGGGAGTTGCTTCTTCCTAGGGGCCACTAAAGATTTCCATGAACATGGGCATTGACAGTCATGGTGGAAGCTTTTTGGTGTCAATTAGACTATTTTATACACGCAAAGCCACATCGTATACATCAAGTAGGGTATCTCCTCCCATAGGATATACCATGACTGTGATGTCTAAATTGAAAGCTTTTAGAGAAAACATGAATTCCATAGCTACCAGAGGCTTTGATATCATAGGAATCCTTTGCCAAGTTTTGTGGAACCTGGTGTTGAAGTTGCTCATGGCCTCTTGCAGGGCCATCTTGATAGTGATTAATTGTTGCAACAAGGAGGAGTGATTTCTCTTTTCTAAAAAGTGCTTGAAAAAATTCTTCTAAAGTTTATCCAAAGAGCGGATGTAATAAAAAAATAAGGACTTGTACCAATCCTAAGCCTTTCCTTTCAAAGTCATAGCCCGTAACCTAAGGGCTATTTTTTCTTTCATGATGTTATGTACTATGCATATCTCTGCTATATCTTGGAGATTATTGGAAGGGGTCTTATAATCCTCCCTAAAAAACTTTAATATTTCCTTAAGAGCATTGGTAGGTATGGCAGGCCATACATCTAGGGGAGTAGGTGGTTGCAGCTGGCTACCACTATCCCAAGTTACAAAATTTCTAGGAGTAGAAGCACCTAAGTGAGCCATTGTAAACAAATTCCTATGTATAGGATAGATGGGTATTCTGATTTGGAAGGTTCATCCTCCTGGTGGAGTCAATAAAGCTCTGTATTATGGGCCAACAATTCTTACCCTATTACTCCTTATAGGTGATACATAACCTATAAGTCTTCTCCTCCTAGGTGTTGAAGTAGGTAACTGGGAGTATTTGAAATGGCCTCTAGAAGATGATCTTTTTTGATCTCTGGGAATGAGATTATGAGCCTCTCCTCTTAGTCTGATTTATGAAATATTCCTAACTTCCAGTCAGACGTTTGAAAAACCTTGGTCCCACCAAGCATGCTAGAAAATGAATTATTGATCACAAAAGATTATGCCTCTTTGAACAACCATATGGGAAATTCAGCGAGTGGGGGACCAAATTGTGTGTCACGAAATGACCTTCAAGATTTTTAGAAAAAAAATGACTCTTCTCTATGTGTGGAAAAAGGGGAAGTGAATGAAAGGAAAAACATAAAAAATAGCAATGCACCAAGGCTTTTACAACATTTCAAAAACTTAATAATTCCTTATAACTAATGAAATGGACACAAAACGCCATATAACTTTCATTGTTGGGAAGAGAATGAGTGGAAAATGATAGAGAAAGCACAGTACAGTCTTTCAAATCTCCCCATGGGAAGCATCCATTAAGGTTCGATAGTAATAAGAAAGCCCAATGACCAATAGGGATATTTGGACCTTTATAGAACCCTTCCTCTCTTCCAACATAGTATGAACAATAGCATATATTTTACAGAAAATGAAAGGGTATAATAAACATGATCTAGTTTATGAAAGATAGAATCAAACATAAAAGATAATGACATGTGAAATAATCATCCAAACTACTTACATAAAGCTTTAACACAATGCTACCAGAATAAATGACATATGAAAAATAAAATCATGATAAAGGCCAGAAGATGCATAGTTCAAGAGATTTCTTCTTAACACATCTAATTCTTGCAATAAATAAACTAAAAATAGAGGTTAGATTCCCATTCAATTTATAGCCTCAACAAATATAACATGCTAAAGAGCATGAATAGTGCTCTGTGAAATCTTCCTATCCATAAGAAATTAAAACTCACTAAAACTATCCTCTTTAGAAAGATTCAAATTATGGTTCTTTTTTTAGATTATCAAAGCCTTTTATTCTCTACTATGAATCCATTTTAATAACCAGGAGGGAGAGCTACCATCGCAACCAGTAGAGATGAACCAGGACTAGGTGTTCACACCTAATTTTCCACAATCTAATTTAGCACCTAATTAGATTACAATAATCTTTTCATATAAAGTCCCAAGCTTCCTCATTAATGGATCTAGATATTATAGAAGCTTTTGTGAAGGTATACTATCAGAAGATAATCAGATCTCATCATAGCCTAGAAAAACAATCAAATCAGCCATGAGGAATGATGAAGCTGAATTGAAGGTTCAATCCTAAAAGTAACATCTTTGTTGTGCCCTCCAAAAAACTCCTACCAAAAAGAAAAATATTCATAGATGATACAAATTGCTAGACAAAATGGATGATGTGGCAAGTGGGTGTGTGATTTCAAATTTATAAGAACATCTTTGAAGAAATCCCCACCTTGAGCAAACACGTGTCCTAGTTTGGGCCTGGAAGGAAAAAGATATATATAAAGCCATGCAACCACCATGTTACACATTGTGTTCGTTTATGTGAGAGTAGTCTTTATCCCTTGGGCATGGAGCCATCACGAAGTGGAAAGGAAGTAAGGGCCAAAAACTAAATTTTTTGAAGAAAACATTTTCTCCATAGGTACAAATCTCAAGGGTTAGGTTTGCACTATGGACCAAAAACATTGGCTCTCATATGTGGGAGAATAGGTCATGGTCAATGTCCTTGAGAAATTACAACATCTCAAAATAGATCCTTTATTGAGATTAGGGACAACACCCTGAGGTCGTAATTTACCAATGGATGGACATGTATCCCTCAAACCCTTGTTTATTATAGCTGGCATCTCAATCCCAAAGGGGAGCCATATAGTAGGGTTATACATTTAACATATATACAAGATTCACACAAGAGAATATATCACGTTCCATCTAAAAGGTACACATCCACACATTTCTTGTTTACACCATTTCACAACTAAACACATGGAAATAGGGTTCTCCACCTTTTAGTTGATGAAGCACACATAAAATGGGAAAGGGATCACTTCCTATTTCAGTCTTAGTTCATTCAAGCAAACCCTAGAGATCTCAATTAGGAAAGGGGACTGCTACAAGATCTCTTTGGGTGTGATTAAACAAAGGAGGTTCACCAATAATAAAATGATTAGAAATAAGGAAATGAAAGCAATATTGAATTCCAACTACATGTAACCTAGGAAATGAAACTCAAAATTAGAAAGATAAACTATGAATAAATAGAGAAGTTCCTAGAAGACTGGATGTAGGAGAATACAATAGTGAAGGGAAATCTTGCATCACCCCAAAAAAGAAAATTCCTTAATTTCTTTAGTTATTTTGAGTTCCATGATGGCACTTAAGGTTTAAGATAGTCAAAAGTCAGAAAAGGTGATAAATGGTCAATTACTATTTTTGGTAAGTTGGCTTAAGCAGGCTCATATGGACCTGAAAATTTACCCCAAGGAGCAGAATTGAAAAACATTTCTAGTCATGAAATAATCATCTTAATACCCTGCATATTCTAGGAGATATTAAAGTTTTTATCTTGAGAAATTTGTCCAATGCAACTTCAAAGTCAGATATGGAAACCTTAGAG
Source organism: Sequoia sempervirens (assembly GCA_007258455.2). Taxonomy (NCBI): domain Eukaryota; kingdom Viridiplantae; phylum Streptophyta; class Pinopsida; order Cupressales; family Cupressaceae; genus Sequoia; species Sequoia sempervirens. The sequence goes on from VDFB02271358.1 coordinate 11,658,167, forward strand.
GCCTCAAAATAGTTCAAAAAGTGGATGAACCAATCTCTGATGGGTTTGATGTTGTATATCTCTTCGAGAAATTTCCAATGAAATGATATAATAGAAAATCAGACACTCAGATCAAAAGTTATGACCCCATGAAGTTGCCACACTAAAAAGTAAATTTCATCAAAATATCTTCCTAGTTAAGAAATCAATCAACGAGACTTTTGGTGCCAAAACAAAATTGAAAGTTACACATTCTAGACCATTATAGTGTGGTTATAAGGTAAAATAAAAAGGGTTAATTGGGGGTTGTAGAGGTAACTCCATTAGTGAAGATTGTGGCTCCAAATAATAGATTTTATTTTTGAAGTCGATTTTGTTGTAATGAATCAAGCCCATGAGGTTGTAGCATTCATGTTTTGAATCTGTAATTTCATTTTACAAAAATAATTGAAAGTGAGTTATTTTTCTATCTCACATCTTCTATTTTGGTATCTATTTTTTTTATTTGTGTGGGTTTTAGGCAGTGTGGCCCTCATTAAGTGGTATTAGCACAGGTTTTCTTGAGTGTGTAAATAGATCGCCGAATGTGAGACAGTTTGTAGTAGGACTTGTGGTTGTGGGTTTCTATGAAAATTGATCAGAATCCCTCCATGAAGAAATCATGGTGGTGAAAGAAATGTTATTGTACTAGAAGAGGGATTTCGAGCCGTGCAAAGACAAGTTCAAGTACTGTAAGAGGAGTTGCATTGAGGGTTTGAGAAAAGAAGAGGAGATGAAAGTGCAGATGAAGCTGAAAATGAGGAACAATTTGAAGAATAACAAGAAGTAGAAGATCTAGAGAAAGTTAGAATATTTAAGGCCATCTCTAAGATTGGGAAAAGTAAAAATATTGATGTTTCTAAATTTTTTAGAAATCTTAACCCAAAAGAGTTGATTGATTGGATCAATGATATAGAGGAGTACTTTGAGTATGAGGAGGTGAAAGATCTGGAGAGAATCAAATTTTCAAAGACCAAGCTAAAGGGTCATGCTAATATTTGGTGGAAAGAGGGACAACTAGAATGAAATTGAAGAGGAAAATAGAAAATAACAAGATGGGATCATATTGTGGACAAATTAAAAAGACAGTTCATTCATGTGGATTATGAACTAGATTTTTTGAAGAAGATGCAAGGGTTGAAACAAGCGGGAAAATCCATTGAGTATATAGAAGAATTCTACCATGTCTTGACCAGAATAGGGCATTTTGAGGCCAATAAGGAGAAAGCTTCTCATTACATAAATGGGTTGAAGCGAAGTATTCAAGAAGAGTTGGGTTTGTTAAGAATATCTACCATTGAATATATGCATATCAGTTTCCTTTGAAGGTAGAATAAAAGTTGAATAGAAGATTTGAAAGAAAGCGAAGAGGTGGGAGTCATGGTTGAAATACTAGTTGATGGTCATATGGAGGTCAAAATGAATATCAAAACAAGGGTGAAGGATCTAGTAGCAGCCAAAATCAAAAAGGAGATAAGACATACCATCCCCGTGATAAGAATAATGTTGACCAAAGAGGAAGAGGAAGATCTAAATGATGAACAGGAAGATGAGGCTTTCATGGAACCTATTTCTAGTGTAGAGAAGGACATAGAGCCTATGAGTGTCCTCAACATTAAGGAAGGACAAATAGAAGACCTAAGGGTAATGCATGAGTTGCACATGTAGATGATGTTGATTCTTCACATTGTGAGGATGTAGAAAGAGGAGAGGTTCTTGTTACTAGAAGATCCTTGCTAAATGAGAAGAAGGAACCAAGTCAAAGGAAGAATTTTCTTTGCACCATATGTAAGTGTGAAGGTAAATTTTGCAATGTTATTATTGATGGAGGTATTACTAATAACCTTGTTTTAGAAGAGATGGTTAGTAAGTTGTGGCTGGATAGAAAAAGGCATCCAAACCCATATCAAATTTCTTGGTTGCAAAAGGACCATAAAGCCTTGCTAAATGAAAAATGTTTGGTAAAGTTAAAGATTGGAAATTATCATGATGAGGTATTGTGTGATATTATTCCTATGGATTTTTTTCATATGTTGTTAGGAAGACCATGGTAGTTTGATCAATGAGTAGTACATGATGGACATGCCAATGCCTATTCTTTGACATGGGATGGGGTTTATCATAAGTTGAATCCCTTGAAATATGTAGAGGAAAAGGTATGAAGTAATGTCTGATTTTTTTTTGTTGATGGAAGAAAGTTCCTAGAAGGTATGAAGCATGAGCATATGTGTTTTACATTGATCCCTAGAGTTGATAAAGAAGATACTAATGAGGTACCTATAAAGGTTTTAGATATGTTGAATGAGTTTCAAGATATTGTTTCTAATAATGTACTTGAAATTTTGTCTCTAATAATAAAGATTAGTCATTAGATGGACCTGATTCATGGAGCCAGATTTTCAAATAAGGAAACTCATTGTATGACTCTAGTAGAGAGTGAAGAGTTGAACAGAAAAGTGCAAGAGTTGTTGCAGAAGGGATTGATTAGAGAGATTTTGAGTCCATGTGCAGTACCTGCAGTACTAGCACCAAATAAGGATGGGGAATGGTGGATGTGTACATATTTGAGTTCCATTAACATGATCACCATCAAGTATAGATTTTCCTTTCTGAGAATGGATGACATTATGGATTGTTTGAGTGGAGATGAGTAGTTAACGAAAATAGATTTGAAGAGTAGATATCACCAGATTTGGATTAGAGAAGGAGATGAATGGAAGACAACCTTTAAAACCAAGGAGGTCTTGTACAAGTGGTTAGTCATGCCTTTTGGACTAACTAATGCATTGAGCATATTTATACAGCTTATGAATGAGGTATTGAAAGAATTTTGTAGAAAAAATATTATTATTTTTTTTATGAGAAAAGGCATAAGCCCATATATTTATATTAATAATGTATATTTTGTACATAGTATTAAAATTCTAGATTTTATAAGTCCACTTTTTCCCCATCTTTCAGATACATCATTACAAATCCCAAGGACCCAAAATGTTTTCCCATAACTAGTCCAATATACCCATATAACAAACTAGTTTTAAATTGAAACCTAGTGCATTATTCAAAACACCTAGAATAACTAACAGACCTTCGAACAACATTACAGACTCCCAATATCAAATACAAAAATTGCTTGTACTTATTTTAACTAAACTATCCTTGGCACATTCTACACAAAATTTTCATCTTGAACCTCTAATTTTTGTGTAACTTGATTTGGATGAATCACTGGAGCATCCACAAAACAAATAGTTGCAAGTGGAGGAGAACCTAATGCATATCTGAAGAGTTTTTGAGAACTAAAGGAGGAGAAGTTGTTGATTAATTTGAAGAAATCTAGTTTTGTGAAGAGGGAGTTGGTGTATTTGGGATTTTTTGTCTCAATAGAGGGTCTTAAAATGGATCCATAGTAGTTGTGAGCTATCATTGAATGACCTATCCCAAGGGGTGTTACAGAGGTAAGATCATTTCATGATCTAACAAGTTTTAATAGAAAGTTTATTAATAATTTCAGTAGTATTTGTGCACCTCTAACTAAATCAATGAGAGGGGATAAAAATATTTTAAGTCGACTACAGGTGCAACCAAAGTTTTTGATATGTTGAAGAAGAAACTTATAGAGAAACTTGTTTTGACACTTCCAGGTTACAATAAGGTCTTTAGGTAGATTATGATGCTAGTGGAATTGCCATAGGAACTTATTTGAGTCAAGAAGGTAAGTTTGTTGCCTATTTTAGTGAGAAGATAAATGATTCTATGAAGAAATACTCTATCTATGATTAGGATTTTTATGCTATAGTTCAAGCTTTAAAGAAATGGAGACACTATTTGTTTCCTAAAGAATTTATTTAATATAATGCTCACTAGGCTTTACAATATCTCAATAGTCAAAGAAAGTTAAATCAAAGGAACTTAAAATGGGCTTAGTTTTTGCAAAGTTATACAATTTTTTTGAAGCATAGGAGTGGAAAAATAGAGTTGGATATGCCTTAAGTAGAAGGAAAAATTTGTTGGTAGAGATAAATATAGAGGTAGTTGGGTTCAATTAACTCAAGAGTTTGTATCTTGAAGATCAAGACTTTGTAGAAGCTTGGAAGGATTTTTTGGAACCTATTGGATAGGACAAGATGGTTGGATTTCTTAATCCAAGATGGGATGTTGTATAGAGGAAGCCAATTGTGCATTCCAAGGAGTTTTATGAGAGATGATCTAATCAAGGAGAAGCATAGTGGAGGATTAGCTGGACATTTTGGTCAAGATAAGACCATTTCTCTTGTTAGTGAGAATTATTACGATCCAAAGTTACAAAGATATGTGAAGAAGTTTGTACAAAGTTGTAGAGTATGTTAGATGGTGAAAGGAACAAGTTAGAATGTTGGATTGTATCAACCATTACTTGTACCTGAGAGGCAATGGGAGGATATAAGCATCGTTATTGTTCTTGGCTTGCTAATGACACAAAGAGGGCATGATTCCATATTTATGGTGATGGATAGATTTTAAAACATGGCACATTTCATTACATGTCATAAAACCAGTGATGTTCATATTGAAAAGTTGTTTTTCAAAGAGGTGGTGAGACAACATGGTATACCAAAGTGTATAGTTTCAAACAAAGATACCAAATTTGTTGGTTATTTTTGGAGGACATTATGGAAGAAGTTGAAGAGAGATTTGAAGTACAATTTTTCACACCATTCATAGACTGATGGACAAACAAAGGTGGTGAGCAGTAGTTTGGGTAACCTACTAAGATTCTTAGTAGGAGATAAGCCCAAGGGATGGGATTTAATTATACCACAATTAGAATTCGGTTAAAATAATTCTGTCAACATGAGTACTAGTAAATCACCATTCCAAATTGTGTATGGGAGTAGTCAAAGAATTTCTTCTGAACTAAGAAAGATGGATAAGGGAGAGACGAGTAGTTCTAAGGCTAAAATTTTTTCTAAGCACTTGAAGATTTTGCATGAAGAGGTGAAGAAACATATCAATAAGATGAACTCACAATATAAGGATAAAGTTGACCAAAAAAGGAGGTATAAGGAGTTCTATGTAGGAGATGAAGTCATGGTTCATTTGAAAAGGGAGAGATTTCTAGTTGGTTCATATAACAAGTTAAAGATGAATAAGTTTGGACCAGGCAAGATCCTGAAGAGACATGATTCATGAAATGCATATGAGGTAGAGTTACCTAATGAAATTCATATTTCATATGAGGTAGATTTAATAGAATATCATGAAGGAGGAATTGATGAAGAAATAATAGAAGTACAATAGAATATCCCAGCACCTACTTTAGAAAGGATATAGAAGAAATTTTGGATAGTCATGTTGGTAGAAGCATAAGAAATAGGAAATATGTAGAGTACTTGGTGAAGTTGAGAGGAATTCATATTGAAGATTCATCATGGTTTTATTAGGCTAAGGTGAACCATCTTGGTTTACCTCTAACTCTTGAGAAGTGACAAGGTCACTTTTCAAATTACCCTAGAGGTGTCTAATGTAGGAGCATCTAGCAGTGTAGGGAAATCCTGCATCACCCAAAAAAGTTATTTTTACTTAATTTGTTTAGTTTCATTGAGTTCCATGATGGAACTTTATGGTTTTAAGACAATTGGAAGTCAGAAAAAGAAAAAAATAGTCACTTACTTTTTTTAGTAAGTCAGCCTAAATGGGCTCATATGGACCTAAAGATTTACCCCAATGAGTAGAACTAAAAAAAATCTAGTTCTAAAAGAATCATCTCAATACCCTTGATGGTTTGGGAGATATTAAAGTTTCTCTCCCAAGAAATTTCTCCAATGCAACTTCAAATTCAGATATGAAAACCTTAAAGGCCCCAAAAAAGCTCGAAAAGTTGATAAACTGATCTATGATTTGTTCAAAGTTGTAGATCTCTTTGAGACATTTTAAATGATATTTTATAATAGCAAATCAACACCCAAAAAAAAAAGTTATGGCCCCATGAAGTTTCCCCACTAAAAGTGAATTTCATCAAAATATCTTTCTAGGCAACAAATCAATCAGTGGGACTTTTTCCGCCAGAACAAAGGGGAAAGTTACACTTTCTAGAAAATTTTAGGGAGGTTATATGGTAAAATAAGAAGGGTTAATTGGGGGTTGTAGAGGTGGCTCTATTAGTGTAGATTGTCGCTCCAAATAATATATTTTATTTTCAGAGTTTATTTTGTTGTAATGAACCAAGCCCATGAGGCTATAACATGTAAGTTTTGAATATGTAATTTCATTTTATAAAAATAATTGAAAGTGAGTTTTTTTTGTCCCGTATCTTCTGTGTTGGTATCTATTATTGTGATTTGTGTGGGTTTCAAGTGATGTGGCCCTCATCAAGACTAGAGATTCCTAAAATAAGGTTTGCAATGTCAAAATTATGACTTTTGATGTGAACTAGGAATCATATATACTAGACAAAGTGATCTAGTCCCATTTTAGGGTTTTGAGCTAAATCTAGAACCTATAATTGGTAAACCAGGGTCTATAGGAAATGACTAAAAAGTTGTATAGTGGGACTCATACACCCAAGGTGGTGATTTAGTCCTAGTATTATGGTTTGAATGAAATTATAATATCCTCTAGTGGTCCTCATTATCTTCTCTCTTGTATGATCTTTGAATCTGAAACTCTGAATTTTGGCCTATAGATCACTTTTTGTGAAGATAATAACTTGAAAACTTTATTCAACCTTGCAAATTTTTCTTCAAAGGATCTTCAAACCTCAAAACACGTATATTTGCAATCACACATGTAGAGGAGAGAAAAATGTTTTTTTGTTAGTGAATAGGGGTTTTCCTTGGTCAAACCTCAATTTCATAATCAAACCTTGAATTGAAATGAAATAGAATTAAGGAATGATGAATGAGTAAATATGCTATGTTGCAACTCACCAAACCCTTTGTATAAAGGATGCAATCTTGTAAAAAATGACTAGCATGAATGTAGATCTTGACTCTTGGTTGTATATTATGAATCTTGACTTGAATGCTTGCTTGAATCACAAAAACCTAGATCATAAATGTTAGATTGAAAACACACATGATGCATGATGACTTTGACATGATGCTTGAATCTTGAATATAGCTATGAAATACTTGATAATTAGCTCTTGAATACTCTTGAATGCTATTGTGAAAATACTCTTTATTGCTTATGAAGGTCTAGGATGAAACTATGTGAAGTAAGCTTGTATTTATACTTGTTTATGCCAAATTTACCAAAATTACAACACTAAAAGCCAACATGAAATGTAGCAGAATAAAATATCACCAAGAATTAAATTCAAAATAGTTCCAAGCTAAAGTAGGAATCATATGCCAGTTGGGGCATGTGATTCCTAGTAGCCTAAGCTTGGGGCATAAATTTATTAAAATTTTAAGTTCTATACCAAATTTAGGATCAAGCCCCAAGACTTAGGTGGGACTGATATGCCCAAGGTGTTTATGAGCCCCAGATCACTAAATTTGGGACACATAACCAAAGAACATGAATTATGATTGGTCATTAGTTAAGTGTCGAGATTATCCTCAAAGAATTATTAAATAAAGATTTTGGATGCAAAATAGGACAAAAATAAGGTATAAATAAGCCCAATTTTAGTAGGGAGGGCCTAAAAAAGTGTGGAAATGTAAAGGGATATATTTTTCTACACTACATTTAGCCCTCAATTTAGTGAGAGGAGTAACTTGTTTCAAACTCACACTAAAGTGGAGAAACTCGCATCAAGAGGGGTCCAAGCATTCTAATGCTAGTGAGATAGTACGACAATGATCAAGAGGGTTGCACAAGCCCCCAAGATCAAGATCCTATGGAAAACCAACATAGGAACAAAAGAACACACATGTGAATAATGTAAGGATCAGCAAAAAGGTACAAGCATACACTACCAAAGACAAATAAAGAAAGTAAAAGAAAGAGAAAAGGGGTGGATCAAGACTCAACTATTTGTCCAACACAATTTGGATCAAATCTAAGCTATTTGTCCAAAATAATTTACAAGTAGAACACAATGTCCACTATGCAAACTGAGCACATGGTCACAAGGGATAGTGGAACCTCAGGCCATCCACTAGGTGAGATACATATGTGCGTGGCCAGTATGCACTCACACCCACAAGCAAGTGGCTATGGGAAAGTCATACCTAAGTTTGGCTCCCATATGCTAACCATACCAAAGCTATAACTCATGATAACTTTGATAAGGTACCACACAACATGAAAAACAAGATTCATGAGTGAATAAAAACTTTGTATGCTTGGCACTCATGAACAAACAAGATGACTACATAGGAAAGAAAAGTGTGTTATGCAAGGTGGCCATATAATAGGTATTGTAAATGAAAAAGTCATCTAAGGTATGTTTAATGGGGTTTTTCTTAGTTCATGTAAGGTCTTGACTTAAGGAACATTGTGCCCAATGTCTCGAAGAAAGGATCAATCAAAGAATAGAAGATTCACATCTTAGGGAATTCAGTATGTCACATCAAGCCAATAAGAGGAATATAATATGCTAAGAGAGATCATACTCTTAAAGTAAATAACAACCAATGTCACCAAAAAGAGAAAGATGCATCACATGAATTAAGAAGACCACATTATGAAACATGTGTTGTAATTGAAATGCAAAAAAAAATGCCAATGTATACCTTTTAAGAAATTGTTAAACACCATGCTGTGATCAATTAATTTAAAGTAGTAAATGATAAATACTAACAATAAAGGGGACATGCGAGCTTATTGAGAAATCCCTATGCCAATTTGTATGTTTCCAAATAAATCTATGTCATAAAAAATTGGGAGCCCGAGTTGCCCCCAAAATAACATAAAGGATCCACGGCTTCAAGGTTAGTATGCCTTTGTTACAATGTTGTTTAAAGAGCTCCAAACCACCTTATTTCCCCAAATACTCATGGAATGGGAAGAATGACACAAAGAGAGAAAATAAATAAAATAATTTTAGTTCAACATGGAAGAGACCTAAATTTCTTGATGCCTTGCATCATCCCCAAAAGGAGAAAACAAGAAGAAAAAGATACAGGGAAGCTTTTGGGTCAACATGGAAGAGACCAAAATATCTCGAGGACTTGCATCATCCCCAAAAGAAAAACACAAGACAAATTAAAAGATAAAGATTTTATGACATAGAGAAGAATTTAGATACATATAGATGAATTATGCGCAAAGAGAGAGAAACATCAAACAAAATGGTACTAGAGATCACATTACATACAAGAAATCACACACATAATATGAAAAACAAAAAAATGCAGAATACTAGTAACGAACATGCAACTCAACCTATTAGTAGGTCATTTGCATCCCAATCTTGTTCATCATATATGGAATGTGGAAAACTAGCCAAAGGGACAATAACAAGTGCCAAACTAGGGTCATCGCCAAGTTCAAAACTCCTCCTAGGAAAATTATCATTTAAGCTCATAGCAAAAGAAAATAATTTATTCAAATCCTTATGAACTTCTTCATCATTTGTAGTAATATCATCATCATCATCCTAGTTAAACATAGTAGGAAGTTAAACAATAATGTCTAAATAAGGATTTAGTTCTTGTTGTGGTTGTGATAGAGAATATTTTTGTTGCGTAAAAGAGGGAAACTCATTATGTATTGTGTTAGTCAAGTTTGGATGTTGATTTTGTTTGATGTTCTCTTCATTTAACCTTTGAGCAAGAGCATGATGCCTATGCCTACACTCTCAATAATTTCTATTTTTATTAGTATGATTTCTAAGCTACAATTGTGTAGGAGCAGGTTTATCCACCATAGGTTTCTTTTCTTCCCCAAGGGGAGGAACAAAAGGAACCATAGGAGGCTATTCAACTACTTTCTCTTTAGCTTTGTAGACTTGTTTTATCTTAGGAGGCATGATGGAATTTTTTTGGTTGTCTCTTGGTTTTTTGTAGGAGATAGGAAAAGGATCTATCTTAGGTTGGTCTTGGTTATTTAGAAGGCCTTTTGGTTCAATCATAGTTTCATCAAGTGTGGGAATATCAATCATGGGTTAAGGCATGTTTCTAAGGGATAGTTTTTATATGTATTTCACCTTAATCTTTTGATAGGATTTGAATAATAAGTCCTCACAACATTTAATAGGTTCCATAGGTTTGAACCAAAAGAAATTGATGAAACCAATGAGAGATGAACAAAACATGATAAAATCTAGTTTAACATGATAAATTCTAATATTTTTGATGTAAGTGAATGCAAACCTATGCTAAATGTGTACAATATTTAGAGATGCAAGCCCTAGGTTCTAAAATATGCTAAATCAATGTAAACTAAATTACCATGGAAGTCGTTGATGGATGCTTAAGATAACTATGAATAAATGTGACCAATGTCATAGTGTGAACCAAATAGGTTAGATCCATATAAATTTAAACCCTATTTAATCCCATAAGCATTAATCTCAATAAGATATTCAAATTCAACAAAATGAAGAAGCCATTAAACTAGCATGCTAAAGACATGAAAGCTTGACAAACATCTATTCTATGACCTTGAATCTTATCCTATTGGGGGAGTGGTGTCACATATATGTGTAATATTGACCCTTTCCCAATCCCTTGGATAATGTGCTTGCTTCAATCATTTTTACTAAAGAAAACTGATGAAACCAATGAGAGATGAACAAAATATGACAAAAGCGAGTTTAACATGATAAATTCTAAGATGTTTGATGCAAGTGAATGCAAACCTATGCTAAATGTATACAAGATTCAAAGATGCAAGCCCTAGATTCCAAAATATGCTAAATGGATGCAAACTAAGTTACCATGGAAGCCATTAATGGATTCTTAAGCTAATTATGCATGTAAATTAATCTAAAATGCTATCAAACATGAAACATGGATACAAATGAGTATGATTTTCAATAGCATAAGTGTTTTATCAAAAGATGGTTCCATTTATCTCCAAATAGTGATATTTATAGGAAAGCGAATGAAAAATCAAGGGATCAGATTCATTTGATCAATCAATGGTCAATATTTAAGGGAGCACGAAACATGGATCAAGGATTCTCATCAATGGATGAGAATCAATGATCATATGGATCAAAGAAATCATCAAGGGTTGGGACTAATTTCAACAAACACACTTTGTAACAACTTTAAATTTTGTTACAAAGTTTTTTTGAAAGAAAAAATTCCAATTTTGGAGCCAAATAGGAGAATATTCCTTTTGAATATTCCCTATTCAGGTGGATGGAGGGAAACTAGCAATTTAATAGTTAATTAAAACTAAATTTCAATGCACAAGATGGATAATAAAGTGATATTCATTAATTTATTGATTTTAATGAAAAGGGGAATGCAATATGATATTTAATTCAATAGTTTAAAGTTATTTAATTAAATAAGAGGACTTAGGGCTTAGATTAAACAATTTGTATTATTTAACTAAACAAGATGAAATGTTAGTGCGGGAGGGGGTGAATTAACCCAATTAGGTCAATTAGATTAATAGATGAATATGAGGCATTTTTTTAATTAACTAGATTAATTTAATCAAGCAAGCAAAAAGAAGATGGGTTTTAGGATTAAATGATGTTAATATATCATATTCAAGTGTGTAGTATCATTCCAGACATTTTTAAGTGTTTACATTTTTCCCATCTTTGAAGCGAAGTACCTATAATGTTGGTTCAAAGACTAACACATTTTTAGATTAAACTGTTGCTTAGATGATTTTTTTTAAAAAAATGGGTTTTTGGACACCCCATTATTGTCGCAGTGAAAGGAATAAGTTGCTTCCCTGCCCCCTCGAGAGATCAAGAATTTTTTTGAATTTTAGGTTAATCTCTCAAAAAAGGTAAAACATTAATTCAGGTACAAAAAACATGCTCAAGATGTAAAAATAGCCTCACAAATGTAATAAATGGTTCAAAATAGGTTATGTAGCTCAAAAATAGGTAAAATTGGCCAAAACCCTAGTTTTCCCCTCAAATTAGGGAAAATAATCCTAATTTTTAGGCATAAATAGGTGAGGAAGTTGCAATTCCCATTCATTTGTGCATTTACACTAGGAATTGTGTGCATTTTGAGCTCTAACACCTTGGTGAGATGACACAATTTCTACTTCTAGTTCACCTTTTCAACTGAGTTCGAGAGTTTTAGTGCCAAGTGGACGTAGGACCTTGGGTATGTGACTCAAAAAATTTCTTGGTTTTGGCATTTGAGTGCATCTTTTTATAAAAAAGAGGGTAAAAACGTTATTAAATTAGGAAAGTAGTACAAAGAAAAGAGAAAGAAGCCACCCACAATGGGCCAAAAGAAAAAACATCAAGCATCACCCATAACACATCTCATATCCTCCGCAACCAAGTCCTCAGGATCCCTAAAAAGACCATCTAAAAGAACACTCCAATCTTCCACTTTCCAAGTACCCCTCTACTCTGAAGCCCATTTATCCAAACCATCGACCACCTTATCCTACTCCCTAGGGATATAGGAGGAGGTGATAGAGTCCAAGGACTCCCCTAGGGAGATGTTCTATCTCACCACACCTACCAGTTGCTAGTTAAAATCCTCCAGATACTGTTTCTCCAACAAGTCAATTACAATTTGGGAATCAGACTTGCAAATTATCCTTCTCCAACCAAGGGCACAAGCCTCTTTCAAAGCCAAGAGAATAGCCATGGACTCCATGAAATTATTAGAATGCAAGCCATGATACTCAAAAAGGAAGAACACAACTCTAGAGCAGTCCTACCAATGCCCCTGATCCCAACATGGCTAGGATTACCTCTAGAGGTCCCATTCATATTTATCTTCAGCACCCCCAAAGGTGGCGGCATCTAATGGCCATCTCTTTGAACCTTCTCTCTAAAACTTAAACCAAATCTAGGCCTCCTCTCATCCTTAGTACAACAAGAGAGCCCCAAACTCTGAACAATCCTCATTCTCCAGGGTCCATAAGAGCAAAGAGGTCATACCAAGCCAACAAAGTCTCTTGTAGAGCTCCTAATATCATCATCCAAACCTATATCACCTGAAGCTTCTTATCCAATAAAATCTTATGATTACGCTCCAACCAAATCTTCCACATGATGAATCTAGGACCAATTATCTAGGTCGTGTGCAGAAATGGAGTCTTAGTTGTAGAACTCCCTATCCTACTACAAAAGTCCTCAAGAGATGAAGCATCCCAACACAACTAACTCTACAGCACCCTAACAAAAGAGCATTGGGAGAAGAGATGGGAAGTATTCTCCTCATTATTACTGCATAAAACACACACCAAGTGCCCCTAAAATCCATGCTTCAAAATATTCTCCTAGGTCAAGCATCTATTATAAATCACCAACTAGGAAAAAAAGATACACTTGGGCCAAGAGAATTTGTTCCATATTTTCTTCCACCAGGTAACCCTTGTGCATCCAGACAACTATTCATCAAGAACTCTACACCCAGAGACCATATTGAATTTTCATTTTTGGTCTCCTCCCCATGAAAAAACATCTATCTCCAGAAGGGAGCTATAGACCCTACTAGCCAAGATGTGAGTAAGATCCTTATGATCCTCCTCTATACCTCCAAGCAACCACTCATGTAAGCATTTCCACCTACACACCAAAGCCTAATCTAGAACCTGAGAAGACTTGAAATTAGTGACATTAAACCATCCTACATGCAAAAAATTTCTACATAGGTACTATAAATGAGGATGAGCAAACATAATAGGGGGATGCCCATCCCAAGAATCAAACTAGAATAGAGCCTCTGAAATCCTATTACAAATCTAGAACAAGACTTGCTTAATCAACTTAGCTCCCCTCTTAAGGGTGCTCTAAATGATATATCCTTTACCCTTGAGAGTGTACCTGGGAACATTCTCTCCATCCAAAACCCCAAGGTATTTTGAGGTGAGGATATTAGCCAAAATTTACTAATGGTGAGAAGACCATCTCCAATAAAGCTTAGCAACCAAAGGTTTCCTAGTCAAATCGGCGTGACAAAGTTTGAGACCACCCTCCTGCTTTAGCCAAACAGCCACATCCCACTTGAATAGACTCCACTTCCATGAAAGAATATTTCTAGACCAAATAAACTATTGATAGAGGGCCTCAAAGTCTTTCACAAAGTTGGCAGGAGTTGATAAAATAAATCACCTATACAAAGGGAGAGATTGCACCACAAATTGCAAAAGAGTCACTCTCCCTACAGTAGAGAGCCATCTAAACATCCAATGACTAACCTATTTCAAAAATTCTCAATAACATCCTACCAGAGTACTCGAGGTAAGGAGCGTACAACCAAAGGAATGCCAAGGTAGAAAAGTGGGAGTGGGTTGACCTGGAACTTGAGAATGCCCACAATCCTCCACTGAATGATGTTAGGAGTGAAAGAAATAAATAAAAGACTTTCCTTCATTAATTCTTTGACCCAAAGCTACCAAATAACAATCCCAGGCCATCCTTATATTGTTTACTTCATCAACTCTGGCAATGCCCATAAGTGTTATGTCATCCACAAACTAGAGATGGGACTAGGGGGAAGATTTTTGTCCCACCACCAACCCTGAATCAAGCCAAGCTCCATTTGACATTTCAAGAATATACCAAGCCATTTCCATCAAAATGAACATGTATGGACATAAAGGATCACTCTGCCAAAGGCCCGTGGATGCCACAAAAATCTTAGAAGGCTCACCATTGATGAGCATAGAGAAGGAAGTAGTCATGACATAGGTCAAGACCCAATCAATCCAATCATTTCCAAATCCAAAAGCTCTCAAAATCTTGATTAGAAAATCCCATATGAAACGATCATAAGCCTTGGCCATATCAAGATTAATGAACATAGACTTTTGCTTGGAGGAGGCCATAGAATGCATAGTCTCCATAGTAATGACCACACCATCTAGAATCTTCCTACCAGCCACAAGTCCACCCTATTCCTTAGAGATCAACTTGGATAGCCATGGCTTCAAGTGCTCAACAATCAACTTGGTGATGATTTTGTACACTACACTACAAAGGGAAATAGGACTAAAGAGATCCAAAGAATTGACTCGCTCACACTTAGGGATGAGAGCCAAGAAGGTGGCATTAAAAGTTGTGAGAATTTTTGTATTCTTTTGTGATTCCTGAACAACCTCAAGAAGGTCAAGATTGATAACTTCCCAAACTCCTAAGAGAACTCCACTGGGAACCCATTAGGACTAGGAGATTTACCTTTCCTCATTTGAAAGTTTTTTTCCAATTATAGTAGAGTGATTGGCTTGAGGAGAGAGCCTTTCATTTCCTTGGTCACCAAGGGAGGAATAGAAGATAAAATTACATCTTCATCCTTACTAGCAGGAGTAGAATCATCATGGAAAAGAGAAGAGAAGTTCTGAATAGACTCCTTAGAAATTCCACCTAAAGAGAGAAGAGTGTCCCCAACTAAGGATTTTAGAGAAGTTATAATGTTTACATGCCTTCTATCTTTAACTGAATTGTGGAAGAAGGATATATTCCTATCCCCCTCCTACAACCAATCAATGCAATACTTTTTCTTCCAATAAATCTCCTTGCGAACTCCCATTCCTCCACTTCCTTTACAGTCACAACCTCTAGCCAACTCAACTACTCAATAAGTGCCTAATCTCAGTTTTGTTGAGTGATGGAATCCAAATACTTCTGGGTAACCCTTTTAGCTTAGAAAAAATTACCAAAATGGTGTTTGTTCCAACATTTCAGCCTACACATGACATACTAGAGCCTCTTTGCAAAGAAATACATAGCAGTACCAAAAGTTGACTTACCATCCCTCCACCATCTAGGGAATAGGTGATGGAGAGATACATCCTAAAGCCACATGGGTTGGAATTTAAAATAATATCTTGTAGAAGACCTCACCAAATAGGCAAAGAGTTTGATTGGCCAATTATTTGAGTTCCTCTAGTCAAAAATCTCAGAAC
Organism: Sequoia sempervirens; assembly: GCA_007258455.2. Classification (NCBI taxonomy): domain Eukaryota; kingdom Viridiplantae; phylum Streptophyta; class Pinopsida; order Cupressales; family Cupressaceae; genus Sequoia; species Sequoia sempervirens. Next base: position 11,674,124 of record VDFB02271358.1, read on the forward strand.
GAGTCACCCACTTGTCACCAACACAAAAAATGGACACCAAGAACCTATCTAACCTTGAAAAAATGGAAACATCCCTAATCCTCATGTTATTCCAAGTAAACACCCCATTGGAGGGTTTTATATCCACCAAGTTCATAGAGGCCAACTTTTCCCTCATGAGGTCGGAGGAGGAATCCAAGCAGAAAGTCCCACCCCTTTTCCCATCTAGAGAAAAGATCACATTAAAATCACTTGCAATAATCCAAGGAACAAAAGATTCTAATTTGAGACCACAAGTCAATCTTTCTAGGAAGATCCATTGGAGAATAAACATTAGAAATAAGAATTGTCTCACTTAACTCCAAACTAGAAGCAACAAGGGAAATAGAGCATCTATCAGAAATCCACCAAAGGGTAATGACCTTGCACAAGTCCCATAAGCAAGAAAGACTGCTTGAGTTTCCCAATGCTTTAACACAATGAAAAAGACCTCTACCCTAGATTGTAGGAGCCAAATTCAATATACCCTCAATGAACAACTTAATCTCCTAGAGGAAAACAAAATCAGGAGAGTCAAAATTAATCAACTCATGAATAGCCTTTTGTCTAGGGATGATATCCATACCCTTTACATTCCAATATATTACAATCATCTTTGGGAGAAGTGAGAATTGATAGTTCTCATTGAGCTAGACTCAACCAAAGTCTCCCCAATCAACTTAACCTTTTCCTGATCCTTCTTCCTTCCAGCTTTAAGAGTCTTCTCCTGAGCCCCCTTTTTGAGGGGTTTTTGCTAAAGACTCAAAGTTGAAGAAAAGGCCTTGCCTTTATAAGACTCCTCAATAGCCTTTTCAATGATGGTCCCATACCCAGGAGGAACCGATACTAGATTTATTTATCAAGATATACAAAATCCCCCACCCCTAGAGAATAAGGTAGGGAGTTCAACATCCATCTGGCTCATTTGATCCCCTACTAGGGTCACACTAGAAATAAAATTTGGCTGATCCACCAAGTACTTCTCAACAATAGAACTATCTATAATTTGCATGACAAAGGAGGCACCTTCTTCTTGAAGAAAACCCTATAAAGCTTCAAACCTATTGAGGGATTCCTTTTCCTACCTATGTTTGATGGTCCTCTTCTGGCCTCTATTCCTATAGTGAGGTTTAATGAGCATAAAACGATCCTTATCTACCACCCCCTTGCATAGGGGACTTACCCATATCCATCTTCAAGTCAGATGGATCAGAATCATAAGTCGATCCAATAGTATTAAAAGCTTTGGGTACATTTTTAGGAGGTGGCCATACTCATGGCATAGTCACATTGAAAAGGTAATGCCTCATAGTCTAATTGCTAGATCCAAGAAGTTTCTCCAATGCTCATGGCCAAATAATGTAGAAATGGGTTATTCAAGTCATTTTCAACACAAATATGATGAAAAGAAAGAAACATTTTATTCAAAGTTTGTTGAGAGGACCCAATAGGCTTACCAAACAAGAGAGTAATCATTCACAAAATATCTCTTCACTAGCACTCCAGAGGCAAACGAGGTAGGCGTACCCACACTAGAATGTGAAAAGGGAGCTCCTCAGTAGAATTGAACCCCATGTGCCATGGTTTAATCAATAAACCCACTTGATTATAAAAAATGGTCCACCCTCAAAAGCTTGATTTCTATCAACAACACAAGAAAAATCCACCATGAAAAAATTGTTTGTAGCCAACAATCTGATATTGAAATCACCTTCAAGGTTCCAAGTTTTGTGAATCCACGAATCAAGAAATGGAAATGAAGCCCACATCTCCATTAACTTGTAAATCAAAACATGGTTATAGTAGTACTCCACATCCTCTACTATAGATTCAGGTTGTATCATGAGCACCAATTGATCCTTTGATCTCTCCAAACATCCATTTACTTTTTGAAGCTAGAGGCCACCGTTCCTCATCAAACCTTCACAAGGGTAACCCATATTCATATACTTTTGAATTCCTCCAAGAAGAAAAGAACCCTGATTGGGTTTATCAACCAATGTATGCATCTCCATGAGGAATGACACAACCCCCAATCTGGGAAGAGAACTACCAACAAAGAATAGGAGAACACTAGAGAAAAAAGAAACAGTACCCAAGGCATGTAGAGGAGAAAAACATAGAAAGCATCCAAAATCCCTTCTTTAGGAAGGAATGAGCTCCCCTTACAAAGAACACAACCAAAAACCTCCCACACCTCTCCATAGGGTAGTACAACCCACAATAGTTTGAAAAGAACCATCGCCAAGTTGAAAATGATGAAGGAAGGAAGCAAATATAGAGGAAAAAAAGAGATCACCCATACTTGCCCCCTGCACACATAAAAACTTCAACATATAGTCAAAGGTTGGGCTAGGTCATAGAAACCTGGGCTCTCCCACAACGCTTCACAATGACCATCCATATTTAATTCCCATCTGAATTTGAGTGCATTTATTAGCATGCAAAAATTAGGTTTCTTAGGGCATCATTGTATTGCAACGCACAAAAGGCTCATCAATGTTGCTATTTATTTTATAGTGACATGCTTTTTGTTTAGTAGTGCACTAGGGTTTTTTATTTTAGCGACACACCAAAAATGTTGACTCGCTATTGAGTATGGCAATGCCTAATTTTTTTAATTTTTAATGATGCTTGAGTGAAATGGTGATGCACCTAGCAAACAATAGCACCCAAGGAAATTTTGAAATAGTGACACATCATAATACCGATACACAATTGAGTATGGTGATGTGTGTCACTAAAATAGCAACACCCTGAAAAAGAATATGGCAATGCATCCTAGAAACAATGATGATACTGATTTTCTAGGATTCAAACCCTCAAATTTTGATCAGTTTCAATATTTTAGGAAAATTGACACTATTTGTGTGATGTGTGGAAGAGTATATTCAACCGCTGATGTCTTGGGAGCATAGATCAGAGAACATGGCAGTGGTACATGATTTTGAGGATTTGGATATAGAGCACCTAGGATCCCTCAAACTAGGGTTTATTGCCTTCATTCTTGAGGTTTGTACCCATCTAGCGATGATGAAAACACTGATTGAGAGATGGAATAGTGAGACGTCCTCATTCTATTTTCCCATCGATGAAGCCATAGTCATGATCAAGGATGTGTGGTAGATTGTTTGGCTTCCTATTCATGAGGGGCACGTGTTTTATGATAGATGTCAAGAGGGATGCATGTTGCAATTTATTATGTTTTGATGATATTATCTTGGTGAGATCACAGATTGACCTAGATTTGTATTGTGGTTGGGTTCCCATCTTCATATTGGTTGAGGTTGCACTCATTTGTGGTGTGATTTTCCTAGACCAATGGGGCCAAGGTTTCAGTCTAGATTGGGGGCTATCGTGGAAGGGTATGTTTTAGAGCAGCATCATGTATTTGAGGGGGTTAGTTATGTATGCTTCATTATACCATGATATGCATTAGGAAATCTACTACTAGGGTAGGAGCATCGGGGCTGGTGTCACACTTTTGCACATATGGAGCTACAATCATATAGTAGTATTGGGGCCTCTTGTTTTGGAAAACATACATTAGGATGATCCCATTAATTTTTGTTATAGAGTGCCAATGAAATTGTAGCATACCAGGCCTATAGAGATTTCATATTAGCATTGGGTCATAGATGTTATGACCATATTCAGAGTGAGGTCATGGTTAGAGGTTCCTACATGGTATGATGACCAACAATAACTATTTGTTTCTTAATAGACCTGTTACATCCAAGGCTAGGAGCATACCATGATTGAGTGGAATCTCCCAGACTGTGTGACACATTTGTTTGGGGAGGTTCAAGATGTACCTCTAGATGATTACACAATTATTTTTTCTAGGCCTTAGAGAGGTCAATTGGGGGCACTAGATTGATCCCCTAGTAGTGATCAATGATTTTGACAAACTGGTTCCTCAGCCTTGGGCTTATGATCAAGGATTTTCATATGTAGGCACTACCCTATGATACAATGCATTGTTGAGACAACCTACACATTTTATAGACCTAGCGATGGGATACACCATTGGGAGAGGTAGGGGTCACAGTAGAGGTGGGGGTTGAGGGAGTGATGGAAGCTGAAAACAACCTAAGTAGTAGCCAGGCCACTAGAGGGTACATGTCCTAGGGTAGGTAGGGTAGGATCAGGGTCATAAGGACCTAGGATAGTAGCAGCCCGAGCGACCACAATAGCCACACCAACCTCAATAGCCTCAACAACCACAAGGGCTTCTGAGAAATGGGAAGATTCTTTTCCTTACAGCAGAGAGACTATTTTTACTAGTAGCTTCAAGAAATGATGATGGAGCAAGAAAGAGAGGTTCAATTGCAATATTAGCCAGACCTATTGCTGGCCCAAGAGATTGGGTGATTCTAGTAGCTTGAGGTTGTTACAGTTTCATCATAGGGATGGGTGGTGTTCGCTTAGTTGTATTGGGAGGTAATGACAACTCGACTGCCAATTATAGGATACACTACCATAGAGATGTTCCCCATGTGATGAGGCAACCTAATTACTCATAGAGGAGTGGGCCATCTATGAGGGCTTCAAATGGCCAACCCTCAGTTAGATAGCTTGCAGAATTGAGCTACAGACACGATGACCGTCAAAGCAATGGATAGCCCTTACTCATTTTGTAGATACATTTTTGATGTATAGCCTAAGTTCTTTATATAGATACACATTCATAGGATCATTTTTGTAGCCTCTTGTACATTGTACATTTGATGAAATTCATACACATTGATTCTAATATTGTATCATGACATTCATTTTTTTTATATATATGAGATAGCCTAATGCAGATTCATGATGTTATATGATGTGATGTTATAGTTATTTCATGTATTATGATTATGAGATGATCCATGATGCAATGTTTGGTGATATGTGATGTAACGTAATGGATTTGTTACAATGGATGTGTTATCTTCTTATTCAATATCCTTTTATAAAATTTTATGAGATGAATGTTTATGATATGCAGATGATATGATATTTTTATGCAGTATGTATGTATATGGATGATGCATATGACTATGTTTATGATATGGATGTGATGGATGATTATGCAATGGATTAAGATTCTTAGAATAACAAATGTATATTATCTTAAACAACTTAAATGATAATTTGGATGTACTAGATTATGTTTCTTATTATGATGATATGATATGATGATGCAAGATGTGTGCATGCTAATGATTTTTGGATACAATATTAATTCATTATGATAATTTTGTTGACTATCATGATACCAAGTTAGTGTGGAAAGGAGATAGAAAAATAAGATGAATGATTTGACCATTGATTTTTGGGATTGATTCAAAAGTCCAAAAATTCCATGATGCATTGAGACTTTATTAGATTATTGTGTTGATATGGATGTGTAGCCAACTAAATTTGGATAGTTACATTTGTCAAAATTTATCCCTTTTCATCTAAACATCCTATTATTTGCATTAATTAAGTAATATCGCTATTATTTAATTAATACCTTCTAAATTTCTTATAATCCCTAAGGTACTTAGTTAACAGTTAAATACCTTATCTCTTTAATCCTCCTTTACATCAAATGAATTAAATAAATATGACATTTATTTAATCCCTCACAAGTCACATCCTTTTCTTAATCTTAATCAATCTCCTAATCTCATCATTAGGGATGTGCACATGCCTAATCCTTGATTAGGACATGTCACATCCTCCAACTTTTTCAAGCTGGCTTCTAATCTTCATTTACCCTCCAATTATCTTCTAATTACTGATTAGTTAAGCCTAATTAGTATCTTGGTAAACTCTCCCCATCCCCCAATTAATTTTTAATTCCTTTTTATCCATCCCAGACTTCTCTCTTCTCCATGTGAACTTTTAATTCACATTTATTCCTCCTAGAATTCCCTTCTCCCATGCATCTTCTAGAATCTTTGACTTGTCACATCAAGTCACATGTGGACAAGTGCTTCCATTTTTGGAACCTTGTCCTGTCCATGACATTCTTCCAAGCATGTAAATTTCTAATTCACATTTATTCACCCATGTTTCTTCTCATCTCCCAATGTACTTCCAAGGTACATGTCCTTCTTACACATCACATGTCCTTCTTCCACCTCACCTACACCTCATCACATCCTAGGCTACTTCACCCTCCACATGTCAAGATGTGAGGGCTTGTGAGTCCTCAACTCACCATAGCCCTTCATCTTGGCCTTGGTGGCTTAATCTCAACCATTGAATTCTCTAGAGAATTCAAATTCCTCTATAAATACCCCCCCTCTTCTAATGCATTTTAACAACACTTAGCCATTTTCACCCTTATGCTACCAAATTTCCCACTCAATTTGCAAAGCATTATCTTAGCCATTTAGCCAAGTTATCTAACGATTGGTTCTTGTATTTACAATATTGTTCATCTTGCATCTAGCCATCTAAATAGACATCCAAGGAGAACACAAGCTTTCAAACACCAAGGGCCAACCAAGGGATTCAACAGTACAAAGGTATAATCATTTACAATCATTATTTTGCTATCTTTCTTTGTGTTATCATTCATTAGGCTAATCTTTGAGGTGTTCCTTGTGTTTTCTTTATAGTTTATTTTAGTTATTTTGCACCTTTAGGATAGGATAAACTCAAGGCTTCATAGGATGATTTTCTTATTTCTTGGGATTGTTACTTTTCATCATTTCTTATGTTTGGTAGAACACATAGACATGATGAAACATGGTATTGATAACAAGGTTGGCGTTATAGCTAGTGTAATTGAATTTGACCCTATAAATTGATAGGAGAGTTCTTGTTCACACCTTGACATACAAAAACCTTGTTGGAATGTAGTTTAGAAGTTTAGAATATACTTGACCAAAGCATTCACAATAGTCCATAGGGTACTCCAAACAACCTCTCTACACATAACTAAGCAAGCATGCACCAATATTATTTTACAAGAATACCCACAAGAACAACAAAAAAAAGATAACAATCGATGCCCTATTCTTTTCTCTCTAAATCATTTAGGCATCATTAAGAGGTCCTCAAAATGGTTCAATAACATAAATCATAAGAAAATATCAAAATAAACAATCAATGCTATCTATATCTCATGCCAACATAGATAAGGTGATTTTTGATGTTTGATGCCCATTGTAGGAAAGATGCATCCTAGGACATGTTGACCAAATTTTTTGACTAAGACTAAGTGTGTGATAGATTGTTGATATAAATACAATTCACACATTTATCTATGATCTGGATTCTAGATTTTGACACTTAGGTTCCCACTTTACAAATTGTGACACTTTTTTTCTATTTGTTTTAGCAAAGGTTAAATATGATAATTGATTTATTATGAATGAACATTTTTTGTGGGTGAAAGCGAGATGGGATGGAGGGTTTTGAAATTTTTGGCATATTTCAATGTTTTTAGTATTTTCCAAATGTTTTGAGGTTGTTTAGGTCTGTTTCAAAAGTTTATGTGGATGTTTTGTTTTCAAATTTTCAAATGTTTTTGTGTTGTTTGAGGTTTTGCAAATGTTTTTGATTTTTCTAAGTTTTGACCAAGAACCTAACATAAAAGATTATCCTAGGGGCCTGAAGGGATTATCAGAGATGAGCATTGCCTACATTATACACACAGAGACCACATAGTTCGACTGACATTGAATTATTGTTGATGAGATCTAGAAAGTTGATGGATTGTGAGTTTATTATGATGGAATCCTAAAGGACTAATCTATGGGGTCTCAGGGGAACATCAATGATGACCTTGCCTACATTCAAGATTAGAGACAATGTAGTTCGATATGGTGTTGTTTTTGGATTTATGATGTTTTGACATGTTTAGAGATTTTGATGTGTTTTAGATGTTTTGGGATTTTGAATTCTACAATTTTTTGAATTTTTTTGGGTTTTTTAGATTTTACAAGTGTTTTTAGAATTTGAATGAGATCTTATGATTTTTTTTGGATTTTCGATGCGATTTTCAATAACATTAATATATATAAGGACCTAATCCAATGCAATTATAAAAAATTTCCCCCAGTGTGATGTGATAGAATACCTCAATATAGGTAGGACAATCTAACCTTTGGAATATGCCAAGTAGTACTAAGGGGAATATGATACTTTACAATATCATTCTATGATATGTAGACATAGATGGTTGATAGGAATAAATAGGATGAATGATGTGATGTGATAGATGGATGTGATGCAAATCATTCTAATCTAAAGAGCCAAAGATAGATGGACGTGCTTTATTTATGCAAGGTTTCTATTTGCTAGGTGTTCACCAAGGTACTTTCCCAAAGTGCCACCAACTTGTGGTTTTCACTAGTGGACAATTTTTTTTCTTTACTATTTTCAATCCTTTTTCTTTATTTTTTTTGGAATTTTGATCATTTTTTGATTTTTTTTATTTTTTAAGATTTACAACCTTCAAACCTAGGCATAAATTTTTTTAAGTTGTATAATATTGATTGTTTCTTGCAAGGGTTCACCTTTAGGCATTGATAATTGGTATGCTCTTGATCAATAGCTTGTTGTTACAAAAAATGGGCCTAACTAGTTAGGCTCAAACTTTCCTTTACTATCCTAATCTAGAAGATTTTTTTGATTCTTCTTGAGAACAAGATCCCCTACCTAAACAATATTGACTCTTGATATTCTTGTTTTAACTCCTTTTCATTTAGTTTTGGTAAGCATGCAAATTATTTAAGGCATCAAGATGAAGCTCATCAAGGAATTATAACTCATTCAGTTTAGATACCTATACTCTTCATGAATGATTAGATTTTGTAGTGACACTCATAGTGAAGGAAGCTCAACCTTAATAGGTACGATGGATTCTGATATGTAGACCAATAAGAAAGGGGTTTCACTTTTAGGTATGTGGATACTGGTTTGATAGGCCCATAGGGCATGATTTAACTCTAGATGCCAATCATGACCAACTTCATTGACCATTTTCTTTAGGATTTTTAGAATGGTCTTGTTTGTAGCCTCATATTGACCATTTCCATGGGCGTAATATGAGGTAGAGAATGGATGTTAGATGTTAAATTTTTGGCATAGCTCTCTTACATACTAGTTTTTTAAGGGTGTTTTTTTATCTAAGATAAGGGCTTGTGGAACACCATAATGAAATATAAGGTAATTCATGATAAACTTGGAGATTCGCTTCCCTGGTATGTACGTTATAAGAATGGCTTCCACCTGCTTGGTAGAATACTTAGTGGCCGTGATGATGAATTTTTGGTCATTAGATGAGGTGGGATTAATATTTCCTATAAGGTCAAACCCCCATTGTGAGAAGGCCAAGGTGTGACCATTGGTTGTAACTACTAAGATGGATCATGAATAATTTCTCCATGTTGTTAACATTGAACACACTTCTACACATATTGATGGGATTCTCTTTCCATGGTTGGCTAGTAATTCTCCATCCTTAATAGTTTCTTGGATAAATTTATTCCACTAGAAAGGGAACCACAAATACATTCATGAACTTTTGTTAATGTAGTCAAGGCTTCCTCTTGGTTAAGACATCATAGTAATGTCCCCTCAATGCTTCTTTGGTATTAGGTATCATCTAAGATTACGAATTAGGATTCCTTTTTAACAAAGATCTTCTTAAGGCTAGAGGTGATATCAAATGGGAGGGTTCCTCTACTAAGGTAGGTGAATATATCATGATACCATGGGGAACCAAGAACAACGATTACACACATGAATTCAGATTCAAGAATTTTGAAAGCTAGTATGAGAAGTTGTTCTACAAAGAATTCATATTGAAGGAAATTGTGTGGCATGTCTAGCAATGATCCAATTGTTGCCATGGAATTTGTTACCTAATTAATTACATGAGATATCTACTCAAAGGTTATGTTAATAAAAAAAGCATTTAAGACTTTCTACCATCTTTTTATGAGTGATTTTATTATCCTTGGTTTGGTAGTCATCATTGACATGGTTGACAACCAGATGTGAGTCTCCATAGACCTTTAACTCTTGTATCTTCCATTGGACCACAATCATTAACCCTGTCATTAGAGATTAATACTTAACAATATTATTAGTACATAGAAATGATAGCTAGTATGACTTTGTAATATAATTAGCTTGAGGGGTGATAAAGAGGATACTTGCTCCTAATCAATGATGGGTATAGGATCCATTGAAGTACATTTTTCATTGATCCATTACATGAAGGATAAATATTAATTCATCATGAAATTTAGATATCAAAGGATTCTCTACATAGATAGGTGCTTCTGCTATTTGGTCCATGATAACTTTTCCTTTGATTGCCTTGTGCTCTATGTACTATATGTAAAATTCATTCAAGATCATTACCCATTTTTCCATTCGCCTAGTGAGAGTTTCTTTGGATAAAAAATATTTCAATGGGTTGATCTTTGCAATAAGCTTGATTTGGTGTGACATGTAATGTCTAAAATTATGTGAAGGAAAAACTACTGTTAAACATGCTTTGTCAATGGATGAAATTTATTTCATAGCCTACCAAGGTCCTACTAATGTAATAGATGGCTCTTTCCTTTCCCATTTCATCATGATGGGATAGAAGAGCACCTAATATTGCTAAGGTAGTTGAGATATATAAGATCAATGGCTTGTTTGGTATTTTCGACATGAGCGTTGGAGGTGTCAATAGGTAGTCCCTAATCTGCTGGAAGTATTTATCACACTTATCATCCCACTTGTATGTTATTCCCTTTTTAGAGATGGTGCGATAGAGGGTGGATCTTGTTTGATTATTGTGCTATGAATCTTCTAATTGATTGCAACCTTCCTTGTAACCCTCTCATCTAATTCAGTGTTTGGGGGGTTCCATGTCTAATGTTTCTTTCACCTTTTTTGGATCAATCTATATCCCTCTTTGTGACACAATGTAGCCAAGAAGCCTCCCTGATGTAACCCCAAAGATACACGTTTTTGGGTTTAGCGATACCTTATACTCTTCAAACCTATCAAAGATGGCTCCCAATACCTCTATGTGTTCACTCATTTTTTTTACTTGGCCAAAATATCATCCACATAGTCTTCAAATTTTTTTGGATCATACCATGAAAGATGAGGCTCATTGATCTTTGATAGGTCTCTTTTGCATTCTTCAACCCAAATGGAATCATGTTCCAACAATATGTTCCCCATTGACAAGTGAATGTAGTTTGCTATTAATCCTCCTTGGTGATCATGATTTGATCATAGCCTAAAAAATTATCCATGACTTATAGCATTTCATTTCTAGTGATTAAATAAACAACGATGTCAATGTTAGGGAGAGGGAAGTCATCCTTTGGAAATGCCTTGTTCAAGTATCTGAAATCTATGTAGATTATGATGCACCCAGTGGGTTTAAAGACTGGTATGACATTGGAAACCAGCTCAAGATAATCAATTGGTTGGGTAAATCAGACGTCAAGAAGATTTTATAACTCAACCTTTACCAAGAATGCTATTTGAGGGTGCATTTTTGTAATTTATGCTTCACTAGTTTGGTTGTAGGATAGATTGCTAAGTGATGTACAACCACTTTAGGATTGATCCTTGGAATATTTGTGTATGACCATGCAAATTTTTCTCTTCTATTTTTTAGGAATGCTACTAGGTGTTTTTTTTCTTCATCTAACAAGGATTCAACATAAAGGATTATCTTTGGTGCATCTTCTATTCCTACATTCACTAGGGTGGCCTTTTCTGCTAGTACTGCTCATTTTTATGGTGCATTGCACTAAGAGAAAGATTGAATCCCTCATCCTTGGGTGCTTCAGAGATGTTTTCACCCTCAAATCCATCCTTTTCTTTTATTATTTTAGGATCAAAAAGTGCCATAGTGTGGTATTCACTCAAATATCTACATGTTATTTTCATGTCATCAATTTTATGACTAAAGGATTTAGTCATCTCCCCATAGTATGCACGTGTGTCTAGATCCATATCAAATAGTGCTTTGTGATCCCCAAATGGTATGTTGTCATTGAGTCCAATAAATTTAGATATTTCTTCATTCTTTTCAAATATATTTAGAATTGTTGGTCCACGTTGGTCCCAGTTGATGAGTTGGTTGTATACTAGGCTTATTGCAGTGGTTTGGTCATTTGGGGTGAAATATGTTGGGGATATCATAAAGAGAGAGTTATTCTAAAATAGGTCAGCTACGTCAAGAGGAAATTCATCTATGGTAGTGTCATGTGATGTGGATAACTAAGAGGAAGCCTCAACCTTTTTACAAAAAGTACCTTTTCCAACAAGGGTAACCTTGCTAGTAGTACATCTTAGGCTAAGATTCTTTGGATGTCTCTTAGGAATGATGGGTTCTAGCAAACCATTTTCATTTTGTCCCATTTTATTATTCTTGTTGTACGCTCATCCCTTCATTAGCTACAAGTCTTTATTGTCATCTTACATAGGAAGAAAAGCCATGGGTCAGTCATCTTGATAGAGTAGTTTAGAGACATCTTCCTCATTGACATCTTCTTTGTTTAAATCCCCCCACTTGGTGAAGGTGGTAGATGCAACCTTTACTTTTTTAGCCACTTTGTTGAGATTTGGGAGAAAGAGGTATCTCTCCCAACACAAAAATGTCATTCTTTAATTTATAATCTCCACAACCATCATCCTTGCTCACTTCTTTGATGTCGAGAATTTTCTACACAATGGGTGTTTTTTGTTTCTAAGGTAGATGTAAGGGATGATGGGTTAACAAATGAGGAGGATGTAGGCCCTTCATCATTTTTAGGGATCTAGGGTATTTTGTAAGACTTGGCCTCAAGGTTCTTGTAGTAGTAAAAAGGCTCAGGATCTCCATGTATGCTAACTTTTATGTCCTCAAAAGTAACCATTGCGCATTGGTGATAGGTTGAAGCTACAACTTTTAGGGCATGAATTCCCATTATTGTAAGTCTCCCCTTTTCCATTCTAATTCCCTTTGTTGTGATTTTGCATAGGTTTCTTCTATATCTTGATGTCTTGGTTACTAGTTGGTACTTCAATAGATATGCATCCATTCTCGATAAGATCTTGGATAACATTCTTCAGTTTCATGCAATTTGATGATTTGTGTCCTTTGATTTTGTGAAAGTCACGAAGATCCTTTTCTTAGTACTGAGGTGGTTTATCCTGTGGTTCTTGGTAGTTTTGGAAATTGGGATGCATTATCAAGTTTGAATCTACCAATTTCTTCATGATAGTTTCAATAGGTTCCCCAAACTTTGTGTATTTGTGTTTTGGGTAGTTATTCCTATTTGTGGTTTGTCTTTGTTATTTTTGGTGGTATTGACCTCATTATTATGTGGTGGTGATGGTGTTTTTCACATAGTTTGTGTGATGCTTGGTTGGTTTTTATTTGGCCTAGGAGCACTTATGACCACTTTAGCATCCACCACACCATCATTCATCATCTTCTTGTTCTTAGCATAGAAATGAGGCTTGTCATTTGAACTAGTTGATTGACGGTTGTATGCTTGGGTATTTCCCTATGAGATTATGGCTATCTCGATGTTAGGGCCCTAGGAACAAGTTCATTATAAGGGGTGATACATTGTATCTTTAAGTGGAAGGATAGATCTAGATCAACATTTGATATAATAATCCTCACTTTTTATTCATAAAAAATGGGCCACTTGCTCTTACTAGCTCTTTGTATCCATCTTTGCAAGAAATTGTGAAGGATTCTCCTTTGTTTTTCTTGAGAGTGTATAACTATTCTAAACTCATTTCCATGTAAATATTGAAGGAGAAGTGATCTATTAATTTATTGGTGATTTAATGGAAGGTTTTATACTCAGAGGTAACTATGAAAAACAATCGATGGTTGGGCCTATAAAACTTCATGAAAAGAGGTCCATTAAGTAAGAATAATTGTAGGCAACCTACATATACATGACATTGAATTCTTTGATATGTTTCATAGGATTTCCCCTCCCTTTGTATTTATCAAATTTAGGGACTTTGAAACTAGGAGGGAAAGGTACCATTACAATGCTTTGATTGAATCGATATGGACATATGTTTTGTAATGTATGGGGCTTCTTTGTATTTCCCATTTGAATATCCTGCATTTGCTGCGTTAGTGCCTTGAGTCACAATGCCACATTCTCTTGTGGGTTTGCTGGAGGAACATATTGTGGGAAGTTAAATGAATTGTATGTTGTATTTTGATATGATGGGGTGTCATAGGGTGTGTATGGTTGTGTGGGTATTGTGAAGGTGAATTTGGTAGAGATGTATATGTTCCTAACACATTTGGATTGATGATCTTCTATTTTCTTGAGGATTATAATATAAACCTTATTGTTGTTGTTGTTGTTGCTATTATGCAGGAATTTTTTTTAGGAATACTATTGGGAAATAAATGCATGTTGTTGGGCTTGTTTTTTTTTAGATTGTTGGGCTTACTATTGCTATTGTGCTTCTAGTGTTGTTTGATGGGCTTGTTGTTGTTGTGCCGCTAGAGTTGCTTGTTGGGATTATTGTTGTTGTTTTAATGCTAGGGGTGCTTGTTGGGCTTGTTGTTGTTGTGCTTCTGCTAGGGATACGTGTTGTTGTTGTACATCTTGTTGATAAGCTTGTTGTGCTTGTTGCAAAGCTAGAATATGTACTTGCAATGTACGATAATTTTATTGTTGGGACATCTATGATGGGTTTTGAGTGTTTATGGCTTGAGTGGGTTGTGGATTTATAACAAGAGGTTGGGGGTTACCTTGGTTTAAAATTCCTTGTAGAATAGTGGATTGGGATGGAGGAATGTAAGTTTAAGGTCCCATTTTATTTTTCATTGTGTGGGGGCCCAACGGTAAATATGATGATGACACCATTTGGTATTGTGATATTTATGGGGATGGATGAAGATGGTTGAATTTGAAATGTCAAGGTTGTCATAGAGTTATGTAGTGTAAGTGGTTTATGCAAATGTAGACAGTGTTTAGGAATGGTAGGAGCATTGAATGTTGGTTTCCAAGTGGTGTTTTGGGGAGGATTAGTGTTTAGAGTACCCACAAGTGTTTTTATTAGATAAGGAAGAGTGTGACCAAATTCTTTAGCAAGACTAGTTGCAAGACTAGGAGTTTATATTTGACATGGTCCTAGGGATGAAATTAGTGGAATCATAGATTGGGTCAAGCCTTGTGTTAATGTTTTTGTTGAAAAATATGGGGGAATTGAAGCCACTTTCTCTAAGTCTTGACGTTCTTTCTTATACTCAAGGAATTCACCTTTAGTAAGCTCAAATGGATTGTTGGTGACATCTTCTACCTCATATGGTCCCACTAGATTTTGGGGTTCTTGTCAGGAGGTAGAATGACTCCTTGGATAAAATTCTTGTGGATCAGTATCACTAGTGGTTGATGTGACTTTGAATTTTTCCATGATTCTCTTGTGTTGTGATTTGGTTGTAACCATACATTGTTGGTCATCTATGGGAGATATATGTTGAGATTAATAATGTTTAAACTCTCTAGTTAACTCATTTTTTTGTAAAAGGGACACTCTAAGTATTTTTGGACCAATGGTGGAAGTGAATGATGAAAAGGGTGAATGATATGGGGGATGAACTTTATAAAATCTTTGGACAACACATTTAGACAAAGACATTTTTATGTTTTGATGAAAGGTGTTAATGAACTTCTAAATCTTTAAGGTAGACTTGAGATCTTTAAGATAAATTTCCCACAAAATGTGATAACCAAATTAACTAAGTGCATTGAAAAGGATCAATTTCACACACAACATAGTTAAGTTAGGGGATTTATTTTGATGATTTTCTAAATCTAAAGAGTATTGATGTGTCCAAAATTTATAAAGTTTGGTGAAGTGAAATGTGAAATATGATAAAGGGTGGATGAAGTGTTTTGACCCAAGAATGTTAACCTATAGTGAACCATTGTGTTGCAATACCAAGGTAAGTGAATTTTTTTTTTACCCTATTAGTAACTCAAACCCAAAAGATTAATGATTTAAATACTAGGCTCTAATTGGATATACAATTCTAGATCATTCATCAAAAGGTGTGCATAGAAATTTATTATCAAGATGTCCCAGTTATGGTAAGTCTTTGAGATGCACCTCTTGATAGAATTTGAAGTATGATGCCTATTTTTTTTGAGGTGGAATGTGGATCTTCATTTAAGAACTTTGGTCTTGTGGGAGATCATGAAGACACGCACATGTTTGGGGTTCAATTGTGATTTAATCTTGATTAATGACTTCCTTTTACCACATATAGTTCTCTTGCTTAAGTTTCAAACTAAATGTCTATGTCAAAAACATTATTCATTTCATAAAGTCCATTATGTGAGAATCATGATGTTAGGGCCATAGTTTCCTACATTAACTTTGGGAAGTATGGATTTAGATATAATCCAAAATATTTAGAAGTATCTAAAGATAAAATCCTTAGGACAAGAATCAATATCAAGACCTGTCAAAGGGTATCCATGTTTAAACCAACAAGTTTGGAATTTAGAGAAACTTGTTGATGTGTGTTTGAAACATTTTCGACCCAAGAAAATTATTTAACTGACTTAGAAGCATTTACAATCGTAGCTCAAGTGGTACATTCTTTTGATGGGCTTTCCTCAAGTTCTTTATAGTAGAAGAGACAATTTTACATGTAATTGTGGAGAAAGAGTGTAGAGGTATGCTAAGAATGAGGTCTTAACCCTTACACTTTAGATAAAATTGAACATGGAAAGTAACTTCTTGGAATCCAATTTCCAATCCAGCACTTCAAAGAACTCATTGGATGGACAAGCTGGCCACTACAAACAAAGGCTTTTAATGAATATATTGGGGATAAAATGGTGTCTATACATGCAATAATTCACTCAATTAAGAGGACTCCCAACCCTTATAAATATCTAATGGTTTTTACATATCTCACAGATACTAAGGGAGACATTCATCAGTATAGAGCATCCAAACTAGTGGGTTAATGAATTTTTTCACACCAATTATTTATATAAAAGATTGAAATAAAAGTGTAGTAATGAAAAAAGTATCCCTTTTTCCTCACTTGATTTGGGAATAATTGTCATTAAATTAAGTTAATTTTTCCTAGGTTAAATGTTGTAATCTATTGTAACTTATTCACATTAATCTTGGGCCTTTTTTTAATAAAATGTACTTAACTTGTACCCTATTTATGCTTTTTTAAGTTTTTTGTAACACACTTTCACACTTATTTTGGGTCCTCTTAATTAACTACGGTTAACTATAGTCAATTATCCTCTTTAATTCAAATTTGAGCCTTATTTGTGACACCTTTCGAGGATCCACCCATTCGCCCTAGGTGGAAAATGGGTCCTCCCTCTATAGGATCCCCCTTTCTTTGCATATTTCACATGGTTTTTTGATAGTTTTTAGCCCCCAAAGGCATGGTCCTAGAAAATTGTGCTAGGACCCAATCACCCTAGGTGGAGAATGGGTCCTCCCTTAATGAGGAACCCTTTCTTCAATTTGATTTTGGAAATATTTTAATAAAATTCATTTCCAAATCTGATGTTAGCTTGAATTTCTTGAATTTTGGGTTTAATCTCTAAATTTAGTATAAATAATGAGTTAATTCACATAGTTTCATCCTAGAATTTCAAGAATTCATGCATTATAGTAGGTTTAAGTTTACAAGAGCATTATAGAGCATTTCAAGGGAATTTCAAGGAAGATTATCAATATCCTATTGTAGTAATTAAATATCATTTCATCATTTCAAGGGTTTAGTGCATTCATGCATGTTGTTGAGCTAAGATAGTGGATGTAGCATTGAGTATCTACTTACAAGCATTATTTCACATATAATATCTACATTCTTCATGGCCACTAAATGTTAGACTAAAAATTTACACCGCAAGACAACATCCAAGGTATCATCAATTACACATTTCATGTTCATGCTTCAATTTCATTATCTCATCATTTGGTTTAATTACCTACAAGGGGTTTGACTTAGGAAAACCCCTATTTACTAACAATCAACAATTTTTTCTTCCCTTGAGTGTGTGTTTGTAGTGTATAAAATTGTATGCTCTCGAAAGAAAGGAAATTTCACACTTTATTTGGACCTATTATTGCATTCTTCCATTAATTATCCTCTAAAATCATCATTTATAGGCCCCTAAGAGCTATTATTTTGGATCTCGAGGCTCATTTCACTAAAAAATCCCATAAAATCACTCAAATCCCCCAAAAACCTAAAAAACTAGCTCAAAACTTGCTAAGGTGGGACTCATTCATTACCTTGGGTGAATGAGTCCCCTTAGGTGGGGCCCATTGACCAAGGTTGGCGAATGACTCCCATTTTGGATCTTTTTCAATTGTGAGTGGGAAATTCACCAATTTAATTCAAATTTTGGTGGATGTCAGCCTTTGAGATCTAAATAATAGTCAATTAGGTGTTAATTCCTATAAAAGAAAGTTTTTATGTCATTTTTATCATCTCTAAGTCATTTGAGCAATCGATTTCAAGAGAAAATTCAAGAGTCAAGTGTTCAGAATCTTTCATAAGAGCATGAAAGTTTCAAGAGAAAGTAAATTTGAAGCATTGGAGCAACATTATAGCATTTTTGCAAGTCTTCAAGCTTACTTTTATTCAAGATCTAGCATTGACAAGAGTTGATCATGGTTGTATATGGTGAATCATGATGGATTCTAGGTTAGGGAGATGCAACTAGCCATCAAGCCAAGCCTAAGGACTTATTTTCTAAGTGATTCCATCTTCCATGTTGTCACTCTACATTTAACCTAAGCAAGGTACATGCATCATTAGATCTCACTTGTGATGATTAGAGATCATCACAAGTGAGTCATTCATCTTTCCATTTTTATCATTTTCTTGCACATTAAAATAGGATTACATCATATTTTAGATTTGTTAGTCTTAGACGAATTGAAGGCTAGTGTTTTCAATGACATTTAATTATTCTTATCAAGGTTTAATTACCAAACTATGGGTTTGACCGAGGAAAACCCCACATTATCAAATCAAGTTAAATTATTTTTTTCAAATATTTTTTATAGATTAGGATCCAAAACTCGAGTTGGAAGGAAAGGGTAGGTATTGAAGTGTAGATCAGAGCTTTCAATTTCTTAAAAAGTTGAATGGGACTAATTCACCAAGAGTGGTGAATGAGTCCCACTGTAGTTGTTTTCTAGATCTATTTGTAGATTCTAATACCCTTTTTCCTAAAATAGACTCCCACATAGACACCTTGATCTGGGATTGATTCACCCAGATTGGCGAATGAGTCCCAGATGGTTTGAAAGTTAAAATTTCTAGAATTTTAGACTTGTTTCCAGTCACTTCAAGGTTTCTAGGTGCACATTATTTACATTTTTTCTTTTTTGTTTAGTTTTACTTACATTTCTAAGGCATCTTCTAAGTCATTGCAATGAACTAGAGTTTTGTTTTACATCTTGCATTGCATTTTCTTTTCCAAGCCTAAACTTGGTGGTGAACCCTTCATCAGATTTTGTTCAGCCTTTAGGAAAACCCCTTTACAAGATTTCAATCTCCTTTGCATTGAAATCTCAAGGGATTGTTCTTGAGTGAAGAGTGTGAAGATTATTTCTCTCCTTTTTGGTCTAAAACCCTAAAGGAAAAAGAGATCCCAAAAAAATTTCTTCTTTTCAATGTTTACAAATTTATAGGTTGAATATTAAGTGGAGAAGAAGTTTAGAGCAAAACTACAAAAGTTGTCACGTTGAAAAGTTGACATTCATAGTGTAAGAACATAAAAAGAAGGCCACAAAATTTATTGTAGAATTTTGGGAGCTAATAACCTAGGAATTGAGAGTGCATAAATTGAAGTACATGACCCATAAATTATTTTTCCAAAACCCTAAAAGGATCCATTCACCACTAAAGGAAAATGAGTCCTCAGTAAGGCTTGAAGCAGTGAAAACTTTGGATCTAGGAGTGAAGACTAAGAGGAATAAAACCAAAAGGTTAGTTTCTAGAACCCTAATAGCGACCCATTTTCCACTAAATGTGAATGAGTCCTCTATGTCCTAAAAAAAACTTTTCTACAGGGTGCAGGCCATTTTGAGCTCTCAAAACTCCCCTCCTAGTTGCTATAACAATTAGGATTAGTTTCTGATTGTTATTTAAATTTTTTGGTCCTCATAATTGAATGAAACATACACCTAATGAAAACTAGGTTCATCATTGATACCCTATTGATGGTTAACCTCTTTTTGTATGTTTCATTTTGGTGAACCCAATCTCTTTGAACATATTAATTTTTGATTTGGAGTTCAATAACACCATATATACTAATTTTCATTATATTTTCATTGCATTTATGGTTTCCTCATTGTGCATTAGTGAACATTGAATATAGAGGTTTAAATTTGCATTTTTGCATTATTTAAATCTAAAAAATTCAAAAACATTGCATGCATATTACATTGATTTTCATACTTTTTGCATATTAGTGTACTTTTCATCATTCATATTAAAAAATTGAGTCAAATTTCATTTGAAAAAGTGTCATATAGGTCATCTTATACCCTTCATTTCAATTGCAAATTCTAGAATTTTTTTTCATAAGAGTTATAGTTTGAAATTGAGCACAAAAACACATAAAATAACTTAAAAATTGTAGGTTTCACCTCTTTAAAACCCTTATTTAGGACCCATTCACTTTTACTGGTGAATTATTCCATGATTAGGCTTGACCTGAACTTTTTAGTATCTGAAAAGCATTTAAAATCACTGAAAAATCAACAGAAACATCTCAAGAATGCCTAACCAGGACCCATTTGAACTTACTGGTGAATGAGTCCTTGTTAGCTATTGATCTAAATTTTTTGGAAATTAGAATCTTAGTTTTAGGCTTCTATTTTCTACTATTACTTTCCTGTTTCAGTTTTCTAATTTTTTGTTTCATCAAATTCATTGCATTTAATGCTTAAATTTCTTCATTTTAGTGCATTGTCAAAATTCAAAATTGCATTTACAACATTTCATTTTCAATTTATTGCATAGTGTGGAATTTGAAAATTGCATTTCATTCTAGTACATTTCATTGTGTCATAGATTAATTTTCACAAATGTTAGCATCTGTCTTTTCCAGGTTTTCAAAGAAAAAGTTAGTCAATAAGCATGTTAGTCACTCATTCAATGAATTTCCTAGTTATCAGAGTCTATTAGTACAAGAAAGTGAAAATTTTGACACTTTCCTTAAATATACACCCCTCCCCATCTCTCCTATTTGTGGGAATGATGTGATAGAAAATGTTACAAGCATATATAACCATGAAGATCATAGTTTTTCTTCTCCCAATACCTCTCTTATTAGCAACAAAGGTATCTTGGTGAAAGAAGATGCAATCATTGAGAATAATGAAAGTATTGCTTGCCCTTCTCCTCCTACCCCTTGGGAAGATATTATAAGACAAGAAGATGAGATAATTTCCAATACTTTGTCTAAATTCATCCCTCAACACCTCCTATAATTGTGAGAATGCTCTCATGAAAGAAGATACAATCAAGAATGATCATGAAAATCACATTTGTGACGACATGTGGATTGAAAGTTATAGTATTATTTTTCTCCTTCCTAATGTCCCTAACATTTGGAAAGACCTAATCAAACAAAAGGATTCAATCATTGGTAAGCATGAAGAGGATGATTCTCCTTCTCACAATGTCTCCCCTATTTGTGATGAAGCTACTATACAAAATACAATCATGGAATGTAATCAACCTCTTAAAAGCTTTCCTTCTAGGGTAGAAGTTATGGTACAAGAGAATGAGACTTTAGAGAAAAAGGATGAAATCATGAACAATCATAATAATCAAATTGGACCTTCTAATATCTCTAAAGAAAATATTTTGATTGAAAATCCAACCAATGAGAATCATAGTAATCTTATTTTCCTATCTTCCCCTAAGGAAAACATTACTGATAAACAAGATAATCTAACCATTGACGACTCCCTTACTTGTGATGAATTCAATTTAGAAGAACCAAAAAATGAATTCCATGAACATATAGTGTGTAGTTCTCCTAAAAATATCCTCCTAGGGAGGATGTCATGGTGCAAGAAAATAAAAATATTAACAATAGTGATATGGTTTCCTTAGGTGATCATTCCCCTTGATTAGAAAGACATCAAACTAAAACTGTCGAGGTTATGAATGTGCAAGTTTTCTTTAGATCCTCCTTGA
Organism: Sequoia sempervirens; assembly: GCA_007258455.2. Lineage (NCBI taxonomy): Eukaryota > Viridiplantae > Streptophyta > Pinopsida > Cupressales > Cupressaceae > Sequoia > Sequoia sempervirens. Next base: position 11,696,331 of record VDFB02271358.1, read on the forward strand.
TTATTTGACCTCCTAAGTACCTTGTGGGACATCCTCAGAATCCTCTAATTATTTACCCACCCTCACAGTGACCAAAAACTCAAAATAAATTTGTCCTCATCCTTGAACCACCAAAGCATAATGCTTCACAAGAAATGAGTTATAATACCATTGTGCATACCTACAATACAAGGAACAGTAGGCAACAAAAAAGAATTTTTTCACTACCATTTCCAAATGCTATATTGCCTAGTGATTCTCATTTGACCACAAACAATGGAAAATAATAGAATATTTTTGAACAAATTAAGAATTCTACTACTAAACTTTCCTTATGGGAACTACTTCAAACATCACCTAGTTATCATAGCATGCTTCAAGAGGCTTTGGAACAAGTTATGATTCCTTATAGCACTAGTTCAAATGTTGCAGCAATGCTAACTCAAGGAATGAATGAAATGAACTTGTATATAGTTTTTCACTAGAGTGAGTTACCTCCCTTAGAAATTCACAAAAAACATGAAGCCTTTAATGTAATAGTCTAGGTTAATCGAATTGCAATAAAATGAACCCTTGTTGACAATGGTTCAACCTTGAATTTGTGTAGTGTGAACCTTTTAGAAAAAATTATAATGAGAAAAATTGTTATTAAACCTGATTCTCTATCCATTTGTGGATTTAAAAATATAGGGAAACAACCTCTCAAAGTTGTCACATTACTCGTTAAAGTGGGAAAAGTAACATTACAAACTATGGTCCACATTATACTTGAAGATCTTTCTTATAATGTCCTTTTAGGAAGACCATGGATTCATGAGATGAATGGGGTTCCTTCTACTCTTCATCATAAAATGAAGTACATCTACGATAAAAAAATTATACATTACATTCAAGGTCAATCCTAAACCTAAAAGTTGTTTGATTGCTAAGAGATAAAAACATGATCCTTTGAAGACAACAACACCACTTACACAAGTGGAACTTGTGCAAGACAAAGAAAAATAGAGAAATAGGGTGATCCAAAATATTGGTTTACAATTTTTGGCGAAACTGGATATTAAAGTAATTTTTCTTTAACTAAATCTTCACTTTCAAGCAATTATAGTGGCTAAACCATGAGGAATTTGAAGATAATGCAAGCTAGTGATTTGTGGCATTTTCTTTGTAGATTATAAATATATTTTTCTTAATTTTTTTGAATCATATTGTACTTCTTTTTCCATCTTCTTTGAAAACTAGTTTTTACAAGGAATTGGTTTGATAGCATTTCAAGAAATATTTTTTTCTCAATTAAGTTTCAAAGTCAAACTAGTTATAATTTAGACATGATTTACTCACTAAAACATAAAATTTTTTGTATGTATTTGAATTCAATTTTTTATTTTTTTTTGCATCAAAAATGTCAATATCTAGTGCATAAATATTTTTTAGATTTGGTTTTGTTAATCTACTATTTTTCCACTTGTGAAGAATAAAGAGATCGATTTTGGTGAAAAATCTACATTCACAAGAAATAAAAAAAATAAAATTATCAAATAAAATTTATTTAAAATTATACTTTTTGGGAAGATTAAAATAAGGACTACATACTTATAAAAAATAAATTTTAAATGAACTCATTTTATCCCCCAAAAGGTAAATCAAAAGTTATTTTTTATCAGCATTTTGATAGTTGTAAAGGAGACTCCGTTATAGGTATGGTTTAAAACTAGTGGGGTTCTATCCAATGGGGTTTGATCTAATCTGGTTTGATCGAATCATCTTCAATTGGAATCCTTTACATGAAACTTTTCAAGTCTTAAATCATTATATTTTTTTAAAATATGTGATTTTAGGAAAAATTAGGATTTCTTAGAAAGTGTAAACCACTATTGTGTGATCACCCAATATTGAAAAGGTGTATAAACTATTAGAAGATGATTGGGGTTCCTTATATTTCACAGTAACATTCATGGGTGAATACAAGATCATAAAGAAAGAGTTTGAAAAGCGAAAATAAAAAATAGTAATGTCAACACAAGATTTAACACAAAATTTGAAAGCATCCACCAAAAATACTTTAGAAGATCAATCGAATTACATAACACATTTCAATGAAGTTCATTATAAACAACCACAAAATCCAAAAAAAATGCAAAAACTTTATGAAAGAGGTTACAAACATATGAAGCAACTTGGTTATAATGGAAAAGGATGTGGTGGTAGAGAACAAGGTATCTGTGTCCCTATAGAGCTTAACTCACAAGAAAAAACTCATGGTCTTGGTTATTATGCTTTGATATAAATCAAATTAAAAAAATCCTTCACTTAATGTCAACACTCTTACAAAAGATTCTTCTAAGACGACTTTAACATTAGTGAATCTTGAACTAATAGATACTAGTGGTCTTGATTACTATCCTTTGAAAGAAACAAATGAAATAAATAAATCCTCAATTAATATCAATGACATCATGCAAAACAATAACAATTGGAGTTCTTTAGTGAGCCATAAATTTTTGGGTCACTATGGACAACTCTAGCTCTTCTAGGGTTTTTCACCTAAAAGGAGAGAGATAGGACCCAAAAATGCATTCGGCTCATTCAATTAATGTTATGTGTGATGTTTTCTAACCTAAATGAAATAAAATAAATGCAATTGAATAATCTAAATGAGTGAAAAATATGTAAAAGTGCAATTTAAACTATGTTTGAAAACACATTGTGTAATGCAACAACAAACTAAATGAAGAAAATATGCAGAACAAAAAGAAAAGGAATGAATCTGAGTGCACCTAGAGAATTGATGAAGAATCTGGAATGTTGTGGATGTTGGTTAAAATCACTTATTTTTCACAATGGGACTCATTCACCCAAGGTGGCGAATTAGTCATCCTCCTAGTAAAACATTATCGGAAGCTGATTTCTGATAGTCAGGATCTAGAATCTAACAAAACTCAGATTCTAAGTCCTAAGGTGGGACTCATTTTTCACTGATGGTGAATCAATCCTCTCCCAAATTTCTAGAAAATTAGGAGACAACTCTACAACACCAGATCTAGAAATATCTGTTTGTCGAGTTGTCAAAGTGAATTTTGTGGGAAATGGATATAAAATCTTCTTCTAGCTTGAAATAGACTTGAGTTGAATTGAAACACCTAGTTGAATTTTCTTTCCACTTTTCAACACATAAATTCTTGATAAATTTGCATACCCAAGTTTGCAAACAAACAAAGAGGGAAAAATGGTTGAGGGTTAGCAAATAGGGGTTTTCCTTGGTCAAACCCCAATTTTGGTAATCAAACCCTTATTGAAATAATGAAATGTAAAGGAATGATAAACTAAAAACATGAAAATGCTATCATCTTACCACACCCATGATAATACAAGTCTGAAGTAATTTCAATGGATGCTTCAAAGTGCTTGAATGTTGCTTGAATGCTTGAGATTGAATGCGTAAATGAGGAGATGTAAAATGAAGTGCAAATGCCTATTTATACAATCTTGCGTCATAGTTTCCCATTCATACCTCATCATAGGCCAAGCTAAAGTGTTTTTTTAATAAAATCTTGAAAGGAAATTTAAAATATTTTGAATTTGGGGCCAAGGGGGACTCATTCATCACCCATGGAGAATGGGTCCCACCTAGGACCTAAAAAAAAGTGTGCAAAATTAAGTTACATTTAATATTGTTTTTCTAGATAATATCCAAAAATACACTTAATTAAAGCATATGAGGGCATAAAGGGGTCAAATAAGTCATAAGAAGAGATAAATAGTGAATTTGTACCTACGAAAGCATGAAATCTTGTTACATGACTTTACAACTCTTCAAAATAGGACTTGATGATGTGTAAAAGGGTGATTTTTAGGTGAATTGTAATAAATAGAGTCTAGAAGAATGTAGAAATGTCTTGCAACACTTCACAACATCTTCACAAGACATCATTATTTGAATTTTAGTACCTAAATATGCATGTTCAAGCCATGTTGAAACATAAAATCAAAGCCAAATATATCAAATACCATGAAACAAGACCTAAAAGGCCATGAAAATTGCAAGTGGCCATTTTTCTACAGCACATTTAGCCCCCACTTTAGTGAGAGGATGAACCTATTTCAAACTCATACTAAAGTACCCATGAACATCAAGAGGAGGGTTCAAATGCACTTACGTTGGTTAGATGGAATAACAACAATCAAGAGAAATGATCAAGCCCCCAGGATGAAGATGCCATGGAAAACTAAACATAAGAACAGAGGAACACACAAGTGCTGAGAATCAAAATAAAGCTTTGATCACTAATCAAACTATTTGTGGATAAGATCTAGGCTAAAAGAGAATGTGTACTCACTTTGGGGCCACATAACTAGTTGTCCGTGGGGTGAGAAAGCCCAAAAAGGTAATATACATATGCTAGTTGGTATACACTCACAAAACAAAAAAGTGGCTAGGGAAAAGTCATGTTGCTAGGTGGGCTTCCCACTCAACCATGTTAAACTTATACTTGTTGATAACTTTAACAACAAACCATAAAGAAAAATTCTAATGAACAAAAAGACAAAGGTACCATAGTTATCCAAGTTACATTATGAAAGGTGGAAAAATGTAAAAATTTAAGATGCAAAAATGTAAAAGATGTTCAAAGGAGTCTTGTTAAGTTTATGTAAGGTTAGTCACTTAGGGAATATTATACGAATGTCTCCAAGAGAGGACCAATCAGAGAATACTATCTTCACAACTTAGGGGATGCAGTGTGTCACATCATGCGACCAAGAGGAATGCAATATGCTAAGATAGATCACACTTATAAAAGAAATCACACCCAATGTCATCCAAAAAGTAAAAAACGCATCACAAAAATGACAAGGCTACACTAGGAACCAAGAACACAATTAAATTATGGTAATGTATGCCCCCCACTTTAAAGGAATTGCTACACATTGTTCTGTGAGCAATTACTTGAAAGTAGAGAAGAAAAGAAAAATAAAAAAGAAAAGAAGACACAAGTGCCAACTCAGAAAGCCCTATGCCAAGTCATATGCTTCAAAGTTAGGTTGCATCACGTCAAGGAAAATGAAAAACAAAGAAAGGGAGTTTCCTCCTCCAGAAAAAGAAAGCACACCAAACACATAAGGGATCTATGGATTTGGGGTCAGTATGTAGGTTGCTACAATGTTTTTATGAAATACCTCAAAACTATCATCATTCCCCAAATACACATTAAACTGGAAGAATGACACAAAGAAAGAAAAAATGAAGAAAAAAGAAAGTCTATTTTGAGTCAACATGGAAGAGACATTGTGGTCTCAACGCTTTGCATCGTCCCCAAAAAAAAACACAAGCGAAAAGGAAATGAAAAGGAAAAAGCTTTTTGGTCAACACGAAGGAGACATTTCAGTCTCAATGCTTTGCATTGTCCCCAAAAGGAAAACACACAAAAAAAGTGAAAAATAAAAAGACCTTTCAGGTCAACATGAAAGACATAGGGCATCTCTACGCTTCGTGTCATACCCAAATGGAAAACACAAAACAAAAGAAAAGAGAAAAAGACAAGGAGCTTTTGCATCAATGTGGAAGAGACATAGGGTGTATCTATGCTTTGCATCATCCCCCAATGGAAAAGACAAAGAAAAAGAAAAGAGAAAAATACAAGGACCTTTGGGGTCAACATGGAAGATACATAGGTTGTCTCTACACTTTGCATCATCCTCAAATGGAAAACACAAAGTAAAAGAAAAGAGAAAAAGAAAAGGACCTTTTGGGTCAACATGAAAGAGAAATAGGGTGTCTCTATGATTTGAATCATCCCTAAATGGAAAAAGAAAAAAAAAAGAAAAGAGAAAAAGACAAGGACCTTTTGGATCAACATGGAAGAGAGATAGGGCATCTCTACACTTTCCATCATCCAAAAACAGAAAACAAAAAACAAAATAAAAGAGAAAAAGATAAGGAATGATGATTAGAATAATAGAGGTACAAATAGAAGAAGTGTACAAAGAGAGGGAACATCAAACACACATCATGGGGGAACATGATACGCACATGAAAGAAAAATAAAAGAAACAAGAAAAACATTTAGCAAGGTGAATGCAAGTCAACCATCTAACAAGTCATCTGCCTCCCAATCATGTGTAGTGTAATGTGAGGTCAATTGACTATCCAAAGAAGGAATTGCAAGGGCTGAACTAGGAGCCATACTGGGTTCTTCATGTTGGGTTCACCAAAATGAATCGTAGATTTTCTAGTCACTATGGACAACTCTATCTCTTATAGGGTTTTTCACCTAAAACGATAGAGATAAGACCCAAAAATGCATGGGGTTCATTCAATTAATGTTATGTGTGATGTTTTCTAACCCAAATGAAATAAAATAAATGGAGTTTACTAATATAAATGCGTGAAAAAAATCCAAAAGTTCAATTTAAGCTATGTTTGAAAACACATTGTGTAATGCAATAATGAACTAAATGAAGAAAATATGTAGAACAGAAAGAAAAGGGATGAATCTGAGTGCACCTGGAGACTTGATGAAGAATCAAAAATGTTGTGGATGCTAGTTGAAATAACTAATTTTTCACAGTGGGACTCATTCTCCCATGGTGGTGAATTAGTCCTCCTGGTAAAATGGTGTCGAAGGCTGATTTCTGACAGTCAAGATCCAGAATCTAACAAAACTCAGATTTTTAGTCCTAAGTTGGAAATTATTCACCACTGATGGAGAATCAATCCTCTCCCAAATTTTTGGAAAATCGGGAAACAACTCTGCAACACTAGATATGGAAATATCTGCTTGTCGGGTTACCAAAGTCAATTATTAGGGAAATAGACAAAAAACCTTCTTCAAGCTAGAAATAGACTTGAGTTGAATTTTTTGTCCACTTTTGAACACATAAATGCTTAATTATAAATCTGCATACCTAAGTCTACAAACACACATGCAAGAGGGAAAAATGGATGAGTGTTAGCAAATTGGGGTTTGCCTTAGTCAAACCCCACTTTTGGTAATCAAACCCTTGATGAAATAATGAAATGTAAAGGAATAATAACCTAACATGAAAATTCTATCATCTTACCAAACCCTTGATAATACAAGTCTGAAGTAATGTGAATGGATGCTTCAAAGTGCTTGAATGTTGATTGAATTGATGTTTTTAAGATTCTTGAATGCTTGAGATTAAATGCATGAATGAGGAGCTATAAAACAAAGTGAAAATGCCTATTTATACAATCTTGTGTCGTAGTTTCCCATTTAGACCTCATCATAGGCTGACATCAAGTGATTTTTAATAAAATCCTGAAAAGAAATTTAAAATATTTTGAATTTAGTGCCAAGGGGAACTCATTTTCCACCCAGGGAAAATGGGTGCCACCTAGGACCTAAAAACAAGTGTTAAGAATTAAGTTACATTTAATGTTGTTTGTTAGGATAATATCCAAAAATACAATTAATTAAAGCATATGAGGGCATAAAGGGATCAAATAAGTCATAAGAAGAGATAAATAGTGAAGTTGTGCATAGGAAAGCATGAAATCTTGTTACAAGACTTTACAACACTTCAAAATAGGACTTGATGATGTGTAAAAAGGTGATTTTTAGGTGAATTCTAATGAATAGATTCTAGAAGAATGTAGAAATGTCTTACAACACTTCACAACACCTTCACAAGACATCATTATTTGAATTTTAGTACCTAAATATGCATGTCAAGACATATTACAACATAAAATGAAAGACAAATATATCAAATACCATGAAACAAGACCTAAAAGGCCATGAAAATTACAAGGGGCCATTTTTAAACAACATAGTTAGATTTTACACCCTTCTTTCAAGGAGAGTATAAAATATCACAATCTAAAGAGTCTTGTGTAAGTATGACACCTTATACTAAGCAAACAATATATTTGTAAAAAAATAAAGGAAGATCTACTTTTGATCAAGAGAGTATCTTGTTGAGACTCCTCCAAGATCATTTGATATCTCTACCTCCAAGAATGAAAAATAAATTTTACTACAAGAAGAATTAATTTTGTGCATATTATAGAGTTCATGGTCACTTTACTAACAACTGTAAGGCTTTGAGTAACAAAATACAACATCTTAAGGAGTGTGGTGATATTCCTTGTGTTGTAGCACCTAGTTCCTCTAATTCATACTAATTTTCATGCCTCATCCTTGTCCTGCACTTAGTGGGGGCAAGGGGTTAGGTAGTGGGACACTTTGCAACAAAGGTGGACACCTTACACCAATATTTTACTTTGTCCTTGTATGCCACAAGTGTCAATTATCTCTTTTGGCTATTTGGTCACCTTCCATGTTTATATGAGAGCAAGCTTGGGATGTGACCAAAATGCCTTAAGTTGGATCACATGTGGTGTACTAAGTTAGCTTTAGTATTGTATTTGTGGGGGCAACCCTTTCTTCCTATTTCATGATGTAGCTTTATTTTAGAAACATATGACTTGGCAGAGGGTTTTACAAGGAAATCTCTCATGCCTTAGGAGAAAAAATTGGCTACTTTAAAGTAATTTATCACAAGCAATAGTATTAGTAACCACTTTAAAGTGGGGGCATACATCGCCACTCATGTTTCACTATGTGATTTTCTTTATTCTTATGATGCATCCTTTTCTTGGTTTAATTTCCTCCAAGATTGTGATATTTCTTTGACTTGTTCTCTCTTGGGGACATTAGGCACAATGATCCCTAAGAAGAAGTCCTTACAAGAAAAAATCAATACCTCCTTTAAAAAAAAGTTACATACATGACATTAAAAAAGTATTTAAAAAAACATTACATTGTGGTGCCTTATCAAAGTTTCTAGGAGTATAACCTCGGTATGGTATGAGAGGCTAATATGATTCTCTTATTTTCCACCTCATTGGGATAACTTACCTAGTGGATAGATTAAGGTTCCACTACCCTAGAGTGAGCATACATATTTTGGTATAACTCATATAGTGGATAGATTGAGGTTCCACTACCCCAGAGTGAGTAGCGTATGTTACAGAAAAACAACCCCATTCCACATTGCATTGGAATGCTTGTGCTTGATCCTTATCTTTTTCTTTATTCTTCTTGGCCTTTGATAGGGTATGATTATGTATCTTTGTTATTGTTGCATACTTAAGTTTCTTGAATGTATACTTTAGTGTGAGTTTTACATGGTCTAATCCTCTTAGTAAAGTGGGGGAAAAGTTTAGCAACAGAAAAATTATCCCTTTTTCCTCACTTGATTTAGGAATGATAGCCATTTAATTAACTTAATTTTTCCTAGGTTTAATGTTATAATGTTTTGTAACACATTCACATTGATCTTGGGCCCCTTTTTGAAAAATGTACTTAACTTGTACCCTATTTATGGTATTGTAAAGTGTAACACAATTTCAAACTTATCTAGGGTCCTCTTAATGAATTTGGGTTAATTAGAGTTAATTAGCCAATTTAATTAAAATTTATTCCTTATTGGTGACACCTTCTAAGGATCCATCTCGAAACCTATAATTCAAATTGTAAAAAATTTAATTGGGAAAAATAAAGGTCCTAGAAATAGGTGTTAAGACCCATTCACCCTAGGTGGTGAATGGGTCCTCCCTCTATAGGAACCCCCTTTCTTTGTGTGGAACAATTTTTTCCTTTGAACATATTGGTTTCTAATGCTTACTTCTTTTTTAACTTTGGGATGGCTTCACATGCAAAGGACGAAGACTACTCATGCATAAAGGTGCGTAATGTGCCACATGGTGGATGCATGACTTTATATATATATATATATTGCTTTCCTCTCAGGACCAAGCATTGACACATGTCTGCTTGGGTTGACTTCTTCAAAGCTGTTCTCATAAAATTTGAAACTGCCTGCCCACTTGCCACTTCATCCGTTTTGTTAGGTTGTTTGTGTTAACCGAAAATGTATTTTCTTTAAGGCATAGTTTGTGAAAGGGCACAATGGGGATCTTACTTTTAGGGTGGAACCTTCAAGTCAACGTCATCATTCTATATAGTATATAAACCAGATTTTTCCAGGATATGGTAAAATACCTTTGTCTTTTGACAGTATATCTTTGCAAAGATTCTATAATATCTGAAGCCATTAATAAGGTGGCCTGAGAATTTATGAGAAAGTATTGTTGTGATCTAATCTGGTCCTAGATTAGATTGTGGTCTATCAGATAAAAACACCTGGCATTGGTTTGTCTCTATTGGTTGTGGTTTTGTTTTTCCCTTCTAGCTATTTAAAGGGGTTCATAGCAGATAACAAAAATAATTGGACAATCCTAAGAAAGAAGGATATTCTTTCCTTCAAAAGAAGATAGTTTTTAAGAAGTTTTAAATTCCTTAGGATAGAAGGATTTTATAGAGAATTGTTCACACTCTCTAGCATGTTATATTTGTTGAGACTACTAATTGGATTGGAATACGACCTCTATTTTTCAATTAATTTATTGCAATAATTAGATCTATTAAGAAGAAATCTCTAAAATTTTGCATTTTGTGGCACTTATGACAGATTTATTTTTCACATATCATTTATGTTTAGAATATTGTGTTAAGAGCCTTATGTAGGTAGTCTAAACAATTATTTTACATGTTATGAGCTTTTATGTTTGATTCTATCTTTAAGAAATTGGATGATGTTTTATATACTCTTTCATTTAAAAAAAAAAGATATGCTATTGTTCATATTTTTTCATAAGAGAGGGAGGGTTCTATAAATATCCAAATATCCCTGTTGGTCATTGGGGTTTCTTATTACTAATAAGACCTTAATGAATGCTTCCCATGGGGAGGTTTGAAAGACTGTACTATTCTTTCTCTACCCTTTGCTACTTGTTCTCTTCCCAACAATGAAGGATTTGTGGCATTTTCTGTCCATTTCATTAGTTATAAGGAATTGTTAAGTCCTAAAATCTTTTAAACTCCTTGGCGAATCACCATCTTTATGCTCTTTTTCATTTCTCTCTATGTTTTTCTCCAAACACAAAGAAGAGTCAACTTTCGTTAAAACTACTGAAGGTTACAAAATGAGGCACAATTTTGTCTCCCTTACTGAATTTCCCATAAGGTTGTTCTGAGAACTACAAGATTTTATGATCAATAGTTCTTTTTTTGGTAGGCCTAATGGGACCTAAAGTTTTACAAACACCTAATTAGAAGTCAAAAATATTTCTTAAATTAGACCAAGAGGAGAGGTTGGCAATCTTATCTCTAGAGTCCAAACAAGAGCATCTTCTAGAGGCCATTTCCAATACTCCCAGTTACCTGCTTTGACCCCTAGGAGGAGAAGACCCACAGGTTCCATATCACCTATAAAGAGAAATAGGGTAAGAAGTGTTAGCCCACTATCCATAGCTTTATCCACTCCACCAAGAGGTTGAACCTTTCAAATAAAAATAGTTGTCTACCCTATCCATAGAAATTTTTTTAGAATGACTCACATAGGTGCTCCCACTCCTAGAAATTTTGTAACATGGGATAGTAGTAGCCTGCTACAACCACCTACACCTGCAGATGTATTGCCCACCATACCTACCAATGCTCTTAAGAAAATCTTTAAGTTTCTTGGGGAGGACTTTAATACCCCATCCAAACATCTCCAAGATATAATAGAGGAATGCAGAGTACATAACATTGTGGAAAAAAAATGTAGCCCTCAGGTTATTAGCTATGTCTTTCAAAGGAAATTCCTAGGAGTGGTATAGGTCCTTGGTTTCTCATTCTATCTGATCTTCAGAACAACTTAGAGAGAAGTTGTTCAAGTGATTCTTGGAGAAAGAAGATTGCTCCTCTTTCCTATAATAAATAATTACTATCAAGAGGGCCCTGAAGGCGGCCATGAGTGACTTCAACACCAAGTTCCAAAAAAGTTGACAAAGGATTCCTATGATAGCCAAGCCTCAACTACTATGGAATTCGGGTTCTATCTGAACACTTTCAATTCAGACATCGCAGTCATGATTCAATCTATGTGAGGAGATACCCTACTTGATGCATACAATCTAGCTATGTGATCAAAAAATAGTTTGATCGATGCTAGAAAGCTTCCACCATGTGATGCCCATGTTCATAGAAATCTATGCTAGCCCTGAGAAGAAGTAACTCCTAGCACCTCTGCTCCACAAACAAGCACATTGGCTACACCACCATCCATGTATGTATATCAAGGAGGATAACCCAACATTCTAGGCTCTTCTTCATTAGCAATAGATGTAAAAAATATGAAGAATCTCATGCGGTCCTTTCTGAATGAGCTAGTCCTCACCCAACAATAACAAGCATCAGCTTGAAGCCTCCCACACAAACTTATCTAGAAAGAAGGTCATGTTATCAAAAAAATGCATATCAAGGAGCTCTAAAAGGAGGAAATCAGCAACCAACACCTATAAACTAGATAGTTCTAGTCACCATGCTTCTTCAGACTATTAGGAATAGTCTAAGAAAGGATTTGGTCATAGGTCATAACAACCTTGTAGAATATGAGAATGCATGGTGCTTCCTATGTAATGATAGCCATATGCCCTGTAATTTTCCAAGGGGAAATATTTAATAGAGGGGCTAGGGTGTTTTTTTGAACATGGAAGAATATCTATCTCCCTGAATGGAGAATTCCCACTTCAAAGTGAAAATACAAGGGATGCCTTTAGAGCAAGAGTTGGATATCGCACCAGACCAAGCATTACTTTCTTAGATGGAACAAGAATACATAGTATTTATAAATGATGTTCTAACAACTACTTCCCTATATGTATAATTAGACTACAACATAAGGTCCAAGAGAAGACTCATTGGAGAGTATGTGCAATGATTTCCACAACATCCACAACCACAACAAATACAACCAAAAGTAGAGAAAGCATCACAGATTCAACCTACTTTGTAGTCATTGGCTCCTCCATTACTTGAGAGGGAGGTGGACAAAGATTGAGCCCATCCACATCAGATTGGCCTCTTTCTAAGATAAAATAAATACCATTGTTCAAACCTAAGGTCCTACTAGTCAGAACACTTAACATGGTAGAGCAACTGAAGAAGGAACACGCTAATGTGTCTGGGAAATTATATCAATTCCAGAATAGAAGACATGGATCCAAGAGGCATTGAAGGAGGAAAAAATTCCAAGAATGGATACAATCCCACCACAAATCAAGATAAAGGAAAAAGACCCGTGTTTGACCCTTGAGCTTTATGAGCCACAACATACATAAAAATTTTGGACAATACAAACACAAAAGAGATAAGGAAAATAAATTTACCCCTTTCTTTTAACACTTATTATGGGCGATAAGTTGTTACACAATAACATGATTGATTCGGGAGCTAGTACCACAGTCATGCCTAAGCAAGTGCTCGATGCCCTGAAACTTAAGTATGAACCTCTTGAGAAAAGGATAATGCAATTAGATGGGTAGAAGTTACCAATTCTTGGCCACATCAAGGATCTATCCTTCATCCTTTTTATCATGTCCAAGCCAAACAGTTACACAAGAAGTAGTTGTCATAGACATTACCCCAATTTTTGGGATGTGTCTTTCATGTGACTTCACAACAAAGCTTGGCAGATATTTGGTGCTTAAATGGTCTGATTTGATACTATGAATGAAACATGGGGAAAAGATGAAGATAATATTTGAATCTCTACACCCTGAACACATAGTAAATAATGTGGTTCTTTGCTTCGAGGTGGCACATACTTCCTTCTAAAAAAGGGAGACATATTGTGTAGAAATGTTAGAAGGTGAGAACACAAGTGATTAGACCCTAGAAGAGGAGGTCCTACTCAACCAGTTTATTGATTTCGATCCATTCAAGAACTTCCATGCTACCAGGTTGGGAACCTATGTAATTTTTGATGATGACCAAGTCCTCTTGAAATTAGTAAAGGGCTGTGAAGAACCTAGAAAACTGGGTGACAATAGCTTATGGACACTATATTTTGATGGTGCTAAATGTAAAATCAGTTTTAGAGTAGGCATCTAACTAGTATCTCAAACTAAATTAGAGACCCTCAAATATTTTCACTTCCAGTTCCCTTGCTTGAATAACAATGTAGAGTATGATGCTTTTGTCCATGGATTGATTCTCATAGATTGGATGGGTGTGAAGAGAATACAAGTGTTTGAAGATTTAGGGTTTTTTGTGAGCCAAGTCTATTGAAAGGAAACCATGAAAAATGTAAGAATGAGGTCTTACAGACATATAATGTGGGATCTGATTGAGAGCTTTGAAGATTTCAACATATAGTTTATCCCATGATTCTAGAATATCATCAGAGATTGGATGGCTTTAATTGGCTCATAGTTTGAGGGTATGTGTAGGATCATCATGGGAAAAACAGGCCCTTAAGTGGCAACAAATTCAAAAAAATTAGAGTTAGGCAACTTGACATAAAAATTTGAATAAGTTATCTATATTATTTCAAAAATATGTAAGAATAGAATCTGTAGAAAATTTAATGTAGTTTCTAAAATACTAGGTTTTTTTTTTAAATCTATTTGGTGAAAATTTTAAATTTCAATGATAGTACTTAAATTTTAGGGAAAAAATAAGAAGTAGGTGTCTTTCTGACCACCCTAACCAAAATAAAATGATAAAATTCTTTTATAATATTTTATACATAAGTAGAAGACTCATGTCTAGATGTGATACATATTTTTTTGTAATTTTTTTCCAAATAAATAATTAATTATGAATTTTTTATTACAACTTTTAAAAAATATAAAAAACTCATATGTCTAACCACCTTAACTTGGTCAAAATTTCATGAAATTCATTTTTTCTTTTTTTAATCCTATATTATGTGAATCATAGAATGTGATGCATGTTTTTGATTCAAAAAATTTGATATGATTTGAAAGCTATAGATGTTTTTCAATCAGCCTATCAATCAACATTTTAGTCATAATTCAAGTAGAAAATAAATAATAATTATTTATTAAATTCAAAGTAAAGCATAATTTATATTAGTGGAAATTTGATAATCTCCTTTTAAAACCCTTTTCATTTCATCAATTGTAGGTACAAAAAAATTTGTCAGCCACATACCCTAGAAATACCCATTATATTGCCACTTTTTGGCCCATCATGATCCTACACATACCCTTGATCTAAAATCAACTAGAAAATAGAGTGTAGTTCATACCATAGTCTAATCACTATCAATACCCAACAATGATTAGAACTAGCAGGTTTTTGAGGATGACATTTAGATTTCCACTTTTCTATAGAAGTCGGGAAAAGCTTCTAATCAACCATAGTTCAAAGCTAGAGGGGCTATTGAATGACTAGTAATCTAATTATAGGAAATAATCTCCCATAAGGTTTGATTTCTCTCAAAAATCTCTTTGACTATGAAGATACGAGAAATAGAAAACAAAGATTCACCATAGAGAAAGGATATTATGATAACCTCGATGTCAGGAATTATAGGAAGTTAAAAGTTAGAAGTGATGTCTTGCAGGCAGACAAGGAAAGACTGAAAGTTCTATGCTAAATATGACAGGCTCATAGCTTGCACTTACAATGATCTTAAATGATATGACCTAGGCATCATTCAACATACCATCAACTTACCCAAGTGATCGAAGCCTATCTGACAAAAAAAAGGGTGGGTGAATCCAAAGGTTGAGGCACTAATGGCATAAGAGGTTACAAAATTAATTAAATCAAGAATCATATACCCAATCAAATATTCCACTTGGGCATCAAACTTTGTACTAGTATGAAAAAAGAATGGCGATATTTAGCTCGATGAGGATTTTTGAGACTTAAACAAAGCTTCATTAAAGGACTACTTCCCTTTCCATTCTATGAAGCACATTTTATAGACCATGGCTAGATTGAAGATTTTCTCACTTCTCGATGGTTTTTTTGGGTATAATCAAGTTTATGTAAAGGAGGAGGGTGAGCACAAAAATTCATTCACCACTAAGTGGGGAACATTCACATGTGAAAAAATTCCTTTTAGGCTCTCCAATGTAGGTGCCATCTTTCAACAAGGGATGGATATCACCTTCAAGGGATTGATTAATCATATCATCCTAATATACCTATATGTCTTGAATTTTTTTTTCAAAATCAAAGGATGATCATTTTGATCATCTAGAAAAGGTCTTCCAGAAATGTCAAAAGTTTAGTATTTCCCTAAATCCTAATAAATGTGTGTTTGGAGTGCCATAAGGAAAGATATTGGGCTTTGTGGTATCAAAGTAGGGAATAGCCATAGACCTCAAAAGGTTGAAGGCTATAATAGAGCTACCATGTTGTTAATCAACTAGAAGGGGCTATAGTCCTTTTTGGGAAAGATCAATTTCATCAGCCAATTCATCTCGAACTTGACAGGTATCACAAGACCTACCACGCTGATGTTGAAGAATTAATTTAGTGTATAAATAAACTCTCGAATGCAAGCTTTCTTTTGAGCAAATAAAGGAATCCATCTCTGTAGCTTCAATGTTAGCCAACCTATACTTCTCCAAGGATTTCCTACTCTATGTCTATAACAACCATCACAGCATAGCTTTGATTCTCACTCGAAAGTATGAAGAGGGAAGAAGAGAAAATCCTATTATATTTCATTCTAGGACTCTCAAAGGATATGAAACTAGGTACAACTTCATTGAAAATTAGGCATTTTCTCTCATCAAAAGCCTAAAGAAATTTTGACACCTATTATAGGCCTACATAATCACCATCCTCATTGCCCATCCCAATGTTTGAGAATACATCATCGAAGGAAAGATAACTAAAAAAAAGGAGAACTAGATAACCAAGATCCTAGAATATGATGTTGACATCCAACTGACCAAGCTAGTTCGGGCAAGAGGTATTTGTGAATATCTTGTATAGAAATTAAACTTTGAACTAGAAAATGAAATTGATTGGGTCCATACAAATCAACTCAAGTTCGATGAGTTGTGGGTGGCTGATTGGATGTGATTATGCAAAAGGGAAAATACTTGACCAACATCCCACCTCACAAAATATTCTACTACCAACTTCAAGGTACTAGACATAGGTTTTATTTAAAATAAATTATCATGGACTTCTTCTCCATTGCAAGGTACTAGGAAAAAAAGGATTCTGGATGAATTCCACAATAGTCCCGAGGGAAGAAACTTCTCCACAAGGACCACTAATTTAAAGATAATGCAAGAACGATATTACTAGCCTTCCATGTTCTTCAAGGCCCATCATCTTGTGTGGAAGTGTACTGAGTGCCATTTTTTTGTTGGAAAGAAAAACTCCACCATTCCGTTGATCCTGATCATGACTAAGGAACCTTTTGCATAATGGGGTTTAGATTTTGTCGATATGATAAATCCAATTTCTAGCATAGGTCATAAGTGGATACTTATGGCCATCAATTATTTCACAAGATGGACACAGGCTATTTCCCTAAAGAATGCTACAAAAATAGAAATTGTTAATTTTCTTGAGAAGTTAGTGGAAAGGTTTGGTTCACCTAAAACCATCATATTAGATAACACATGAGCCTTCGTAGGCTCTAGGATGTCATAATTCACTCTCAAGTATCGATTCTACCTCAAGACTTCATCCAACTATTACCCACAAGGAAAAAGGTTAGTAGAATCAACTAACAAGAACCTGATTAGGTTAATAAAGCATATATGTAAGAACACCAGAAGGAATGGAACAAGCATCTATGAGTAGCATTATCATGGGCTAACATAATTATACCTAAGGAAATCTAGAAGACCTCTCCTTATGAATTAGTGTATGGGAAGGAGTTGGTTTTACCCATTTCCATTAAAATTTTGGCATTACAATTGTTGAAAGCCTTGGAGGTCGAGGAAAGCAGTAGAATGGAAATAATATTGGCAAAAAATTTAATCCTTGAAGAAAAAAGAGAAGATACATATGATGTCATGACCAAGCACCAACAAATAGTCAAACGATGGTTTGATAAAAAGGACTCCAACCCAGGTTTCTAGGAGGGAAGCCTTGTGTTAAAAAGTATAATGAATGCATTGTAAAACTAGGGAAACATGCAAAGTTTGATGCATTATGGAAGGGTCCTTTGGACATTCACCCATACAAAGAAAATAATGCATGTGAGTTACAAGATATGGGTGGAAATTTTTTGGATATATTGGTAAACGATATTTATTTAAAACTATCCCAATAAAATATGCAAGTTCTTTAAAAAAAATTATAGTTATGTACCATATGTAAAATTTTGTTAAATACATCATTTTTCTTAATAAAGCCATGCCAATAAACACATAATAGCATAAAGGTATTATATTTTGTATTCATTGGAAATATTTACACTATAATACATGTATCAAGCCTAAGGCTCCAAGAGAATTACATCTTAAAAATAAAAAAAATGAAACACGAGAATGGTAGAAAAGGATAAAGCCCCCATTTATCACACTAGTCAAAAGGTTGTTTCTTTAGGTATTTTTAATAAAGCAGTAAAGGGGTTAATAGCACACAACACATAACACATGCGCGCATGACACATATGTCAATTCTCAAGCCCAGCCAGGCCTATAAACTAGGAATTCGAAGTGATTTTTCTAGTCAAGCCTAGGGATGAGCTCCACTTTAGACTCCCTAAGAGAAAAGGAGGATACAGGTCTAGAAAACAGTTGATGGCACTCCAAGTCCATGGTTTGGAAGTTCAAAAGAGAGGGAATCCAATGCACTACTTCTCCAAATTTGACATGCCTACACATATTCATGGTTGTCAGAATGCCACCACTAGGAATAGCTACCTAGATGACTTCACCCATCCCATCTAGGTATGTTGAATCAAACATGGCATGGGATAGTTCTATAATTTAGTGATTGGGAATTTCCAAGTCCAGTAAGGACACCATGAATCAGGATATGATGTTCAAGTTGCACCATGGCTACTTATCATCCTTCACATAATCCTTCCGAAGCACCCACTTAAATGTGAAAACCATGAGGCAGTCATTATTTTTTATCAAGTGTTTAATTCATTCACTGCTCACTTCTCCTATGAAAGAGTTTTGTAGCTTTTGGCTTAAGAGTTAAATGGGGTTACCAAGACTAGACATAATGGTAGTAGAAAGCTTTAGACTAGTAGAGGGAAAAGTGCATAGGGAGGAGACAACCAACTCAAATGCTAATTCAACAAGTATTTTCATGAAGTAGAGGTTGCTATTTATAATAAAATGTGTGTCAGGGAGGTTGGCAAATTGAAAATATATCTCCCATTAGGAAGTGATTGAAAACATATTAACACACTAAGAGGTAAGGGGTGAATCATATGAAAGATCTCTGATCAATCTTTGGAAATTCAATTTGGGAATTGGGAGTAAATGCTTGCATGTACCAATTACTTCTATGTGTTTTTCATCATCATCGACTGCAACCTACTTACCTATATGAAAGGATATTCTTTAAAGAACTAAAAATTTCCTAGAATTAAATGCAAATGTCACTTCAAAGCATGCTTCCCATAGCATGAAGAAAAATTCCCATCAGTTAAAGCTTATTTAGCAAAAGGGTAGGGTAAGGGAATGTTCTAATTACATTCTCACATAAATGTTAGCATTATCGAGAAATATGAATACCCCACTCCACACATATCGCCTCACTAGCAGTACTTAGCGAGCTAGTGGTAACAATAATGCCTTATTACATGTACATGCAAAAAAAAAATGCACCCAAAAACCAATTTTTGCTAAGTATCGAAAACCTCAAGAAACTATGGGTTGGCCTCCTACAATGGTTTTAACAACTAAGCCTTTATGGCCATGATTCAAAGATAAGACATCTAACTTGAATAGCTATTTCAATCATCATGAAGGTACATTTAACTTGTCAACCTAGGGATGTGAAATTCAAATGGATTAGTATAGTATGTGCACTAGGAATTAAAAGTAGCAATTTCATTCTATAGCTAAGGAACACACAATACTGAAAGGAAATTTCTTGAAAAGGAACGAAACAAGTTTTGGACATCAATCAACAACTATGCTAAGCTGAAATGCATAACAAGAATGAAAATATAAGCAACAAACAAGAAACTACTTTGTCTACTTTGGTTGCAGGAACAGTCACATAATGGGATTCTAGTAGCTACAGGAATAGTTGATGCCACACTTCTATCTAAGTACTAAAAAAAAAGTAATAATAAACTAATGTTGAACTAAGAAGATGAATCACTCACAAAGTATGACCCCTTGGATAAGTATTCTCTAAACTAATAAGAACTTAGATGCTTGAACTCATAAATTTATTTTATTCACAATAAATAATGAATACAAAAGAGTAATGTATCTATATTACTAAAACTAGAGAATGAGAGTACTATATCAAATCATGCAACCTTCTAAAGAAGGATCATCAGATCTTATTAATACTAATCAACTAAACAAAGTAGTCAACTCCATGACCTAGAGGACACCATTTAGGGAAAGAAAAGAAAATGGAGTGATGGTAGTTACACAAGCATGGAATTTGGTTAGACATGCAAGTCCAAATGAAAATCTAGCATAACAATATTTCCCATGCATGCTCAATCATTAAAGTCCACTACAAGGCGGTTACGTTCATTTGCATGAAGAATCTTTTGTTGTTAGATGCCTTTGACTTGGAGTCATTCCTCAGCTAGTTGTTATGGTGCATGCCCAGCTGGTGGTGTCTTCCTCAACTTAGCATCATTAAATTGAATTTGCATGGTAATTTCAATATGCATAATAAATACACATCTATAACCACCTTAAGGAACATTCAATAACCACATGAAAAATCAATATAGATAATCCATATAATATGCCAAATGTCATTAAAGATTGTAGAGATAGAATTAAGTCCAATGTCAATGGTTAGAGGGAAAAATTATGTAAATACCAACATTTAATCATTAAATCCCATGAAATCTACCATAAAATAGACTATAGATTCTACCCAAAATTGACCAAAAACTAAGCTCATCACTCCCCCCAATCTAACGTTTTGTTGGTCCTCCATCTAGGGAAGAGTTGTTCTTATACTTGGTAAAATATTTAAAATTTGCAACTAAGAGTTGTACAACAATAGTGGTTGTACAGCATGAATTAGGATCCCAATAGAATCCTCCCAATCTGTCAAACCTATTCCATCTCTATTTTTTTGTAGTAACATCAAACTGGTAAAATCTGAAGTTTGCCACAATTCACATGAGCATGGGTGGTTGGAAAGTCAAGGTAAGCCAAGATCGCTCTTGTGTTCTCCCAATTTGAATATACCAATCAATCCTTTTTAGTGTTGCAACATAATTATGGATGGAATGAGGTTCAACTTGTTTCAGCTCATCAGATAGACTATTCCATCTTTGTGATAGACATCTTCTCATAGTTTCCTCCTTTGTTATTCTCCTTACCTCATACTCACTATAAACTACCTTAATCCAAGACATAATCCTATTTCCATAACTTGGTCTGAGAAGCATTCTATTCCATTCTTTGTAAATATACCTTGGGTTGCTTGATTCAACTCTAATGGGAAGAGGGATATCAGACTCCAAATATTTATAAGCACCATGTTGTTGTCCCCAACTAATCTCATTTTGTACCCAAGACATGAATTCTCTCAATTGAACATTCCCGACATACAACAATAGATTCCAATCATGGTCTTTTTTCATAGCATAATTATGCAAATAAAATTCACATAGCAAATTCTTCATTTCAGGGGAGGCAATCCTATAAACATTGAAGAATTCAATGGGGGTGTCAATAGAAGGATTGAAACCTGAGGAAATCCTTGATAGCTTAAAAGAGAGATATTTCTCTTTCAAGAGCAGAGCATAGACTCTTGGAGGGGTCCTACATTCCAAAATTTGTGGTGCCAAAGCTACCATATCATCCACCCTCTGCTTCAAGGTGGCAATTTCTGCATCTTTATCCTCAATATCTTCATCCCTCTTTTGAATTTCCTTCTTCAATTTTTTTTTTCCTTTTTCCATTCTTCCTCCCTCCTTTATATTTCTTTCCATAAATTCAAAATTGTTGCATGAATTGTAAAATCAAGAGGATTATGAATTCCTACCAATATTTTTGTTGATAGTGGCTCCTTATATGGCACTATCTGCATGGACTCAGGCTGTTCAATTATCTCTGGTTGCATGGGTGTTGTTTCTTCTTCCACTTGTTGCTGTAGGGACTCATGTTATTATTCTTGCTATTGTTCTAGTTGTTATTGTAGGAGTTCTTGTTGCAAGACTTCTTGCTCATGCTGCAGGAAATCCTGATTTCCCTCAAACTCCTATGCAATGTTAGCAAGATCGACCGGTGTTATATTTACTACTCTCCTAAATATGTATTCTTCTTCTTCAACATTCTCCTACTCCATTGGAGCTTCAGGATCCCCATGTGAGATCTCACCAAGTTTAGGGCTTTCCTATGGAGGTGTACTAATTGCAGGCCCAGCTAATCATGATTCCATAGTAGGTCTCTCAAGTTTTTCTTTAGCTATAGGATGAATAGTGTTAGCTTTCCTCTTCTTAGAACTTGGAAACTTTATTTCTATAAGTTGTGTCTTAGCCTTTCCCTTTCTCATTTTTTATTCTATTTTTGTTCCCTCATTTTCATCAGGGTTTCAAGCATAATTTCATCATCAAAATCATAGGAAGAACTTTCTTTTGCTAAGTGCTCTATTCCAGAAGAACTAATTTCTATGGTTTCTTCTACTACAAGAGGATTCATACAAGATCCAACACCAGAGGTTGAAGCACTAGGAATGGATTCATCTATGCTTACTCTCCTTCTAGACCTACAGGATTAAGGTAAAACCCTAGGTTGTAACTGCTTAGGTCTAATTTGATCAACATTTATAAATTCTTCCTCGGTCATTCTAGATACATCATGCAAAGACTTTTCAACTAGCAATTTAATTAGAAAATTGTGGGAAATCAAATTATGCCTATTTTTTTGGGTCTTGTCGGCCATGATTGAGAGAAGATTGTATAGCACGTTAGACACATTCCTCCTCCTTTTGTGCCTCATGTGATTCAAAAGTTTGAAATGCACGAAATTCAAATTCGATAGGCGACCCTCACAAGTGATGTACTTGATAACATACATAGCTATCTGCTTCCATGGCTCAGGTAGAGACATTCTTTTTCCACCCTGTTTATCAATGCTCAATGGGGGGTTGTTCGGCTTTGTAAATTCAGCCCTAGCTGATCCAACATCTTTGGAAGTGGGGTAATTTTCACCATCAGTAGGTAACCCTATGACCCCTACAATTCTTTCCTTTGTTTCCACAAATTCCAACCCTTTTACAATGGATTTTCCTTCTAAAAATTTCTGAGCGAATTCAAGGGAAATGCTTTCATTAAAGGAATCTAACCATCCATAGTTTGTAAATTCAGCTAGGCATTGTGCATCTTGCAATAAAATATCATGCATTGTGGGTTCATTTCAAATTAGCCCACCTCCCATTGTCTGCAATCAAACAAATCCTCTGCAACTTCTTTCCTACAATTCCCATTTGAAAATCAAATGCGCTTTCCTGTAGTATCTGCTAAATTCTAGTACCAACTTGCTAAATTTCTAGTGCCAATGTCAAGTGAATTTTCTTTCTTTTATTTTGCAAAGTTGTGGCTCTTCAACTCAAAATTATGACAGGTTCAATAATGGCAATAGAATGAGTGATAAAGGAGAATTATGATAGGAAAAAATAACAGTTGTAGTTATTATCACTTCGCACATGCATGTCATCCTCTCATTTGGATTTCAAATAAGCTCATTTTAAATTTTCTAATGTAGCCTAGCATGAATTGACACATTGTCACGTCTCAGGCTAGTGTAGGTTGTTTTTGGCTTTATGTTGATTTGTTACATGTTTTGATGTGTGTGGTAGAATAATAATTAATATGATGGTGTTTTGGAGTGGAGATAAATGATTTTTTTAATTTAAATTATGCAAAGTTGAATAGTATTGAATATGTTTTACTTTGAAAATGAAGCAAAAAAGAGTAGAAACATCTTAATTTATGTAATATATTGCTTTATTTATATCTTTATGTGATACTAATTCAATTATTGTTGTGTGCCTATGTGCACTTGAGTTGTAGGAGGTTGAAGAACAAGGGTGTGATTAAGGAGATTTGGTTAGCATCTTGATAGGACAAAGCAGGAAAACCTCTCGATCACACACATGAGCACTTAGATTCAAATAGATTGCATTTAGGAATGTCTAATTTTTGTGTGTTTATTTTGAATTATTTACAATTAAATAACAATTAATAAATCAAATAAATGATGAAAAGAGAGCATGATAAAATAAAGGAATTAAGTTTTAATTAAATTTAATTATAAATTTTGATTTATATGCTTATGCATTCTATTCTTCTTTTAATTTTTGTTAATCTTTGAGTTAATAAGTTAACTAATAGTAATAAGATTTTTATTTTATGGTTGGGTAAATATTTTCAAAAGGGTATTTACATGCAATTAAAATAAATATTATTCTTATTTTTAAAATCCATTTCAAGATTAGGGTGAGAAATGAAAAATGAAAAACATTATTAAAAAGGGAAAAATAGTTCCCAAGAAGGTAACAGTTCTTGAAAATAAGCTCTGCAATTTTGCTCTCATGGCTACCAAGAAAATGCTCCATTTATTAAATTTAGAGGTTTTCAAATAAACCCTTGGGAAATAGTAGGAAAATGAAGAATTAGTGAAGCTACAAGAAAGGAGAAAGAGGAAGAAGTTTTTCAAAAAACCAGTTCAAGAGGAGGCAAAGAGAAGAATTTGTTTGAAGAGCATCTCCAGCTAGAAGCACAATATCTAGGTTTTCCATTCCTTTTCCACAAATCTTGCTGGAAATATGAAAATATTATTGAAGAAATTGAATACCAAGTTTTTTAACTATATCTAAGACTGTGAAAGATTGACGAAATCTTCTATTCTTTGTGTGATTTTAAAGAAATTGCATAATTTCCCCTCTTCCAGATTTGTGATTTTTCTCCCCTACAATTGTGGTTCATAATTTCATTCCAAATTTCTCATTCATTCTACAATAGTTCTATATATATATATATATGCACACATAATATCATTGTGTATATATATATTATATACATTTGTTACAAACCTGAATTATTTTCACCATTGTTTGAAAATGAATTTCTAAGAAGAACAACTTTCTGAAATCTATCAATTCAAAGTTATTATCTTTGTTTTTGTTTAGAGGAACTTGTAGTATTTAGAAGGCCAAGTTGGGATCTCTCCACAACCGATCCCTCCCCATAAGGGAAGGGCTGCGTTGTGGGAGATAGCGCTCCCACCATAGGCTACAACCTCTAGAGGAAGCGTTTCCTTCCACAGGAAGCGCCTTCCCATATGGGGAGGGGTGTAGGCCTTAAAAATTATTGAGTGCGTTAAAACTATATGTTACATTGTGTAAACTGCAATTTTTCCATAAATTTGCACTGTGTAGAATTTTGGACTTTGCACAGCAAGATGTGAATATATTTAAGTATAAATATATATATATATATATATAAACACAGAGGTATGTATATATATATGCATGTAATAAATATCATCTTGAATCTAAATAATAAGCTTATTGATCTAAAAAGGATAAAAATTAGAAAAGATGTA
This sequence comes from Sequoia sempervirens, assembly GCA_007258455.2. NCBI lineage: Eukaryota > Viridiplantae > Streptophyta > Pinopsida > Cupressales > Cupressaceae > Sequoia > Sequoia sempervirens. The sequence goes on from VDFB02271358.1 coordinate 11,721,886, forward strand.
GAATAAATATGCGTAAACAACTCTGTGTACACTAGCGAACTTGAATTTTATATGCAAAACTGGTTATTTACATTGTTTTTCCTTTCTAAACTGCTATATTTCTGAATATCGATGCAATGTATGAGTCATCGTTTATCATTTTTGAACTTAGGGAAAATACACATAAGGCTATGTTAAAAGCTGAAAATGAAACTTTATAGCAAATGTAGACTATCAAAAACACACTCAAAATTAGTGAATTTTCTGAAAAAAGTGGATCTCTTTTTTTGCTGAAACTATCAAAATTATTTACTGTGATCAAAACTAATTTAGAAAATAGAATTGTGACAGAATTTATTTTGCATTGTAAATTCACTTGAAATTGTACAAGAAAACCTCATTTACTAAATGTATGCATGAAAACTATTTTGACAATCTTTGTGTGAACATTCGAAAATGATGAAATTTCTTTGAAATTAGAAAGGTGGGTATGTGCAAGATCATGATGGGCAAAAAGTGGCAATATTATGGGTATTTGTAGTGTATGTGGCTAGCGATTTTTTTTACCCAAAATTGATGAAATGAAAAACATTTTTTGGAGGATATTCTCAACTTTCCACCAATATAAATTATGCTTTAATTTGAATTTAATAAATAATTATTATTTATTTTCTATTAGAATTACAACTAAAGTACTGATTGATAGGTTGATCAAAAAACATCAATAACATTCAAATGGTATCACATTTTTTGAATCTAAAACATGCGTCACATTATATGCTTCACATACTATATGATTAAAAATAAAAAATAAATTTCATGAAGTTTTGACCAAGGTGGTCATACATAATGAAGTTTTATATTTTTAATATTTGTAATAAAAAATCATAATTAATTATTTACTTGGAAAAAATTACAAAAAAATATGCATCACATCCAAACATGAGTCCTCTACTTATATATAAAATCTTATAAAAAATTATTATCATTTTATTATGGTTAGGGTGGTCAGACACACACCTACTTCTTATTTTTTCCCTAAAATTTAACTACTACTTCATTGAAATTTAAAATTTTCACCAAATAGATTTTATTTATTTTTAAATAAACCTAGTAGTTTAAAAACTACATTCAATTTTCTACAGATTCTATTCTTACATATTTTTGAAATAATATAGATAACTTATTCAAATTTTTACGTCAAGTTGCCTAACATTGATTTTTTTGAATTTTTTGCCACTTAAGGGCCTATTTTTTCCATGATGATCCTGCACATACCCAGGTGTAAAAACTGAATGTGAACTTATATTGAAAATGCATTATTTACTATATTTTGAGAAACTTCCAAGATAGGATGTCGAAGGTGGATCCATAGAGATGATAGTTTTACCTTTTCTAAAACTGTCATGTGTCTTATTTATGCTTGGCCAAGCACTTGCACCATTGAAATAGATGGAATTAAAAGCCTATAACTAAATGAATATAGGTCTCTACCACCTCTTGTTTGTAAGAAATATGTGATTCTCATGTTAGGAATGCATATAGGCATCAAGCTTGCATTGAGAGCTCCCTCCTGCGTTGTTGTTTCAGGTTGCTAGGGTCCTCATGCAGGGCTGGGGATTTCTTCAAGTTAGGGAGAAACCCGAGGAAGTCATGTACTTCATGGTTGGGTAGAAAAGGAACCTTAATCACACTCTTGGCCCCAACTTGTAACAAGAAAAATGGTGTCATGGCGGTTGTGGTTCAGAGGTCTATATGCTATAAATGTATTCATGTATTATTGTGGATGGCTTGCCAATCCCACTTGTAAATGTAATTCCATTTGTAATTCAATATTGTAACATTGAAATAGAAGTATTGGAAGGAAAGTTTCGATGTGATTTTTCAATAAATGTATTGAGCAAAAGATATTGATGTAATTGAAAATTGAGTGAATTTATGGAAACTCATTGATATGTGAATGCCATTTACATGTGTAACATTGCAATGATCTTTGATGTTAATGCAATTTATTTATTTTCTATACATGGAATGAAATTTATTAATGAATTTTACCTTTTGAGCACTTATGGAAAGATCTTGATATATGTATCTTGTACTTTTATTATAGTTGGAATGTAGTAAGTTTTGCAAATTATGTGGTTTTAAGAACATCATCTATCGAGCATTACATTTTGGTATCAGAGAAGCAAGGTTCAACTCTTGGACCTATGCCTAATTATGCTTGATGTTATGTTTTGCCAGGGTAACCCTAATGGAGGGTAGGTATTATTAGCGAGAACGGGGAGAAGGATCCCGTGGTCATCCCAATGATAAGTTGGATAAGATTTTGGCCATTTTAAGTAGGAAAGAGGCTAGGATTGATAACCTTGAGTAGGCAAGACAAATTGGGCCAACAAGGTCTGAACCTGGTGAAAGTGAAAACATCATAAATGAACCAAACGGAGAAAATCTTGAAACTAAAAAGAATCAAAGTAAGCTAACAAAGGTAGCTGAGGAATTGGGTAAGGACCTCAAGAAGGTTGTGCCACCCATGTTCGATGGTAAATCCTTTTGTGATGGGGTAGAAGCATATATTATTGAAATGGAAAGGTAATTTTTCCTTCGAAACCTATACGAGAAAACTAAGGAAGAATGGGGATCCTACCAGCTGATAGGTGAAGCTGCTACATGGTGGGAGAATGAAAGGGCTGATAAAAACAAATTTCCTGGCAAGGTGACATGGGAAATTTTTTTGTAGAATTTGAAGAAGATGTGGCTTCTAAAATCTTATTTTGATAAGAAAATGATAGAATTCCAGGTACTCATTCAAGGAGGAATGACAATAACATAGTATTGGGAGAAATTTTCTCACTTTCTTAAGTATGTACCTCGGTACCAACATGATGAGAGGTTTCAAATTTGGAAATTCATTTTGGGGCTTAGGCCTCAAATTGGAAATGAGGTGGATATGCATAGAACAAATACCATGGATGAAGCCTTTGAATTGGCACTTTTGTAGGAACATAAAATGTAACAGGTTGCAAACTACAAGAAAAGCAGGGAAACCAAGTATGGCAATAAGAAGTTCCAAGGAAATCACCAAGGTAACAATAACTAGGGAAATTAGAGAAATCAAGGCAACCAAGGAAATAATAATAGGTAGATCAAAAATGTAAAAAGGGATGGCAGTCCTCAGAACCGTAATGATGAAAACTAGAATAACAATAAGAGCCTGGCTAATTTCAATAAGAGGAATGACAATAACAGGAGGGATTTTTCTAACAAGCCTAAAGCACATCATGGGGGTTGTTATAATTGTGGTGGTGAGCATTAAACCAGTGTGTGCCCTCAGAGGGTTAATAGACAGAACAATAGGAATCAACTTCATATTCATGCAGTGGTTGACAATTGCCAAGTAGATTATCAATCCACTCCTATCCAACTATCGGGTAAACTTTTTGGATGTCCTATTTCTATTTTGATTGATACTGGTGCCACTGATAGTTTTGTGGATCCTCATTTTGTATCTAAATTATCAGTTATATTGGGCTATATGGAAAATTCATGGAAAGTTCAGTATGGGAACAAGGTAGAGAGGAAGGTAGAGCAATGCCTGTTTTGTAGTGAACTTGAACTCCCTAGTCTCAAAGCGCAAGTTAATTTGTATGTAGCACCATTGGGATCTTATGATGTGATTTTAGGGATAAATTTGCTTTCTAAACATAAGGCACTTGTGGATTGTGAAGAGAAATCAATAAGGTGTCTTGATGACCAAGGAAATCATGTTGATATTTGTGGTGTAAAAAGTCCTCTGGAACTTAGGCAAGTCTCATCCATGCAATTAAAGAAGGAAAGCCATAAGGGATGCACTATTTATGCACTAAAGTTCAAGGACCTTGATGAGACAAAATCATTAGTTAATGATCATCCCATTCTAAAATAATTTGAGGATGTTTTTCTTGTAGAGCTAATTGAGCTACCACCTAAGCATGTATTTGATTTTTCAATTGATTTGATACCAAGTGTGGAACCTTAGTCTAAAGCCCCCTATAGGATGAACACAATGGAGTTATATGAGCTAAAAGCCCAATTGGAGGAATTGTTGAAACATGGATTCATTAGACCAAGTGTGTCGCCCTAGGGAGCCCCTGTTATATTTCTGAAGAAGGATGGGACCTTTAGGTTATGCATTGATTATAGGATGCTTAACAAGGTTACTATCAAGAATAAATACATGCTTCCCTGTATTGATGATTTGTTTGACCAACTAAAAGAAGCCAAGGTATTCTCAAAATTAGATTTGAGATCGGGGTATCATCAACAAAGATTAAAGGATGAAGATATTCACAAGACTGTATTCAAGATAAGGTACAAGCACTACGAATTCATTGTGCTACCATTCGAGCTAACTAATGCCCATGCAGCCTTCATGAATTTGATGAATAGTGTTTTTTGAGACTACTTAGATAACTTTGTTTTAATCTTCCTTGATGATATTTTCATATATTCTAAGATAGAGGAAGAGCATGAGAAGCATTTGAGGGAACATAAGTTATATGGGAAAATTTCCCAATGTACCTTTTTCCAATCTAAGGTGCATTATTAGGGACATGTTATTTTAGTAGAAGGGATAGCCATGGACCCAGATAAGATTAATGCAATCTTAGATTGGCCAACACCGCAGAATGTTTCAGAAGTATGAAGCTTTATGGGACTTTTAGGTTATTATAGGAGATTTGTGGAAGGGTTCTCGACAATAGAAGCACCCATTACCGCACTCTAGAAGAAGGGAAATAAATTTGAGTGGAGTGAGACGTGTGAAAAAGCTCTTAAATTATTGAAAGAGAAGCTTACTTCTACACCTATTCTAGTTGTTCCTGATCTGAATGGTCATTTTATAGTGATTATTGATGCATCAGAAGAAGGGGTAGGAGTCATTCTCATGCAAGAAGGACAAGTGGTGGCATATGAATCAAGAAAGTTGAAACAACATGAGTTAAATTATGCACCACATAATTTAGATTTGGCATCCATATTTCATTCCCTTCAAATGTGGAGAAAATATCTCTTGGGTAAGCCATTTAAATTAAAAATAGATCATGTTGGATTACAATACATCTTTACTCAACCTAACCTAAATGCATGTCAGAGGCGATGGTTGGAATTGCTTAGTGAATATGACTTTGGAATTGAGTACATTAAAGGGAAGGAAATAGGGTAGTGGATGCCTTGACTAGGAGAAGACATCTTGTAGCCATGGTTACCATAAAATATAGTTTTAGGGAGTAGGTGGTTCAGGCTTTACCTGGGGATGAGAAGTATGAAAGGGTGAAACAAGCCCTAGAGTAGGATCCTTCAGATCACATATTTGTTGGATATGTATTTGAGTCTGATGGACTCTTGAGGTTCCCGGGTCACATGTATATTCCTAAATCTATAGGGTTGAGAGAGTTGGTGCTAGAGGAATTCCATAATGTGCCTTACTCAGGACACCCTAGTGTGACTAAAATTGTTGAGGGACTCAAGCCTCTATATTTCTAGCTAGGACTCAAAAGAGATGTTACTACTTTCATAGCTCATTGTTTGGAATGCCAGTGAGTTTGTATATGGAAGGAATTTTATATCCTCACAGGGTACCAAAATATAAGTGGCAGGTGATAACTATGGATTTTATTCAGGGATTGTCGATGTCTAGGAATCAACATGATACCATCCTAGTTGTGGTGGATAAATTAACTAAGGTATCCAATTTCATTCTTGGGATCCTCAAGGATGGTTCAATGGTTTTGGCAAGGAAATTTGTATAGGAAATCTTCTGACTGCATGGAGTGCCAGAAGTGATCATTTCAGATCGTGACACTCAGATGACTTCCAGATTTTGGACTACTCTAAATTCTTCCCTGGGAACTAAATTAAATTTCAATTCACCATATCATCCTCAGATCGATGGTCAGTTAGAGAGGGTGAACCAGATTATGGAGGATCTCCTTCGAATGTATTGTATGGAGTAGCAACAAAAATGGGAGTATTTTCCTTTGGTGGAGTTTTCTTACAACAACTCCTACCACGCCTCTTTAGGTATGGCACCATTTGAGGCTATCTATGGATGTAAATGTTGAACACCCATCAATTGGGACAGGGTAGAGGATAGGATTGTGATTGGTCCTGAAATGTTGACGAAAATGGAAGACCACATGAAGCTTATCAAAGAAAAGCTTAAGCAATATTTAGATTGAAAAAAGAGTCTTGCATATAAGAATAGAACTTTGAGACAATTCTCTATAGGAGACAAGGTCTTTTTGAGAGTTCGACCACATAAGAGTTCAATCTCTTTCGACAAGAACTCAAAGCTTGCCCCTAGGTTTGTTGGGACTTTTGATGTCTCTGAGGTGATTAATCTAATTGCTTATAGGCTTTCTCTACCACTAGCTCTATCTTGGATCCATAATTTTTTTCATGTCCTGGTGCTTAAGCCCTATCATCCAAATGTAGGTCATATTCTTGACTGGCATACGTTGCAAGTTCAGGACCTAGGAGTGATGTAGGTGGATCCTGTCAAGATACTGGAAGAGCACAATGTTAAGTTTCAGAATAGGGACATTATACATTATAGGGTCCAATGGGACCAATATTTGGTGGATAAGGCCACCTAGGAGAATGTTGAGGACATTGATAGAGATTTTTCCTCACTTGAGATCTTAGCATGTTTTTCTTTCCTTGGATTTGGAGACTTATGATACTCTAATGTTTTAGATTTTGTTCTGTGGTTTTGTAATAAGACATTGAGATGATGTCTCTTCCTAGTGGGGAAGGATGTCACATCTCAGCCCTAATGTAGGTTTTTTTTGGCTTTGTGTGTATTTTTTACATGTTTTGATGTGTGTGGTAGAATAATAATTAATATGATGGTGTTTTTGTGTGGAGATAAATGAAAGTGTTTATTTAAATTATGCAAAGTCGAATAGTATTAAATATGTTTTACTTTGAAAATGAAGCAAAAAAGAGTAGAAACATCTTAATTTATGTAATATATTTCTTTATTTATATCTTTATGTGATACTAATTCAATTAATGTTGTGTGCCTCAGTGTACTTGAGTTGCAGGAGGTCGAAGACCAAGGGTGTGATTAAGGAGATGTGGTTAGCATCTTGATAGGACAAAGTAGGAAAACCTCTCGATCACACACACGAGCATTTAGAATCATATAGATTTCATTTAGGAATGTCCAATTTTTGTGTGTTTGTTTTGAATTATTTGCAATTAAATAACAATTACTAAATTAAATAAATGATGAAAAGAGAGCATGATATAATAAAGGAATTATGTTTTAATTAAACTTAATTATATATTTTGATTTATATCCTTATGCATTCTATTCTTCTTTTAATTTTTGTTTGTCTTTGAGTTAATAAGTTAACTAATAGTAATAATATTTTTATTTTATGGTTGGGTAAAGGGTATGTGCAGGATCATGATGGGCCAAAAAGTGGCAATATTATGGGTATTTGTAGGGTATGTGGCTGATGACTTTTTTTTAACCCAAAATTGATGAAACAAAAAGGGGTTTTAGAGAAGATTCTCAAATTTCCACCAATATAAATTATACATTAATTTTAATTTAATAAATAATTATTATTTATTTTCTATTAGAATTACGACTAAAGTCTTGATCGATAGGTTGATTGAATAAAAAAACTATAACTTTCAAATGGTATCACATTTTTTGAATCCAAAACATGCATCACATTCTATGCTTCACATACTATAGGGTTAAGAAAATAAAAATTAAATTTCATGAATTTTTGACCAAGTTAAGGTGGTCAGACATACGAGTTTTTATATTTTTCAAAAGTTGTAATAAAAAATTCATAATTAATTATTTACCTAGAAAACAATTACAAAAAAATTGCATCACATCCAGACATGAGTCCTCTACTTATATATAAAATATTATAATTTTTTTTTATCATTTTATTATGGTTAGGGTGGTCAGATAGACACCTACTTCTTATTTTTTCCCTGAAATTTAAGTACTACTGCATTGAAATTTCAAATTTTCACCAAATAGATTTTTTAAATTTTTAAATAAACCTAGTAGTTTAGAAACTACATTCAACTCTCTATATATTTTATTGTTACATATTTTTGAAATAATATAGATAACTTATTCAAATTTGTACATCAAGTTTCCTAACACTGATTTTTCTGAATTTTTTGCCACTTAAGGGCCTATTTTTTCCATGATGATCTTGCATGTATACCCTAAATATTTTCTAAAGGGGATTTACATGCAATTAAAATAAATATTATTCTTATTTTTAAAATCCATTTCAATATTAGGGTGAGAAATGAAAAAGGAAAAACATTATTAAAATGGGAAAAAGAGTTCCCAAGAAGGTAATGGTTCTTGAAAACATTCTTGAAAATAAGCTCTACAATTTTGCTCGTATGGCTACCAATAAAATGCTCCATTTATTAAATTTAGGGGTCTTTGAATAAATCATTGGGAAATTGTTGGAAAAGGAAGAATTATTGAAGCTACAGGAAATGGGAAAGAGGAAGAAGTTTTTCAGAGAACTAGTTCAAGAGGAGGCAAAGAGAAGAATTTGTTTGAAGAGCATCTCCAGCTGGAAGCGCAATATCGAGGTTTTTAATTCTTTTTCCTAAAATCTTGCTTGAAATATGAAAATATTACTGAAGAAATTGAATACCAAGTGTTTGAACTATATGGAAGACTATGAAAGATTGAGGAAATCTTCTATTCTTTGTGTGCTTTTAAAGAAATTGCATAATTTCCCCTCTTCTAGATTTGTGATTTTTCTTCCCTGCAACTGTGGTTCATAATTTTGTTCCAAATTTCTCATTCATTCTAGAGTAGTTCTAAATATATATATATATATATATATATATATATATATATATGCACACACAATATCACTGTGTATATATATATAAATATATATACATTTGTTACAAACCTGAATTATTTTTGCCATTGTTTTAAAACAAATTTATGAGAAGAGTAGATTTTTGAAATCTATGAATTCAAAGTTATTATCTTTGTTTTTGTTTAAAGGAAATTGTATTATTTAGAAGGCGTGGTTGGGATCTCTCCACAGTCGATCGCTCCCCATAAGGGAAAGGCTGCGCTATGGGGGACAATGCTCCCACCATAGGCCACAGTCTGTAAAGGAAGCGTTGCCTTTCGCAGGCACTGCCTCCCCATATGGGGAGGGGCATAGGCCTTAAAAAGTATTGAGTGGGTTAAAACTAAATGTTACATTGTGTAAACTATGATTTTTCCATTAATTTGTACTATGTAGAATTCTGGACTTTGCATAGCAAGATGTGAATATATTTAAGTATATATATATATATATCTATATATATATATATGCACACTTATATTCCTACTTACAAGCAAACATTTATCTCTGTTTTCTTCAAAAAGAAAAAGAACAACACTCTCTATCACTAGCAATATACAACAAACATAGAATTGAGTATATGAATACAACATTTCCATGTGTAAACTTACTAAGTATTTATATATAACTATATATCTTATGCATATATATATATATATGCATAATAAATATTATCTCGAATCTTAATGACAAGCTTATTGATCTAAAAAGGATAAAACTTAGAAAAGATGTAGAATAAATATGCTTAAAAAAATCTGCTTAAAATACCAAACTTGAATTTTATATGCAATTTTGGTTATTTACATTATTTTGCATTTCTAAACTACTATATTTCTGAATATCGATCCAATGTATGAGTCATCATTTATCATTTCTAAACTTAGGGAAAATACACATAACGCTGTGTTAAAATCTGAAAATGAAACTTTATAGCAAATGTAGACTATCGAAAACACATTCAAAATTAGTGAATTTTCTGAAAATAGTGGATCTCCTTTTTCAAGCTGAAACTAGCAAAATTATTTACTATGATCAAAACTAATTTAGAAAATAGAATTGGGACTGAATTTATTTTTCATTGTAAACTCACTTGAAATTACAGTACAACAAAACCTCATTTATTGAATGTATGCATGAAAGCTATTTTGACAATCTTTGTGTGAACATTGGAAAATGATGAAATTTCTTTGAAATTAGAAATGTGTAAAAATTGAATGTGAACTTAGATGGAAAATGCATTATTTACTATATTTTGAGAAACTTTCGGGACAAGATGCCGAAGGTGGATCCACAGATATAGTAGTTTTACCTTTTCTAAAACTATCATTTGTCTTATTTATGCTTGGCCAAGCACTTGCACCATTGAAATAGATGGAATTAAAAGCCCAGAACTAAATGAATATAGGTCTCTGCAACCACCTGTTTGCAAAAAATATGTGATTCTCATGTTAGGTTTGCATCGAGATTTCCCTCCTATGTTGTTGTTTTAGGTTGTTGGGCTCCTCATGCAGAGCCGACAATTTCTTTGAGTTAGGGAGAAACTCACGGAAGTCATGTACTTCGTGGTTGGGTGGAAAAGGCACCTTAATCACACTCTTGGCCCCAACTTGCAAGAAGACCAGTGGTGTAATGAAGATTGAGGTTCAAAGGTCTATATGCTATAAATGTATTCATGTATTTTTGTGGATGGCTTGCAAAGCCCACTTGTAAATGTAATTCTATTTGTAATTCAATATTGTAACATTGAAATAGAAGTATCAAAAAGAAAGTTTTGATGTAATATTGAAATAGATGTATTGAGTGAAAGATATTTATGTTATTGAAACTTGAGTGAATTTATGGAAACTTGTTGATATGCAAATGGAATTTACATGTGTATCATTGAAATGATCTTTGTTGTTAATGAAATTTATTTATTTTGTATACATGGAATGAAATTTATTAATGAATTTTACCTTTTGAGCACTTTTGGAAAGATCTTGATATAAGTACCTTTTACTTTTATTATACTTGGAATGTAATAAGTTTGGAAAATTATGTGGTTTTGAGAACATCATCTATCGAGCGTTACACACATGGGAAATAAATTCACATAATATTTGCATCTTTTTCTTTCCCCTCTGCCCAACCTAAATTTGGACATGTGTCTGCACATGTAAGATGTTAGTGGTGATTTGATAGGAAATGATGGCATTTTATGTAAACTTATATACTAACATATAGTGATTAAATGAACGCACTTAAAAGATAATTAAAGATAGAAATTAATGCGCACATACCTAAATGTGTGGAAGATTTTCCACAAATATCATGGAGAAAGTATTGCTCACCTTTTGGGAATAAATTTAGCAATTAATGAAACTGATGTGGAATGAAGTGATGGAAGAGAAAGAAAGGTAGTGACAGATGGGTGGATTTGAGGGTAGACAAAGAAATGGAATTCCACATAGGTGGAATTATTTATTATCAAAAGTACATACTTTGATTAGCTAGAAGGAGGGACACTAGGTCCACTTCCTTTGGCTACAAGAAGCTTGGGTGTTGAATTATGGGTGAATTGTTGGAGGAATTCTTTTTTGGAAGTTGGCTTATGATATAATATGAGGCAATGACCATTGAAAAGTAATTTGAACCTGGTAGGTTGAATGGTAGTAAGTTGATAAACTCCATTAGGAAAGGCCTCAGGAACTTCATATGGTCCTAGCCACCTTGTCTACAATTTTCCTGCACTGTCCTGGTATCTGGAATCATAGAGTAGAGCCCAACCTCCTGGTTTGAATTTCTTATATTTGGTAAATTTTTCATGCCACTTGATTCTTTGATTTTTCACTACTTATGTATGCTATATGGTTGTTCTTCTTATCCCATTCACAACATTTAGCTGAATGATTCTTTCTTTTTATGCCTAAAAAATATCCATCCCCAAATCTACTATAGTCCGCAGAGTCTTATATTCAAACTCAACTGGCATCATAGTTGTCTTTCTATAGAAAAACTCAAATAGTTTCAAGACTATAGTTGTTTTCTAGGTTTTACTATAGGCCCAAATAACTTCTGGTAATTTTTTTTCCCAATCTTTTCTATGAATAGCTATTGTTTTGATCAGAATGGCTTTAATCTCTTTGTTGGTCACCTCAACTTGGCCATTAGCCTGGTGGTGATAAGGAGTAGACTTCATGTGCCTTATGTTTTATTCATTAACTAGTGTTGCAACAAGAGTTGATGTGAATTGAGCTCCTTGATTAGTCACTATTTCTCTTAGGACTCCATATCTTGTGAAAATCTCCTCACAAAGAAATTTTGCAACCTTGTTATCACTTACAGGCTTCATGGCCTTAACTTTTACCCATTTTTCCATATAATCAATGCATACCAATATATAAGACTTACCATTTGATGGAGGATCAATGGGTCCCACAAAATCCAATCTCAACTTGTCAAAAGGAGTGATTAATGCATGACAACAAAGTGGCATCTCATTAGATATAGTTGGTCTGCCCATTCTCTGACATCTATCACATTTTCTGGTATACCTTCTTGCATCCTTGTGGAGTGTTGGCCAGTAATATTCTATGTTCAAAAAATTCATTTCTATCCTTTTATCTACAAAGTGTCCTCCACATGGTTCATTGTGACATGCATGCAAGATTTCATATGTCTCATCTTCTCTCGCACATCTCCTAATGGTAAGGTTTGGTCCAGTATAGAACAAACATCCAACAGTCCAAGAGAAAGGAAAATATTTTTCAATGAGTTCCCTTTCCTCTTTTTGGTAGAAGTGAGAAGGAACTCTACCGGTGACCAAGTAATTGGCTATGTCAGCATACTAGGGTGTTTGTACACTGAGGGAGAATAGATGCTCATCAGGAAAAGAGTTGTTTATGTGTTGATTGTCTTTTGATGTAGTTAGCCTTGAAATAAAATCTGCAACAACATTGGCTCTCCCTAGCTTATCCACAATGGTTATATCAAAATCCTACATCAACAATAACCATCTTTCCAATCTACCTATGATCAAAGGTTTATTCATGAGATATCTAATGGTTGTATGATCAGTGTGTAAAAATATTTGGTGGCCTATTATGTAATGTCTGAATTCTTTTAGTGCATAAATTACTGCAAGCATTTCTTTCTTTGTCATTGTATAATTGAATTCAAATCCTTGTAGATTTTTGTTGAAAAAGTAAATGAAAATTTCAACAAATCCATCATTATATCCTAAGACTGCTCCTATGGCATAATCTGATGCATCAATATGGATGTGGAAATGAAGCTCCCAATTAGGTCTTTTGAGTATAGGAGCATGATTCAAAGCTACCATCAAGTCATAAAATGCCTTGTCACAAGCTTCAATCCATTGAAATTCAACATCTTTAGTGAGAACAATGTATAATGGTGTTGCTACCTTGCTGAAATCCTTGATGAAATGCCTATAATATCCTGCATGACCCAAGAAAATCCTAACATCCTTCTATTTTGTAGGTGTGGAAAGATTTGTGATCACCTCAATCTTTGGAGGATCTACTTGAATTCCCTTGTGGGAGATGTAGTGGCCAAGAAATACACCTTCTTGCATCATCATGAAGAAATTTTCACTTTTTAAGGAAAATTTCTAGTCTTCACTTCTCTGTAGGACTCTTTTAAGATTCTCCAATGCTTGATTAAAATCAACACCATAAGTGGTAAAGTCATCCATATAAATTTCCATGCAATCATGAGAAATGTTTGAGAATATGCTAATGACTGCCCTCTAGAAAGTTGCAGGTGCATTGCATAAGCCAAATGGGAGTACCGAATAGGAATAGGTCCCCCATGGATAGGTAAATGTAGTCTTCTCTTGGTCCTCTTCTGCAATTTGGATCTGGTTGTAGCCGTTGAATCCATTTAGAAAAAAAAAGTATTGCTTTCCTACAAGTGTGTCCAAAAATTGATCAATGAAGAGTAAGGGAAAGTGGTCCTTTTTGGTGGAAACATTAAGTTCCCTATAATCAACCATAAATTAGTATTTCCCTCCCTTCTTGAGTATAATCACTAATTGATGGTATTTAATAAGTTTTCCAATAAAAATTGATGTTCTTCATTTAATTTACTATTAACATTCAGATATTTCCCTTCTGACACCTGTACTTGTGTAGTCAAATCTATCATAGTTGCTTCATTAATATATGCTACCTTTAGTTCATACGAAAACAATGTATGGGACATACCTATTGCTGCATGAAGTTTGTTTGTAGGAAGAATGGTTGCAAGAAGAGTGGCTACAAGAACAACAACAAGAAGTGTCTTGACTGGAGTAGTAGAATGAGAAGGTGATGCTTTCTCCACTTCATAACGGTTTTGAATGATGTTAACCAATACTTCATCCTCATCTTGGAGCTACATGAAAGAGCTTCTACCTAGCATCATAAGTTGCGCTATAGAGTTAACTCCCTCAGCCTTTTCACTAACATGTGGTCATATGGGATTATCTTCATCATGAGATGGTTCAGCAGACATATAGAGAACAAAAATTTTAGTAGTCCTCCCATCTAAAATGGTTATGCAACCTGATCGACATCCAATGTATGCATCTATAGTTGATAGACAAGGTCATCCAAGAATAATGGGATACTCGCCTAGTGTAGCTTTAGGAGAAAGAATCATAATGTCTGTTTGGTACTCCCTGGAGTCTAGAAATACCACAAGATCTTCCACTACACCATCAAGCTTAACAATGGAGCTATTAGCAAGATATAGGACAGTAGGAGTAGATCACATGGTTGCAGTGTTTAGTTGTTGCAATATTTCCTTGGTCATTACATTTATTTCTGCCCCTAAATCAATCAGAGCATTCTTCACTTGGATCTCGTTTATGACAACTACTACCACAAGACTGCCTGGGTCATTATACTTGAGAATAGTCACTTTTCCTAGCATGATGTTAGCTAGTTGTCCCACCACATAAATTGTAGTTGGGTCTTTCTTTTTCCTACCTTGCTTCTTAAGACACGCTTCCTTGATTTCCTTGCCATAGATTGGAACATCCTTTATGGCTTGAAATAGGGGTATCTGGAAACATATATGTTTTATCTAATCTAGAATATTAAAATTTGTACCCTCATTTTCTTCCTTCTTCTTGGAAACTTCCAATCTATGAGGAAATGGTAGTTCTTGTTCAGTCTACTTGACTTAGACTGGTTTAGGATTTTTAGGTACACTTGGCTAAATGGGATCATTCAAAGGTTCCTCTTCCTCTTCCACAAAAAGCTTCATGATAATGGGCTTGGAAGGGGTTGGTAGAGTAGTTCCTGAATACAAGTGGATGTCACTTACAGTCACATCATATGTAGGGAATTTATTTGAATCAACAAAATATGTAGGTTGTTGTTGTGGTTTGTTATTTAGATTGGATGTGGGATGAGCTGATAGCTAAGTCGGTTTAGGTGCATTTGAGCTTGGATTAGTAGGTGGAGGCATTATAGCAGGTTGCTAGGGCTGAGAAGTTGGTTGCATGTAATTGGTTGCCTAGGTAGGCCATTACTATCCTCGTCTCCATTGATTTGTTTCCTACCAAATTCCTGGAGGTGGTTGCTAATTCCCTCTAAATTTTTGCCAATACCCCTAAGGTTGCTACCACTAGGGTGGTGAACTTTGATGACTGAGCCAAGCATTTAAAGTGTTACTCTAAGGTTATGGTGGGTATCCTCCATAAGTGGGTGGATATGGGGGCTGGCATTGGTTACCAGATGAATATGAATTAAAATATGGCCCAGTGTAGGATAATGGATCCAGTGGCATACCTTGTCTTGGAGCCCAAGGCTTTCTTTTTGCAACATAGTAGACTTGGTCTTCTTCAATCTGGATTGGCTTGAACTTAGGTGGAACCTTCTTGTTTCAAGATTAGCTACCATCTTACATATGTCATCCTTCTTTTGTTTGCAGTGTGGGAAATACTCTATCAACATTGCCTCTGCTTCCTCTTGCTTCTTCTTGGCTAAAGTGTATCTAATTAAGTAGCTAGATTATTTATAATGTCTTTCTTAAATTCTACCATGAAATGTATAATCTCCATTGTTGAAACTCCATCGGTAGTTGACTTATCCATGGAAGGTTGGTAAGATCTTACCTTCTTTGAAGCTACCCTAGAGTAGTTCTGGCATATTTTGATGATATATTCCCAAGGAACTTGGGAGATATCCCCACCTCCCATGAGGTCCAAAGCATCAGTGCAACTATCATTGATTCCCCTTAGAAAAAAAAAACTATTGTGAGTCTTCATTGAGTGTATGGTGTGGATATTTTTGTAGGAAAAATAGAAACCTTGCAATGTAATCTTCTAGGCTCTCATCTTCCTTTCGTTGCATCCTTAAAATGTCACCTCCTCTCATATCATTACCCATGCAATATTCCTTGTATTTCTCAAGGAATTTTTTCTTCATGTCTTCCCAAGTTTCCACGGTATTTTTTCCTAGGATCCTGAACCATCTGAATGTATCTTCTTCTAGAGTGGTAGGAAATAGCTTAAGCCTATAGGCATCAGTAGTATAATCATAACTCTTGTAGAGTATGTCAAACTCAAATAAAAAAGTATCAGGATATTCTGTGACAAGTCAATAAAACTTTGGAAGTGTTGAGGTAGGAATGTTCTTGATGTTGTCAACTTCATTCTAATGGGAAATGGGGAAAGGAAAATTTGGTTGATTAGGTCTATTCCTATTGGCATCACCCATGGGGTATGTGCAGGATCATCATGGAAAAAATAGCCCCTTAAGTAGCAAAAAATTAAAAAAAATCAGAGTTAGGCAACTTGATGTAAAAATTTGAATAAGTTATCTATATTATTTCAAAAATATGTCAGAATAAAATCTATAGAAAATTGAATGTAGTTTCTAAACTACTAGGTTTTTTCTTAAAAATTATCTATTTGATGAAATTTTGAAATTTCAATGTACTACTTAAATTCCGTGGGAAAAATAAGAAGTAGGTGTCTGTCTGACCACCCTTACCACAATAAAATGATAATATTTTTTATAAGATTTTACATATAAGTAGAGGACTCATGCCCCAATATGATGCATATTTTTTTGTAATTTTTTTTTAGGTAAATAAATACTTATGAATTTTCTATTAGAACATTTTAAAAAATATAAAAAATTGTATGTCTGACCACCTTAACTTGGTCGAAACTTAATGAAAGTCAATTTTTCTTTTTTTAATCCTATTGTTTGGAAGCTATAGATTTTTTTCAATCAGCCTATCAATCAGGACTTTAGTCATAATTTCAATAGAAAATGAATAATAATTACTTATTAAATTCAAAGTAAAGCATAATTTATATCAATGGAAAGCTGAGAAACTCCTTAAAAAACCCTTTTCATTTTATCAATTTTGGGTAAAAAACTAGTCGTCAGCCACATACCCATCATATTGCCACTTTTTGGCCCATCATGATCCTGCACATACCCCATGCCTGCTTGATGTGGTTCTAAAGCAAAGGAGTTATCAAGATGATTTTTATCTTCAAAGGAGACTTCAAAACTAGTCAAATCAGGATATGGATTAGCAAAGGGGTGTGGATCTTCTTCTTCTTCTAGTAAATTTTTATATTCAATTAGTTAAAAAGGATTAGAATTGTTAGGAAGGAATTTCCCATAAGCATTCCTTCTCCTTCCTCTATGCATGTGGTATCACTCACTATCAGTCAGCTCACACAAAGAATTGGTAAAAAATAAGGGGGGGTCATTACTTCCTAAATCAAGATATACTATGAACAACTTCCAGAAATACTACAATAATGAAAACTACCAATGACTCCAAAAGACTCACTAGTTTGACACCATCCCTAACAACAAGGCCAAAAATGTTGGCCTCCTACAATGATTTTAACAACTAAGCCTTTACATACATGATTTAGAGATTAGACATCTAACATGAATAGCTATTTCAATCATCATGAAGGTGCATTTAACTTGTCAACCTAGAGACATGAACTTGAAATGGTTTAGCACAGTATGTGCACTAGGAACTTGTTGATGATGTTTTCTACATAGCAACAACTTAGACAGAATATGAAATCCTATCTCTCTTGAAAGGTAAATCTCTATCAAAAAGCCTCAAGAGATAACCCCAAGGTCTCTAATGTCAGGTCTTGACAATGCATAAACAACTCAGTGATAAATGTGAAAATTCTAGTAATCCCAAAGGGACATTACTACAAGCAAATACAAAATTTTGAATCTATCAGATCTAACAATATGATGATACTTCAATCCTAAATCTAACCCAATGATAAAAGAAATAACAAAAGATAAGGGTTTCAGAAAGATATCTAAGATTAAAAACACTCCTAAGATTAACAATGCAGATGATGAAATACTTGAAATGGACCAATCCCTCATAAACTAATTCCTACTTAACCAAGATGAACCTGCAATCTCACAAAAATAGTGCTATCTTCTAAGGTACTAAAGAATTTCAAATCATGTGCATTCATCCAAGACAACCTAATTACAATTGAAATGAATAAACTTCACAATTGAACTTAAGCACAATGAATATAAAAGGTCTAGGCTAACTTTCCAAAGCAACTAACAATCAACTAGCTACAAAAGTATGGACCAATGATTGTTGCAAACTCTTCAAGCATCAAGTCATAAACACCATTGAATCAGATCTAAATCTAAATCTCACATAAATATAATAACCTTGAGCGATTCAAAACAAAGAATCACAAGAAGCATGCAAGATAAGTCAACAAAAAAGAGGTCACCAGAAAATCACAATGCCCTTCAATTGTATTGAATCACCGAATTTCAACAACAATTCTAATATTCTTTGTTACAGAACTTGCTCAAAATGAACTAGCTTCTAACTCTGCTCTACTTCCTAATTTTCTCTTGTATCAAAACTATATCTATCTCTATCTATGTATCTATATGTCCCTTACAAATGAGGCAGAATGCCAAATTTATAGGAACCCCAAACCATGTCAGCCTAATGAGATTTTACAATAATAATAGATGGCCATAAAATAGGTCAGCCAAGAAGAATACAAAATAAGACAAAATATATATTAAATACATGAACTCATCTAGGTCGGCATGGGATTCCCAATGCAACTTGATCCAATGCATGCAAAGGATGGAAAGCAAGGTAAAACAAGCTTTGGATAAATACGAAACAAAATTCTCAATGCCATCGATCATTAACTAGCCCCTTTGTCCTTGTCTTGATCTAACTTATATGGAATATTAAGAAAAATACTCTCCAAGTTGGCCATAGGTGAAGTAATAAATACTTTTAACCCTACTTCAATCAAATTAATCTCCTCTAGAGCTTCCTTGATGACCCTATTAAATTTAGCTTACATTCAACAAAAACCACCATCAATAATATCCATTATAATATGAGGATCGAGATTAACCCATCACCAATAATGCATTCATCATTCAAATAAATTGAAATGAAGATCAAAATAAAATAAGAAATATTGCTAAATCCCTTCTTCATAGTTTAGGATTTCAAGCCCTTTGCGAAATCCAAGCTAGAAGGAAATTTCGGGAAAATCCCACCAAGGCATATTCTAGCAAAACCAATCAACAATCAACAAATTTTGGAAAATGAAGAGATAACAAGAATTCTGAGAAAATATGGAGGGAGCATAAATCTGTGAAGCAGGTAAAACTCAAGATTTCAGGAAAACACAAAGGACAAGGAAAACCAGGAAAATCCACCAATGAAGGAAAATCCTAAAACTAAAGGAAAACCTAGACTTCGACGTTCTCACATGATCTCACTCAAATTGATCGAAAGATCACAAACTTGAGGACCTAGGCTCAAATGCATCAACATTCATAAAATAATAGGCCAAAACCAAATATGGGAATCCATCAAGGAGATGGAATTTCAAGAAAATCCGATCCATGCAGAATTCCATGAAAGACTGAAACCTCCAGAAAATAGTGCAAAACACCAGCCGTTGAACTTTGAGTGAAACTAGGGAAAATCCGGATGAGGTAGAAAATCCCGAGAGTAGTGAAAAACCTAGAATGAGCTCAAAACATCATATTTTCAAAGTACTTCTTAGAAAGGGGACATGGGCATGAATAAGATAATCATTCAAGCATGCGTTAAGGCAACAAAACCTCAAAATCCAAGGGCTAAAGCATCAAATATCCAAAGAAAAAGAGGGTCCCTAATTTTAGTGGGGCTTGTGTGTGAAAACTGCACAAAAAATGGTGACTCTACTGGGAAATGCTCTAGAGAATTTGATGGCGGATAAGAATAAAGAACCTAGAATCTCTGGTTTCGATCTCCAAATCAGCCAAACAAATCAAAATGCAAGATGAAAGAAAATTAGAACCAAGGGAAGACTAAACCTTCCATAAACTGAAAATCCAAGTGTGTGCACATGAGTTCATTTATTTCCTTAAGCCACTGCAGAAACCAAGCTTAGTCAAGTTAGGCTACGTAAAGTTTCTAACTTCAAAAGAAACCTGGATAGAGCCTCGCTGCTAGTCAAGCATCCATAGCCCCGACGAGGTTATAGTCATGAATCTCTTGAACATAGCTCTATTGCTAGCCAGGCGTCCATAGCCTTGATAGAGATATTTGGATACCCCTTATAATTTGAATTCATTCTTTCAATTTTTCAATATTGTCTCTTTTCTTCTTTTGATATTCTTTTCTTTTCCCTTTTCATTTCAACCTATGAACAATGAAGCTCACACTCAAGGCTGAGAACCATAGTGGCACTGAAGCAAAAATAAGGTTTTTCACCTACCATGACCTCAAGAATCCTACGGCAACCTCAGGATTCTTAAGATGTATTAAATATATAAGATTCTAGAATACTTTAGGTTCAAATCAAACTAGTGACCCACTTTAAATCAAACATTCAGATTGGTTGGCAATAACAAAAGATCTCAACCATCCATTCAAGATACATGATTAAAGTTCATTAATGAAATACGCAAAACAGTCCCAGATAATGAATAATATTGCCATGCAGATGCAACACACTGAAAAGAAAACAAGAAAACCCCCAAAGAAAGAGCAAAGAAAAATGAAACCAAACCAAAAGAAAACCCTAAACCAATGCAACCTAATCTAAAGAAAGAAAGAGCAGAAAGGAAAACTTAAAGAGAGAAGAGAAATCTACATTTATTCAAATCAAACTATATACAAAGAAACACCAAAATGACTCATTACCAGACACGATAAACTGATACTTACACCTACTTGACTTTTTAGTGCATGGACAAGCAACATGGTGAAAGTAACAATCCTCAAAAATGCAAACTTATCCTTATACTTAGCAAAGTAAATCACCGAATTGCAACATTCAAACTTAACCTTATTGATAGGAATAATCAACAACTCAGTCAATTCATTAAAACCATGATCAATCCATATGCAAGTTGTCTTTCCTAAACTACCATAATCAAATTGATAAGCCTCATAATTTTCAACAAGGAGAGAAACAGCCTAATTTTGTACTACCATAATCTGAATGTTGTTTTCATCATCCCGCGCTCATGAAGAACTGATATCCATGTCACCAGGAGGTCTCCACTAATGATACAATACCCCACTTGCATCTGAAACTTCTTTGACAAAATGTTCATCAAGAGGCATCATAGACTGGTCTTCAAGCACATCTTCACCTAAAGTAGGATGATCAAGCCCATTAGTGATGGCCGCAATAGTATTGTTATCAACACTGCTTGATTTTCCTGCACATCAACATAAACCACATTAGCCACCTTGTTATTAATATATAAAATATGTGAATTTTCAATATTTAATTCATCAATAGAAAGAGGAAAAATGGGATGTGATGAATGAAGGAACTCCCTAAATTCTTCTCCTAGTAGCATTTGTTCTGGTACTTGATGGTGACCCTTTGGAATATTAACTTCTCTATTAAGTTCTTCCTCATATCTTGCAGGACATTCATCAATAAGCTGTTGATGTTTTGGTATTAAGAAGTTAATCATTTCCACAGCTATCCCAACTTTTATTGCCATGCTCTCCTCAAATTCAGTGCCGCTTGGTTCATTGATAGCTTGTTGAGATTCTTTTACTGAAAGCTCATTCTTCGTAGTTTGATGCACATGATCTGACACCCATACTTTCTCTTCCACCTCTTTTGTTGATTTACCGATACTTCAACATTATTGAATTTACGAATAGGCATATCATGTAACATGAGGATTTCCTCAGCCTCCCATCCTTGAGGGTCAATTTTCAGTGCATTATCATTCTCCATTTGAACTATTGTTGGTATGTTGAACCTTCTACTAGAAAATAGATGCAGCAGTCTAGAATTCTTGACAGTCTGACTCAGAGTGCTGATTAGTGTTATGGAGCCTAGACCATCTTGATAGAGTTGTATTTGCTAGGTAAACCTCACTAGATTTCTCTTGATTGTTTTACCAATCCAAAGATGTTAGGACCCATTCATTGTTAGGCCTTGTATCCCAAGTCCTATTATGACATGGTGGCTTCCTTCCATGATCTCTATCAAGATGTTGTCCCCTATCAAAGTTCTGCCTGTGAGCTTGCATCATATCTCTGTTGCTTTGATCATAATTCTACTGAATCCCCCTTTGGGCTATCTGGGATTGACTATTCTAGTGCCTTACATAGGTGACCTTGGTTTTTAGCTTCTCAACTATCTCTATGAGGGCATCTAGTCTTTCCTTGTCTACACTATTTGATGGAGGAAGAATACCAGCTGAATTTTGCATATAGATTGTATGTGACCCATGGTTCAAGGATTGATTAAATATCTCAGAGTTCTGCAAGTAACTAGGAATATTAGCTTGCTAGTGAAATAATGTTGGTTGGGTCATATTTGGATGGTAATTTGGCGCAAGTGCAGCTTGACTCAAGGGTTGACATGGATGTGGAACCAAGGGTGATTAAGGGATTGAACTCATCATAGGTGTATGATTAGCTAAGGGTCCAGACAAGTGTTGTCTCAAATTTTTACTCACTTTAATAGCCATATCATAAGCTTCAAATAGCTGTCAGGGGGATTTTCTTTCCATTTGATGAAAGTGGATGTTAAACTATCCAAAGCCTCATAGTAAACCTCCCTAGCAGAAGCATTGTCTACAACATAAGGGGGTTGCAGCCTAGCATAAGCCCTATGAAATCTATTATTGAAAGCCACTATTGGTTCATTTGCCTCCCTCTTCATTCTAATAAACTACAAAAGTAACTCATTGGCACTGATTAGGGTCTCATATTTTTGTAAAAATGTAGTTTCCAATTGAAGCCAAGTAGTAATAGACCCAACAGGAAGATGGTTATACCAACAAAATGCCTCATCCCCAAGGGAATATGGGAAAAATATGCATGCAACATCCTCATGATTGATTCCCCTATCCTTAAGGGTAGTTTTGAAAATCCTCATATGCTCCTCTGTAGTCCTTTTGGGACCATTAATGTGAAACAAGGAATAGAAAAGCGTAGGGTTCTTAGGCATAGGATTGTAATTATTGAAGGTGAGTGGATATGGATTATCAGCTAGGAAATCCATTGGTGGAGGTGGAGGTGGTAATGGCTGATTTATGACTGGTTGAAGTTGGCAAGTGGGTATGGCTTTAGAATTATATGAGGGATGACTTGATGAAGATGATGATGGAGGAGATGATGAAAGTGACTTGGTGGATGTTGATTATCCCTTTCTCTTAGTCCTTCTTGACCTGATAGGAGCTTGTAATTCTTGAAATTCCTCCTCTCCTAGAGTAGATCCAGTTCTTCTTCTAAATCTTTCAAGAGAGATGACTAATAGAAATTAATCCAGCTTCCTTATTCAGGCCCTCCTTCTGGTGCCAATCTATTATGATGTTTTCTACACAACAACAACTCAGACAGAATATGAAATCCTATCTCTCTTGAAAGGTAAATCTCTATTAGCAAGCCTTAAGAGATAACCCCAAGGTCTCTAATGTCAGGTCTTGACAATGCATAAACAACTTAGTGATAAATGTGAAAATGTTGGTAATCACAAAGGGACCTTACTACAAGAAAATAGTGAATCTTGAATATATCAGATCTAACAATATGATGATACTTCAATCCTAAATCTAACCCAATGATAAAAGAAATAAAAAAAGAAAAGGATTTCAGAAATATATCTAAGATTAAAACTACTCCTAAGATTAACAATGCAAATGATGAAATACCTGAAATGGACCAATCCCTCATAAACTATTTCCTGCTTAACCCAGATGAATCTGCAATCTCACAGAAATAGTGCAATCTTCTAAGGTATTAAAGATTTTCAAATCATGAACATTCATCCAAGACAACCCAATTGCTATTGAAATGAATAAAATTCACAATTGAACTTCAACACAATGAATATAAAAGGTCAAGGCTAACTTTGCAAAGCAACTAACAATCAGCTAGCTATAAACAGTATGGACTAGGGATTGCTTTAAACAATTCAAGCATCAAATCATAAACACCATTGAATTAGATCTAAATATAAATCTAACATACATATAATAACCTTGAGCAATTCAAACGATATAATCAAAAGAACCATGCAAGATAATTCAACACAAAAGAGATCACCAAAAACTCACAATGCCCTTCAATTGTATTGAATCACCAAATTTCACCAACAATTCTAATGTTTTGTGTTACAACACTTGCTCAAAATGAACTATATTCTAACTCTGCTCTAGTGCCTAATTCGCTCTTGTATCAAAACTATATCTATCTCTATCTGTGTATCTATATGTCCCTTACAAATGAGAAAGAATGCAAAATTTATAGGAACCACAAAGCATGTCGGCCTAATTAGATTTTACAATAATAATAGATGGAAATAAAATAGGTCGGCCAAGAAGAATTCAAAATAAGGAAAAATATACATTAAATGCATGAACTCATCCAGTTCAACCTAGGATTCCCAATGCAACTCAATCCAATGCATGTGAAGGATTGAAAGAAAGGTAAAACAAGCTCCGAATAAATAGGAAACACAATTCCCAAAGCCATCGATCATTAATTGGCCCCTTTGTGCTTTTATTGATCTAACTTATCTTGATTCTTAAGAAAAATACTCTCCAAGTTGGCCATAGGAAAATTAATAAATAATTTGAACCATCCTTCAATTGAATTAATCTCCTCTAGAGCTTCCTTGATGACCCTATTAAATTTAGCCCACATTCAACAAAAACCACCATCAATAATATCCATTATAACATGAGGATCGAGATTAAACCATCACCAATATTGCATTCATCATTTAAATAAATTCAAACAAAGATTAAAATCAAATCAGAAATATCGCTAACAACCTTCTTCATAGTTTGGGATTTCAATCCCTTCACGAAATCCAACCCAGAAGGAAATTTTGGGAAAATCTCGCCCAAGCAAATTTTGGCGAAAACAATCAACAGTAAAAAAAATTCTAGAAAATGAAGAGATAACGAGAATTCTGGGAAAATCCAAAGGGATCGGAAATCGGTGAACTAGGTGAAACTTTGGATTTCTATAAAACACAAAGGACAAGGAAAAGTGGGAAAATCCACTAGCAAAGGAAAATCCTCAAACTGAAGGAAAACTTGGACTTTGACATTCTCATATGATCTCACTCAAATTGATCAAAAGATAAGAAATTTGAGGACCTAGGCTCAAATACATCAACATTTATAAAATGACAGACCAAAACCAAATCTGGGAATCTATGATGGAGATGAAATTTTGAGAAAATCTGATCCATGTGAAATTATGCGAAAGACTGAAATCTCTAGAAAATAGTGTAAAACACCAGCTGTCGAGATTTGAGTGAAATCCATGAAAATATGGATGAGGCAAAAAGTCTTGAGAGTAGTGAAAAACCCAGAATGAGCTCAAAACATCATATTTTCAAAGTACTTCTTAGAAAGGGGGCATGGGCATGAATAAGATAATCGTTCAAGCATGCTTTAAGGCAACAAAACCTCAAAATCCAAGGGCTAAGGCATCAAATATCTAGAGCAAAAGAGGGTCCCTACTTTTAGTGGGGCTTGTGTGGGAAAACTACACAACAGAACTCAAACTAGCTATTTCATTCTATAGCTAAGGAAAACACAATACTGAAAGGAAATTTCTTGGAAAGGAAGGAAACAAATGTTGAACATCAATCAAAAATTATGCTAAGTTGAAATGCATAAAATGAATGAAAATATGAGCAACAAATAGGAAACTACTCTATGTTCTTTGGCTATAGGAAAAGTCATGAAATGGGATTCTAGTGGCTACAGGAACAGTTGATGCCAGACTTCTAACTAATTACTAAATAGAAAGTAATACTAAACTAAGAAGATAGATTACTCACCAAGTGAGCCCCATTGGATAAGTATCCTATAAACTAATAAGAACTCAGTTGTTTGAACTCATAACTTTATTTTATTCACTGTAAATCATGCATACAAAAGAGTAATGTATTTGTATTACTAAAGTACAATATCAAATCACGCAACCTCCTAAAGAAGGAGCATCCTATATTATTTATACTAATCAACTAAACAAGGAAGTCAAGTCCATGATTGGGACGATGCCATTTACATAAAGCAAAAAAATGGAGTGATGACGGTTCCATGTGCATGGAATCTAGTTAGACATGCAAGTGCAAACTCAAATCCAACACAGCAGTAGCCCCCATTCATGATCGATCATTAAAGTCCACTACAATGTGGTTAATTTCAGTTTTATGAAGAATTTTCCACTAGCAGATACCTTTAACTTGGAGCGATTCCTCAATTGGTCGTTATGGTGCATGCCCAACTGGTAGTGTCTTCCTCAACTTAGCATAATTAAATTTAATCTACATGGTAATTTTAGTATGCATAATAATTTTACATCTATAACCACCTTAAGGAACATTCAATAACCACGAATGAAAAATCAATATAGATAATCCACATAATATGCGAAATGTCATTAATGCTTGCAGAGATAGAATTAAGTCCAATGTCAATGGTTTAAGGGAAACATTATGCAAATACCAAAATTTAATTATTAAATTCCATAACATCTACCATCAAATAGACTATAGATTCTACCCAAAATTGGACCAAAACCTAGGCTCATCAATACTGCTCTAAAGAAGTTTTCTATAAATCCTTCAAAAAATGCAACAATGGTGGAGGAATCATCTTCTGGTTGACAAGTTGGAGTCTCATCTATGAGGCCAAGCTACACCAATGTCTTTGGGAAGGATTCATATGCTAATTCCACAACACTAGAAGATCATATTTTTGCACATACAAAAATCATACAGGAAGGAAAACCCATGAAGGAGGAAGCAGTTAAGGATTTTTAGAAAATATTTTTGACCCAAAGTTACATGTAAATCCTAAAAACCTTAGGGAAGGAGGAATGCAAAGAATGACCAACCATGGGTCAAACAAGGGCTTTGTATCACATATTTGGTATTGTGGTTTCCAACAATTTATATTTCCCTCAATACAACCATGCCCAAAACTTGTGGATGCATGCACCAAAATGATGTTTAAAGAAACATGGGTTATTTATAGCAACAAGATGAGGGTTATAATTAGCGCAACAGCCATCTAGGATATACTGTGCATCCCTGTAAACTGGGATGCCAAAAGGTTCCAACACCAAAGAATGGAATATTTCTAGAGAACCAGACATAATTAAAATTTTATATGGATGAAACAAATGAGAAGCTGGAGGGAAAGCATCTCATCTTCCCTCTAGTATGTAGAAAGTTGAAATTAGACGTGAAGGCCATATTCACAATGTTATCTTATATTTATAGCTTTGAGGATGACAAAAAGTTTAATGCTTTCCAAGCGGGCTTGGATTTCATGCTCAGGAAGGAGAGGAGCTGAAAGTATTTTGATTTTGATCATGTAGTGGCTGAAAAGATGCTAGAACAATTAAGAAATTATGGCACTACTTTCTGTTTTAGGTATTCTTCTTTTCTGGAAAATTTGATTTTACATCAGAACCTTGATTTCTTCACGTGGTATTCTTTTCTCAATAGGTTTTATGTAAAGGCATTATACCAATGAATTTCATTCTAGACCCATGTGCTTTCCAAAACATGAGATTATTATTCATTTGTGGATTACTTCATACAACAAGTGCTCTTATATTTGTCTCCACACCCCTTAGGTTGGTTTTCCCTTGAAGCCTTAGAATGGATGAAAAGCCACCAGACCTTGGTGGATTGTTTTCTGGGAGCTAGCTTTTCCTTCATCAAATTTCATTGCTTTATTGTGGAGCCTTTTAGGATCCCTAAATTTGTAATAGACAAGACCTTCACCTTGGAAGCATACTGTTAGGAAACTATTACTGACAAAGCCTATGGAAATGAGAGGCATAAAAAGGAACTCTACCCAATTCCCCTTACCATTTCCAAAAGTTAGGTAGCACTTGTGAAAAGGGAGGAGTGAGAAGTGTTGACTAGAAAATTGGCTTGCCTAGGCCTAGTTATCATTTGTGATGCATGGAGATACAGTCTTCTGGGGATTCTTCTGACTATAAAGCATGAATAGCAAAAATATTTTGAATTAAGGAAAATCCAAACACAAGAGGGAAAATTTCTACATTTACAAGAGTGGTAGAATTTTGAGAAAGCACCCAAACGGGCTAGTCCCTCAAAACACTGCTGAATCATCTGGGATGGTCAGAAAGGAAGATGGATAAGTTATAGAAGTAATGATAGGAAATGAAGAACCTCAATGCCCTATATGGAGAGGTTAAGCCACATAGTGGGAATTTTGACCAAAATATGACGCTCAGGCTAAAATCAATGATAGCAATCCCAAATCAAATCAGGATATTAAATAAGAGAAAGTGCCACTCTACACATCCCATCCTCAGGACCCTAATGCGAAAAAAGGAAAAGGGTCAAAAAACAAATGCTTCTAGATCACATCTTCCACCAACATCCTGCTAAATGGAAAAGGACCCAACAATCTCCAAAGAGGTCTTATCCAGCTACAAGAGTCCAAGTTTTAATGGGATCAATCGCTAGAGAATATGAATCCACCAATTCATCCTTTATGAAGAAAAGACAAGTCCAAGCCTTACGTAGACTTGGCATATCAAGCAAAGGAGAAGAAGAGGTGGAATCCTCTTCACTAGGATTTCAGCTTCAATGGTACAAGTAAGTTTGCACGCACCCTTCTTTCTTCTTCTACATATTTAGTTTTTCATACCCCCCATCTACTGAAAAGAGTCATCCATCTGCAAGTTTTGACACCCTCATCTTCAACACACCCCAAACCATATTTGATAATGAACCCCACAAAGGAACCCCATGCATTGAATGTGCTTCTTTTGCTTCATCCACAATTGATTCTCTGATTTCCCTATCAAGGGAACCCATTGAAAAAATTAATACATCCATGTTACTAGTTTCACCATCCCTGTCTACCTCCAATAAAATACCTCTTTTCCCTCCTACTTCCCCTTTTACTCCAATGGGAGTCACTCCTTCTGAACCCACACATGGCATCCCTCTTTTCCAATTTTAATGAAACCTTTAACCTCCTTGCAACCTCACATAGCCAAATTTTCTCCTTATATCACCATTTTTAGTCTCCCTCTAGATGCATTTCTTGTCGAATAGAGTATTCAATATCCACATAGTATTTAGAGTCATATAGAAGCAAAAAGGTAAGCTCAAAAAGCTATTAATAAAAAACTAGGGGGAAAAGCGATAGCAAGTCTAGCTACTCAGAAGTTGGAAAGTTGTTTTGATGAAGAGAGGAATGTTTTGTTGATTGCTTCAATTATGCGGCCAACATCCAATCCAAATAGAGAAATGTAGTTTGAATATTATGACATTAGAGCTATGGGCCTCAATTAGAGTGAAACTCTTTGATGCGACAATGTGGTTCTGGCCAAAGCAACCTAGAAGGTGGTTTACACCAATTATGAAAAGATGAACAAAAGGTTGAAGAAGCACAAGGTAGAGTTGCCAAATGTAAATACCATAGTAATTAGGATACAAGTAGAAATGAAAGGAAAAGATTTAGATTTGGCCCGCTTAAGACATTTACAGGGTCAATAGGGTGAAGCAACTAAGTTGCTTGAAGAGGCCTAGAGTGAGAAGGATCAATTTTGTGTTTAGGTAGAGAAATTGAAATGTGAGATAACAGTTGGAAGTGAAAAAACATAGAAAATCAACACAGACAAAAGAAGATGGAAATAGATGCAGCTAGAGCGAATAACATATATAATGAGTTGTAAAAGGTGCTACATGAGATGGGCCAGGAAAAGGAGGATATACAAAAAGAATTATATAGTGTCTAATTTCAATCCTTTGATGATCTTCAAAAGGCCCAGGTGGAGACAGAAAAGGTGAAACAAGAAAAGCAAGATATTGAGTCCATTTTGCATACTCACGGTGAAGAGATTAGGAAGCTACGCTTTGAATTTACAAACTCCCTCCAAGACAAGAATCAGTTGGAAGAAAGAATGAGATTGATCGAGTCCCAATTCCAATTGGAATTGATCATGACACAAGGATTCGGGATCCTCCTGATACTTACGAAACTAATGATCTACTCATTGGGAAAGCATCATAGTTGCAATTTTTCCATGAAACTAATCTTATAGTTTCTAAAGGATGCTTAGGAATTAAACATGAAGGTTGGCCCAACAGTTGACCAAATTATACACACAATCACCCTATGGGCTAAGGAATCAGGGGTCTTGGTAATAAAATTATTTAAAGAAACTAAGAAGCTTTGAGGGATGCCAAGATTCTAAATTGAAGCTTAGCTTCAAGGAAACAAAATGAATTCATCACCTAGCATCGAGACACATCGAAAAGTAAAGCTTACTAGGAAATATTTAATAAGAAGGTTAGTGAGACTAAAGAAGAGCTTAAAGGTCTCTAAAATTAGGATTACCTGCCCTTTTCTCATCGAATGGAGGAGTGTTAACAATCAAGCAGATCACAAAAGAAATTAGGCTCAAAGTTTGGAAGTCCATAACACTCTAGGGTTCAAGCTCATCACCCATTGTCGAGGAGATCGAGAAGGAAATTCTTCCCCTTTCCTAATTGTACTACCATATTGGAGTTATTTCATCAAGCTACAGAAGAGTCTATTTCAACAAAGTCCTTGATCTTGATCAAGCCTATGAGAAGTTGTGCACCCTCATCATGCCCACTGATGAAGATTGGGAGACCCAACATGCCACATTTCTCAAACTTCAAGAAATACAAAAATATCTAGGTTCATGCCTTTGCACACAAAGGCCCACTATGAGTCGCCAACACAATGGAATAATGTTTTCCTTTGACCATTTCTATTTCCACCCCTTACTTCTTTTTCCGCTCCAAGATGGCTTTCCATGGGAAGGACAAAGAGTACTCATGTATGAAGGCATGCAATGCACTAGGTGGTGGTTGCATAGATTTATATATATCACTTTCCTTTTGGGCCCAAGGATGGACACATGTCTTCTTGGCAAGGACTTCTTTAGAGTTGTTCTCATAAAATATTAAGTTGCCCACTTGCTTGCCATGTCATTCATTTCATCAAGCAGTTTGTGTTAACTGTAGATGTGTTTTCTTTTATGAAGATTTTATTGGATGGCACGGTGGGGATCTTACTTTTGGGGTGGAACCTTTGAGTGAGCATCATCATTCTTCATAGTAGATCGACCAGATTTTCGCAAGCTATGCTAAGATCTAATTTTCTTCTGACAGTATATCTTCGAAAAGCTTCTTTAATATTTGGAGAAATTAATAAGGTGCCTCAAGACTTTATGACCAAAGATTGTTGGAATCCAATCTGGTCCTAGATCAGAATGTGGTCTATCAAATAAAGACACCTGGCATTAGATCATCTCTACTAGTTGTTGCAGTGTTTATCCCTCCTAGCTATTTCAAGTGGTTCATAGTAGATAACAAAAAATATTGGACAATCCTAAAAAAGAACAATCTTCTTTGCTTGGGAAGAATATAGTTTTAAAGAAGTTTTAAATTCATTTGGGATACAAGGATTTTATAGAGAATTGTTCACGCACTATTAATTAAATTTGCATCCAACCTCTATTTTTTAGTTAATTTAAAGCAAGAATTAGATCTGTTATGAAGAAATCTTTAAAATTGTGCGTATTGTGGCCCTTTTCACAAATTTATTTTTCATGGATGATTTATGCTGAGAACACTATGTTAAAATTGTAAGGAAATCAATGGAGCGCATCTCATAGAAACTCCAAATAGTAGTGCCTTCGGTAACTTTAATTTTGGTTAGGTTGCCTCAAAGACACATACTACTATGATCTAAAACATAAATGGATAGTTATTTCCCACATTAATCCTTTTGAGAAAAACAAATGTAAATTCAACAACATGCATTAATAGATTCTCTAACAGAACCAACACAGATGAAAGATAAGACAAAAATCAGAACATGAAGATTTATGTGGGGAAAATCCTCTCGGATAAAAAACCCCACTCTCCAAAGTTTGAGCCATTCTATTATTCACCAACAGAAAGTTACAATATAGTTTCAAGCCCTTAGCCCTTCAGAGATTACATCTTGTTCATTCTAGATACAATTGGTAGCAATTGTTCTTGTAATACCCCCTCTGCACTTCATCATGACCATGAAGCAGTATGTGATTTGGTTCCTTTTTGATTGGATGTGTTGTGAACGCATAGTCATTAAATGTAGTGAACGTGGCAAACAATGTGTTAGTAATTTATTTCTTCTCTTGCTTCTTCTTCCATCACACGGTAGATTAGATGTTATCGCATATGCATAAAAATTGCTTGTTGATAGACTCCTCTTTGAAATTCCCTGTTAAAGTCTCTCCCTCATGTTGGCATCCTCCTCATAGAGCCTTATTTATTTTGGCTATTCGCTCTCTGTAAACTGAAGTCCTTGCTTTGCAGTTTCAGCATTTAAAAATAATAATAATAATAATAATAATAATAATAATAAATGTATGTACATGGCAGTATATCCAAACTCCAATATTCACTTTCTATTATACTTGGCAACCTGTCACAGTTACAACATTTAGAATTGAGGTATTGTACAGAATTAAATAGCCTCCCTGAAACCACTAGCAACCTGTTGCAGTTGAAAAATTTGAACAAAATAGGAGGTTTTATATATATATATATATATATATATATATATATATATATATATATATATATATATATATATATATATATAACCTACTTGATTTTACTGATAATCTATTGTAGATGCAGTACTTGAAAATAAATATTGTCAATGTACTAATATAATAGGGAGTCTTCTTCATACCGATTATAATTGGTTGTATACGGGAATTGAGGAATGACTTAAGTTGGTTACCAATCATTCTTGCTGCATGTTAATGTGGATAAGAGAAATCGTTATAGTTTACCCTGACCTGGGAGCACGTTTTAAGGGGGCTCAACTTGTTGTAACATAACTTCTCTCCTTGCATGTTGGCACCGATAGGGGGGCTCTCCATAAATAAAATATCTCTTTCTATGAAATATCGCAGAAAAAACTGATAGAGGGGTCAGTTACAACTTAATGGTAAGAGTTGTTGGTGCGGGAGTAGTGGGTAGTTGTGGGGAGGTGTTGAGCAGAGTGAAGGCCCGTTCGGGTGTGGGAAATGCAGGGGAGTTTGCGGTGGTATGATCTGGTGTGCCTAGGCATTGGTGGCAGGGTGGGGGCGGGCGTGTTCGTCACCACAGACGGTGCGGCGAGAGACACTGTTGGGCCGGCGGTTATTGTTTCGTATGCTATAGCAGGGCTCTCTACGTTGCTCTCGGCCTTCTGTTACACGAAGTTTACAGTCACCATGCCTATTGCTGGTGGAGCCTTCAGCTACCTTAGAACTACATTAGGTGAATTGGTGGTGTTTATGACTGGTGTAAATTTTCTAATGGAGTACGTTCTGTCAAATGTGGCTATGGCACGAAGCTTGACGTCTTATTTGGGTGCTGCAATTGGTACCAATACTGATAGCTGGCGGTTCAAGATAGATGTGTTAATGGAGGGTTTTGATCTTGGCAGGATCAGTAGATTTTAAGACTGAAATAAGCCAATGTGATATGTTCGATGTCAAGCTTCAGGCAAAGAGACTTAATGTTGTTGATGTATCATATGGTGGAGAGAATGGATTTAATCAAGCTATTGAGTCGTCAGTTGAAATTCTAGTAAATGTGAAATTTATTCGGGAAAAGCGCTTGATAGGGAAATATTCTGGAGAAATAAGTCAGGATACAGGTAGGTATGTATTCGGTATTCATGATACTTTGAAGGCACTGGAGATGGGAGCTGTTGAAACACTATTTGTGTGGGAGAGCCTACATATCAATAGATACATATTTATATATTAAAGAATAGTGCCACTTGTGAAACTCTCATTAAGCACTTCAACAAAGAGGTGAAGCTTGAATTAGACAATTTCAAGGATCAAGACTTAGGAGCAGTGTTGGAAGTTCAAGAGAAGATCAGATGGTATCATGGTACAGCTCGTAAGGGAGGTTGGAAGGGAAATGGGGAAGAAGCTAGAAGATTACCTTTCTGTAGTATAATACAAGAGAAGCGTAGAAAAGAAATTTGGTAGCAACGGGTGCTCTGATGCATGTTTAATTCATTATTGGGCGTAGGACGCCAGGTGAGTTCTCCGTCACATTCTTGTTTGATGTCTTGTGTGTGTTTTCTTACTCTAAACTGTGAAATACAGTTGTCTTGATGTCCAATATTTGCATCAAGATTTATTGGGATGGCTCCCGCCAATATGTTTGTTAGATTCGGTGTCTGGCATGTACCTATTGAACCTATGACTGGCCATAATGGCTATATTAGGATTGACAGTAGATGCTATTATTTCATTGTCCCATGTTGATCCTTGTAGTTGAAGGAATGTGAAGGCGTCGACCTTGTTGGGTTCGGTTAGCCTCCCCAGTCAGATCAAATTCCTAGCCATCGATGGTGGAAGATTATCATTTTCCATTGATGTGCTTAGAACCCTTTGATCTAAAGGAAATTTTCTTGATTTAGCCTGATGACTGTGACTATGCCCGAGTTTGTTGAGAACGTTGTATTTGGCCGTATTACAATCTTTATTTTAGTTCACTGTCTTGTTTTTGAGAGAGAATGATGATCTGTTGACTCAGCCATTTCGAGTGGGATTTTGGTTGGCTAGGAAGATACCCTTTCGAGTATCCCCTCCACTTTCTCTCTCTCTTTTTTTGGTGCTGCGCAACAGCACTAAGACTACTGTGCGCAGCCTATATGTTGTTCTAAGTAGAAGGTCGTTACTTGACCGGTTTCCTTATTTCGTCATTTGAGTGTTATGTCGACACCCTCTTATTTTCTCCATTCGCTTAAGTTTCTTTTACCCTTCCTTTGACTATTGGTTTGTATTAATGTTTGAGGATTCAATTATTTTTTTGTTACAACAGATTTTCTTTTTATAGTGTTATGATTGTGCTCTAGTTTATCTTTATCAATCTGTTTCTCATGTTTCTTAACTCGGAACTTACTAAATTTCGCTCCTTGGTATCGCTGTGTGTAAACACCCAGTCAGTTAGGAATCATTCAATGGTTATTATAAGCTAATTGGATTTCTATTTTAACATGTACTTTTTGTATGAAAGGCATTCCCGGATTGGTTGACCGTTGTTTATATTCTTAATTATATATGTAAGTGTGTGTGATATTCCGCAATGACATATATGCTTTCATACGGGTATATATATATAATTTAGGAATATAGGTGTGTACGTGAGTTATGTATTTAATTAGTATATGTCAATAGTTTTCTTATTTACTTTTACAATTTCTTATTAAAGGTATAGTGAATTAGATAAGATGTTCTTTGGCAACTATTATTTGTAATGCGTAAGAAATATTAAAAAAAAAATACTTATTGATGATTAAAAGATTTAATTAAGTTGAGTGGATTAAAGGTTATAGAATAGAAGTTTTAAATTTATAAGTATTCTTTAATTATATTATTATGAAAGAAAGGTAATATGTAGGGTAATTGATTGCTTAAGGATAGGTGAATAGAGAAATTGAACTAGAATACCATATGTGAGTTAAAGAATATTAATTGCTATTATACTTGTTTATAGGTATAATTGTATATGTTCTTTCTACGAAGATGTCAAAAATATAATGTACTAGAGGGAAATGATTTGTTTACATGTTTAGCCCAAATAAAGAATTATATGTTCTTTGTATGAATTCCGATCCAATTACATGCAAGGTTGTAGATAAAGAATATTTAGAAAACTCGGAATGAATTTCAATGTAAACCTATTTTGTATGCTGTGTTATTTATAGCATTACTTAGGAATGTGAGATAAAATGCCTTATGGATTCAATATGTAATTCTTAGCCCCTTTATGGATTTATTGTGTGAAGGGTTGTGTCGATTTGCGATGAGAATATCTGTGAGCTTTGTTCAATGTCTCAATCATGATGTATTGTTGGTTGACTTTTCCTTCGACTATAGTGGTGGATTTTGGTATTGTGATAGTTATGAGATATTATTGTATGCCTTGCTTATTGCAATTTATTTTGTGACTTTGTATGTTGTGCATGGGGGCTTACCTTGATAGTGTCTTTTTAGTTTTGTTGTTCATAAGGGGAGTGGCTTTCAATGGGGGCCGAGACCTGGAAGTGGTCTCAGGGTAACTCATTGGAAGTTTGTTAATCAAGTGAAAACGATAATATTTATTTAGGGGTTTTGGATAGAATCACACATTAACAAGATATAAGAGAATGCCTCACTCATGGCTCAAGTGCTTGTATGGACTTGAGATGGGTTGAGAAGGCCTGGAATGGAAAAATCATTGTCTTGTCCTTATGAAAGATAAATGATGCCGCATTGGATTGCATGTGGGGCCGGGTTTCGTAAGAGGTCACCAGGGTAACCCAAGTTGGGGGCTGGGGCCTAGGAAGATTCGCCAGGGTAACCCATGCAACATTGCGATGACACTCTTCCTTAAACAATCAAGTAT
Organism: Sequoia sempervirens; assembly: GCA_007258455.2. Lineage (NCBI taxonomy): Eukaryota > Viridiplantae > Streptophyta > Pinopsida > Cupressales > Cupressaceae > Sequoia > Sequoia sempervirens. The sequence continues at coordinate 11,758,741 of VDFB02271358.1, forward strand.
GCTTTGTTTCCCGCTATGATATTCTTGAGCCTCTAGAAGCACATGTCAGCATTTGTATGTTGATGGTTTATTGGTTATTCCTTATGATGGGCACATCTTGTGTTGGTTATATCTTGTGCTGAGATTGCCTTATGTTATTGTGGTTCTTGTTGTGGAGTCTTGTATCCCTGTTTTGAATGATGGTTTAGTTGGGGTTCCTTCTTGTCATCTCTTAGCACGGGGGGTGGGCCTTCGGGTCCACGTGGTTGGGTGGAACGTGCTATGCACCCCATTGGGTCCCCAATCAACGATCGTGAAGTGCGAAGATGTACCTTGCAGAGACTCCTGAGTTGTACTAGAATTGGATCCAGTATTGCAGCTTTGTACTTCTTCATTTCAAATGAATCATTCTATCTTATTGTATCTTCCCCATTCATGTTGGGAAATAGCGTTGTAATATTGTTACTCTTGATTAATATATTAACCGTGTTTATGTTAACTTATGATTACTGGTGTATACTTACCATCCATGTGATGTAATGATGTTGTTGTCAAAAGTAATGCAGTCTTGTAAACTCGAGGGATTTATTATATGTAGTTCATGTTTAGTTTCATATCATGTGATGTATGATTATTATGATGTATATTAGTACCTTTTAAAAAAAAAAAAAATTCCCATAAATGCTAGATGTAATGTATCCTTTGGAGTTACTTGGCGGGGCATTACAGATGGTATCAGAGCCTAGGTTCGCACACTGGGGCACTATGAGTCCATTGTGTTGACCTAGTTGCTCGTACTCGTAAGGGTGTGTCAGTCTAATTGTGTAGTCTGTACTTGGTTTCCCTAGTTTGTCTCTGGGTGATGTAGGTTCTATGGTGCAGAAAACCAGCGGAAAGGATAGGACCCTCGGTGTAGTGCGCAATGCACCGATATCCTTCCTACCGGAAATGCATTTTGGGACTCTTATGTTACCCTTTAGTTGTCTTGTGGTGTCTCTAGTGTGAAGTGAATTTGAGTGTATATGCGGTGTATGTGTGTTTAATTTGAAATTATGTGTGTTTTGAAGTGATAATTATGTTTTTGTTTCTGAAAGGGCCGTAAATTATGATCTTGTGACACATATATTGTGAGATTTAGCATTGAGTAATGAATAGAATGTAGTACATGATGTTTAAATGATGAAGTTTAACTAGAAATGTGTATCTTGGCAAATAATTAGCATGAATAACTGGTGCTAATGTGTTATGTTTCCATCTTAGTTTATGATTTTCAGGTAGTCGGCTTCAAATTTTGATGATGAAGGTAATTAATTGTTATGTTTAATATGTGGATTTAATACTATTGTAGCATCTGATTAGTAATTGTTATTGATGATTGTTTATGATGTATCACTAATTGTAGAGTGTTAGAAGGATAATGTCGTATCACTCATTCATGAGAGGCATACAACATGACAATTCCCTCTACACTAGGTTGATTTGATATATATATATGGTGTACACAATGTTTTCTTTTATGCAGGATTGCAGGTAGTAAGCCTCGATTCCACCTGCTCTAGCAGGACTGGGCAAGCCTCATCAAACCCAATGGGAATAATGTGGAAAAAAAAAAAGAGTTGACAAGAAGGTTTCCCAACTTTTCCATCATCCTCGACGAGGATATGTACCCCCACTGTGTAACCTATTCGGTATGGTTTCTATGATTTTTCAATTGTCTTGGTTGTTCTTCAGCTTTTTGGATTGTGTTGTAGTGTTGATATTGTGATTATAATGTTTATCCTGTGAAGACATGTCGTTGGTTGTTTTCATATTTGGTTGCTTGAATTTTGATGACTCTTATAATTATGAATGCTTTATCTACCCTCGCGACTTCCAAGAGTAAGTCGGGTCTAAGGGGGGGAGAATGTAATACCCCCTCTGCACTTCATCATGACCATGAAGCAGTATGTGATTTGGTTCCTTTTTGATTAGATGTGTTGTGAACACATAGTCATTAAATGTAGTGAACGTGGCAAACAATGTGTTAGTAATTTATTTCTTCTCTTGCTTCTTCTTCCATCACACGATAGATCAGATGTTATCGCATATGCGTAAAATTGCTCGTTGATAGACTCCTCTTTGAAATTCCCTGTTAAAGTCTCTCCCTCATGTTGGCGTCCTCCTCATAGAGCCTTATTTCTTTTGGCTATTCACTCTCTGTAAACCGAAGTCCTTGCTTTGCAGTTTCAGCATTTAAAAATAATAATAATAATAATAATAATAATAATAATAATAATAATAATAATAATAATAATAAATGTATGTACATGGCAGTATATCCAAATTCCAATATTCACTTTCTATTATACTTGGCAACCTGTCACAGTTACAACATTTAGAATTGAGGTATTGTACAAAATTAAATAGCCTCCTTGAAACCACTGGCACCCTGTCGCAGTTGCAAAATTTGAACAAAATAGGAGGTTTTATATATATATATAACCTGCTTGATTTTACTGATAATCTATTGTACATGCAGTACTTGAAAATAAATATTGTCAATGTACTAATATAATAGGGAGTCTTCTTCATACCGATTATAATTGGTTGTATACGGGAATTGAGGAATGACTTAAGTCGGTTACCAATCATTCTTGTTGCATGCTAATCTGGATAAGAGAAATCGTTATAGTTTACCCTGACCTGGGAGCACGTTTTAAGGGGGCTCAACTTGTTTTAACATAACTTATCTCCTTGCAATTTGGCACCGATAGGGGGGCTCTCCATAAATAAAATATATCTTTCTATTAAATATCATGGAAAAAACTGATAGAGGGGTCGGTTACAACTTAATGGTAAGAGTTGTTGGTGCGGGAGTAGTGGGTAGCTGTGGGGAGGTGTTGAGCAGAGTGAAGGCCCGTTCGGGTGTGGGAAATGCAGGGGAATTTGTAGTGGTATGATCTGGTGTGCCTGGGCATTGGCGGCAGGGTGGGGGCGGGCGTGTTCGTCACCACAGACGGTGCAGCGAGAGACACTGTTGGGCCGGCGGTTATTGTTTTGTATGCTATAGCAGGGCTCTCTGCATTGCTCTTGGCCTTCTGTTACATGAAGTTTACAATCACCATGCCTATTGCTGGTGGAGCCTTCAGCTACCTTAGAACTACGTTAGGTGAATTGGTGGCGTTTATGACTGGTGTAAATTTGCTAATGGAGTACGTTCTATCGAATGCGGCTGTGGCACGAAGCTTGACGTCTTATTTGGGTGCTGCAATTGGTACCAATACTGATAGCTAGCGGTTCAAGATAGACGTGTTAATGGAGGGTTTTGATCTTGGCAGGATCAACAGATTTTAAAACTGAAATGAGCCAATCTGATATGTTTGATGTCAAGCTTCAGGCAAAGAGACTTAATGTTGTTGATGTATCATATGGTGGAGAGAATGGATTTAATCAAGCTATTGAGTTGTTAGTTGAAATTCTAGTAAATGTGAAATTTATTCGGGAAAAGCACTTGATAGGGAAATATTCTGCAGAAATAAGTCAGGATACAGGTAGGTATGTATTCGGTATTCATGATACTTTGAAGGCACTAGAGATGGGAGCTGTTAAAACACTGTTTGTGTGGGAGAGCCTACATATCAACAGATACATATTTATATATTAAAGAATAGTGCCACTGGTGAAACTTTCATTAAGCACTTCAACAAAGAGGCGAAGCTTGAATTAGACAATTTCAAGGATCAAGACTTAGGAGCAGTGTTGGAAGTTCAAGAGAAGATCGGATGGTATCATGGTACGGCTCGTAAGGGAGGTTGGAAGGGAAACGAGGAAGAAGCTAGAAGATTACCTTTCTGTAGTATAATACAAGAGAACCGTAGAAAAGAAATTTGGTAGCAACGGGTGCTCTGATGCATGTTTAATTCATTATTGGGCGTAGGACGCCAGGTGAGTTCTTCGTCACATTCTTGTTTGATGTCTTGTGTGTGTTTTCTTACTCTAAACTGTGAAATACAGTTGTCTTGATGTCCAATATTTGCATGAAGATTTATTGGGATGGCTCCCACCAGTATGTTTGTTAGATTCAGTGTCTGGCGTGTACCTATTGAACCTATGACTGGCCAAAATGGCTATGTTAGGATTGACAGTAGATGATATTATTTCATTGTCCCATGTTGATCCTTGTAGTTGAAGGAATGTGAAGGCATCAACCTTGTTGGGTTCGGTTAGCCTCCCCAGTCAGATCAAATTCCTAGCCATCGATGGTGGAAGATTATCATTTGCCATTGATGTGCTTAGAACCCTTTGATCTAAAGGAAATTTTCTTGATTTAGCCTGATGACTGTGACTATGCCCGATTTAGTTGAGAACATTGTATTTGGCCATATTACAATCTTTATTTTAGTTCACTGTCTTGTTTTTGAGAGAGAATGATGATTTGTTGACTCAGGTGTTTCGAGTGAAATTTTGGTTGGCTGGGAAGATACCCTTTCGAGTATCCCCTCCACTTTCTCTCTCTTTTTCTGATGCTGCGCAACAGCACTAAGACTACTGTGCGCAGCCTATACGTTGTTCTAAGTAGAAGGTCGTTACTTGACCGGTTTCCTTATTTCCTCATTTGAGTGTTATGTCGACACCCTCTTATTTTCTCCATTCGCTTAAGTTTCTTTTACAGTTCATTTGACTATTGGTTTGTATTAATGTTTGAGGATTCAATTATTTTTTTGTTACAACAGATTTTCTTTTTATAGTGTTATGACTATGCTCTAGTTTATCTTTATCAATCTGTTTATCATGTTTCTTAACTCGGAACTTACTAAATTTCGCCTCCTTGGTATCGCTGTGTGTAAACACCCAGTCGGTTAGGAATCATTCGATGGTTATTATAAGCTAATTGGATTTCTATTTTAACATGTACTTTTTGTATGAAAGGCATTCCCGGATTGGTTGACCGTTGTTTATATTCTTAATTATATATGTAAGTGTGTGTGATATTCCGCAATGACATATATGCTTTCATACGGGTATATATATATATAATTTAGGAATATAGGTGTGTACGTGAGTTATGTATTTAATTAGTATATGTCAATAGTTTTCTTATTTACTTTTACAATTTCTTATTAAAGGTGGAGTGAATTAGATAAGATGTTCTTTGGCAACTATTATTTGTAATGGGTAAGAAATATTAAAAAAAAATACTTATTGATGATTAAAAGATTTAATTAAGTTGAGTGGATTAAAGGTTATAGAATAGAAGTTTTAAATTTATAAGTATTCTTTAATTATATTATTATGAAAGAAAGGTAATATGTAGGGTAATTGATTGCTTAAGGATAGGTGAATAGAGAAATTGAACTAGAATACCATATGTGAGTTAAAGAATATTAATTGCTATTATACTTGTTTATAGGTATAATTGTATATGTTCTTTCTACGAAGATGTCAGAAATATAATGTACTAGAGGGAAATGATTTGTTTACATGTTTAGCACAAATAAAGAATTATATGTTCTTTGTATGAATTCCGATCCAATTACATGCAAGGTTGTAGATAAAGAATATTTAGAAAACTCGGAATGAATTTCAATGTAAACCTATTTTGTATGCTGTGTTATTTATAGCATTACTTAGGAATGTGAGATAAAATGCCTTATGGATTCAATATGTAATTCTTAGCCCCTTTATGGATTTATAGTGTGAAGGGTTGTGTCGATTTGTGATGAGAATATCTGTGAGCTTTGTTCAATGTCTCAATCATGATGTATTGTTGGTTGACTTTTCCTTTGACTATAGTGGTGGATTTTGGTATTGTGATAGTTATGAGATTTTATTGTATGCCTTGCTTATTGCAATTTATTTTTGTGACTTTGTATGTTGTGCATGGGGGCTTACCTTGATAGTGTCTTTTGAGTTTTGTTGTTCATAAGGGGAGTGGCTTTCAATGGGGGCCGAGACTTGGAAGTGGTCTCAGGGTAACTCATTGGAAGTTTGTTAATCAAGTGAAAATGATAATATTTATTTAGGGGTTTTGGATAGAATCACACATTAACAAGATATAAGAGAATGCCTCACTCATGGCTCAAGTGCTTGTATGGACTTGAGATGGGTTGAGAAGGCCTGGAATGGCAAAATCGTTGTCTTGTCCTTATGAAAGATAAATGATGCCGCATTGCATTGCATGTGGGGCCGGGTTTCGTAAGAGGTCACCAGGGTAACCCAAGTTGGGGGCCGGGGCCTAGGAAGATTCGCCAGGGTAACCCATGCAACATTGCGATGACACTCTTCCTTAAACAATCAAGTATGCTTTGTTTCCCGCTATGATATTCTTGAGCCTCTAGAAGCACATGTCAGCATTTGTATGTTGATGGTTTATTGGTTATTCCTTATGATGGGCACATCTTGTGTTGGTTATATCTTGTGCTGAGATTGCCTTATGTTATTGTGGTTCTTGTTGTGGAGTCTTGTATCCCTGTTTTGAATGATGGTTTAGTTGGGGTTCCTTCTTGTCATCTTTTAGCACGGGGGTTGGGCCTTCAGGTCCACGTGGTTGGGTGGAACGTGCTATGCACCCCATTTGGTCCCCAATCATCGATCGTGAAGTGTGAAGATGTACCTTGCAGAGACTCCTGAGTTGTACCAGAATTGGATCCAGTATTGTAGCTTTGTACTTCTTCATTTCAAATGAATCATTCTATCTTTTTGTATCTTCCCCATTCATGTTGGGAAATAGCATTGTAATATTGTTACTCTTGATTAATGTATTAACCATGTTTATGTTAACTTATGATTACTGGTGTATACTTACCATCCATGTGATGTAATGATGTTGTTGTGAAAAGTAATGCAGTCTTGTAAACTCAAGGGATTTATTATATGTAGTTCATGTTTAGTTTCATATCATGTGATGTATGATTATTATGATGTATATTAGTACCTTTTTTAAAAAAAAAAAATTCCCATAAATGCTAGATGTAATGTATCCTTTGGAGTTACTTGGCGGGGCATTACAGTTCTCCCTGTACAAATTCTGATCAACCTCTCAACCTACACAATCCTCGCACTGTTACCATACCATCACATAAAGTGCAGATCAACATAAGAGAAGTCAAACAAGATTCATGATTAGGAGTTCTCTCTTCTCTTCTATTTTGGCCTCAAAGTCCCCTAGGCCATCCGACCAGTCTCTCGGCCTTCACATCTCATTGGTTCTTTAGCTTTCTATCTTTCTAGCTTATCTACTTCCCTCTCTCTCCATCCAGAATGTCCAATGCATATACATATGCATTCATTCTCAACAGTCAGAAAGCAATCTCTGACTCAACATCATCATCGTAATGAAGATGTTTCGACTCTGGTGTAGATTTTTTTCCTTCCACACAGAAATGGTTGCAATAGTTCACGTTTTTCCTTCTTGGGTTTTTCCACATCGCTCCACATCAAATAGTCTTCACTTGGTTAACAATGATCAACTTGTGTCACATGTCGGTGAGACACAAGAAGTGTCTCACTGATGCCACAAGACCCGTTTACACGTTGTCACCAAGATTCGTCTCCATCGGCAAGAGGTTCCACCGAGCTTACAAGTTGCTTTGACCTCAACATGCTCATCGGTGAGACTATCACTATCGCCAGGATATCACATCAAAGTCATCAAGTCATATCGAAACCCATTGTATTCCTATCGACATCCATCTATTGGTAAGAGTCACTTCATCGGCATGATTGGTGAAACCTCTCACCGACTTTCAGTTGAACTAATCCACCAACGCTATCACTAAGACCTTCAACTATCGCTAAGAGGTTTCAGTAAGGTCTTCAAGTCAAATAGACATGTTTTCATCGGTAAGACTATCATCTTTAACTGAGACCTCACAGCAAGCTTCATGTTATACTGAACTCTGAACAACAATAACCAAGAGTTACACCGAAGTCAGGATTCCATCAGTAAGACTATTGCTCTTAGCCAAGACCTCTCGCCGAACCTCATGTTATACCAAGTGCATACACCAATCAGTGAGACTCATTGCTTTGACTAGGAGATCATACCAAGGTTGCAAAGTCATATTGAAATGTGCTTCCGTCGACAAGACCAACACCAGTCACTAAGACTTCACCCCACAAGTACCAAGTTACCCCGAGTCAATCTTGTCGACTAGACATCCATGTTTGCCAAGACATCATGCTAATAGGAACAAGTCATACCAATCTCTTCATCGACTAGACAAACCGACGATCATGTTGATATCAGCAAGACTTCCTATCATTGCTGAGACATCATGCTGATAGGAACAAGTCATACCGATCTATTCATCGGCCAGACAGACTGAAGGTCATGTCGATATCAGCAAGACTTCCTATTATCGCCGAGACTTCTTCCTGAGAGTTCAAGTCACCCCGAACCTACTTATCAATGAGACTTCTCCTAGTCACCAAGACTTCCTGCCAAACCCTTATGTTACTCTGATCTATCTTTCACCGAGAGTCATAGTGAACCTAAAGACCATACAATCGGCAAGACATTCATATCGGTAAGACCTCATACCAAAACATAAACCTTTCATCCAGGTCTCCCTGACATCCAATAGATACCAACTGTCGGCTAGACATCTCCCAGTCGGTAAGAGGTCTCCAGGAGTCTCCATGTCATAGCAATAGGTCCATTCAGCAAGATAGAAGTATTGTCTCAACAACATGAGTAATACACAAGTTTAAACTACTAGTTAGCCAGACAACTTGATTGTCATAGCGACCATGCTTTCTAAGAGGTTTCAGCCTATGAGATTGAGGCATATTTTCCAACAATCTCCCACTTGACGAAGATCATACAGGAACCTCCAAAGCAACTAGGAACTAAGAACACACTAGTCCCACTAGTTTAAACCTTGCAATACTCAAGACACCCAATCAAATATGATTCCACAGATAACAGTCCATTAGATAATCTACAACAGAGGTCAGGCAACCAACTACAACTCACTGTCTAACAAAAACAACCAAAATGCAATAGATCACAACCTCCCAAGAAACCACATAGACCTAAAACATGCTCGCATGCTCCATCAAGAATTATGTTCCAACATCCAAGATGCTCACCATTCAGACAACAATGTTGTCATCTTCCACATGTGGAAGAAAGATACATCACCAAGGTGAATAAGCACCATTCCAATGAACACAAGCAAAAAATCCCAGTGATATCTTCAACAAGATACTGCTACCACTTCACTATGATCAAACGATCTACAGAAGCAATATCAAATTCAAAGCTTCAATCAAAAAACAACCATGAAGTCTTATCCAGAAACAAGAAACTAAACATTAGTTAGAACACCAACCAGACTAACTGCTTCCATCCAACTGATAACCCACTCGACTAAAAATAGCACCCAAAGCTCATCCTATACCATATAATCTCACATACGTCAATAGGTATCAACATTACTAAACTTCTACAAATCCATTAACAAAAAATACAAGTTCTAGTGTCAACCAGTCGAAGAAGACAAGACACATACAGTAACTCCCACTCCCTGAGTAATCTAGATCTGAAAGATCAAAGGCATCACAAGTCTACCAATAATAGCACATAGAAAATTTAACCATGTACTGCTAAGTAAATATCGACAATGACATGCACAACTTGCAACACACTGCTACAAGAAACATTTCTCTCACCATAAACCTTCACGGTTACAGAGAGAAACTCTACACATCATCTTCCTGTAGAACATCCTCCTTCATACACTTCTAATAGCCAGTTGTGTCAAGAATGATCTTCTTCACATCCCAAAAGACAAACCTTAACAACATCCATTTGTTCAAACCAATTTCTAATAACATGTAATCAACATGGATGTAAGCTTCTCAAAGAAGATCAAGCTAATTCATTTCCCATTTCAGGAAATTAGCCCATGTATCATCTCCTACCAATTCTCATCAGTAAATGACATAACACAAAAGCTCAAGGAGATAAACCAAACTGTACAACTTCCACTATGAATCTTCTAGAACCAAATGTTAAATAGTAATTCAAGATCCATATCATGAAAGTCAACTCAATAAAACACATCTGAAAAATATAATGGGCCAAATACCTTTCAGATAAACTTTCGAGCAGACCAAGAGTGGGAATGAGAATACTTCTTCAAGATATACAATCCCTCGTGACTAATCCAAGAGAAATCTTCTCAAAGGTCTCTTATTGAATTCATGTTCAACCAAGGTGTAGGCTTCTTAGACTTTCTGCTGAAGACTTTTAACAAGAGTAACAAGGAGAAATACTTCTCTCATAAGAGAAAAAAAACCTCACCTTATTCTTCATGTATCCATGAGTACTAGCAACCGATCATCTCATGATAAACTTTAACTGCATTACTTCACTATCACAAAGTATCAAGTAAATAGTCAAATCACCCAATACACAAAGAATTACCAAACCACTGTCAAAGTTCCAATCAGCTGAATCAGGAACTTATCATGACACCATGATCTACACATCCCCTTAGAAAATCCCATGCTTCAAGTGAATTCTCCATTTTCTTAAGTACAATGCATAATGCCAAAACTATAGTGCACAAATAGTATACCATGACATAAAGCAAATAGACTCAAAATCAACATCACCTGTCATGCACCATCAACACCTCAACCAATGACTCCAAGCATCCTCTATGGTTCCAATATGTTGCACATCTTCAAATGATGTCCATGCAAATGCAAAAGAACCCTTCTGCAGCAACAAGATCTAAAATCTCCCCCTAGTAACATCTACAACACCAAAGAAGACCATTCACCACCATGTGATGAATCCAGAGTCACTACTAGAGCTCCCACTGAAACGTGACATCTGAGCTCTCCAAGCATCATGACCAACTGCTTCAAGTTCCCATAACCAACTATTCAGGTACTCTATAGCATCCATCCTCTTATCTCAAAAAAATCCCATAAAAGTACAAGTGACCAATAACAAGGCCAACTGACAAGTCTACACCAACAATGAATCAATCCCTGTGGATAAAGATAGTCCACATCCAAGTTATCTCATTGTAGCCAATGGGTAGCTAATCCATCAACTCCATAACTCGTAGATCACAATCATCAAACATGCAAACCCATCATCACATTGGAAAACTGCAACACTGATATTTCAAAGAGAATATCCTCATAGACAACATGACTCAAACACCAGATTATGCCAAATCTGATTTTCCAATCATATCCACAATGAGCAACATAATCAAGGAACCCACATGCATTACCACAAGAATGCTGAGTGACAAGACACTTACCAACACTCCCAATTAGAGAAGAAGTCATACCTCCTCAAGCCATGCACCAAGCATGCATGCAGGACTGCAACTATCTCATCTAGTAACACCCCAAAAAGTCAGTGTCTAGAAAATAGCTTAACAACAATTCCACAATAACCACAAGTTTTGCTTCACTATGTAAAACCTGCAAAACCATAGAGCCATGCAATTAGAAGACATCCTTAGAGGAAAATAGTAGTTCAAGAGAGACCAGGCCCCTTTCAGGCAAAAACTGAACCACCAATATGTACATGCATCCGAGAAGAAAGAAAGGCTATTTCAAAAGCTTGCAAATCATCTAATGATTAACTTCATAGCCTTTAAGTATTCGAGGTTGATAGGAAACTGTGCCTTCCAACACCAGGAAACACCATCTAGCATAATCACTTTCTTCTATGTATGAGAAACAACATAGGATTCTCTATATCACCCAAGAGCCTCACACAAACTTCAATATGAAAGCTTTATTGTTGCACAACCACAAAGTAAGAAAAGTACACCTCATACTCCAATGTTAAACCTCTACCAACCAGGAGACATAGATCACAACATGATCAACTCCCTTTTTCATCTTTACCATCCTTCAAGCTGCATGCTATCTCAGAACACCACAGGGCTTCCACTCATCAAAGGATCAATACATCAGTCCATTCCTCCAAATTTCCTCCAGCTTAACAAATTGAGAGATCTTCACAAGAGAAATATCCAGAACCAACAACCAGAACAAGGATTTGATACCACTTGTAAGAAAATCAATGGAGCGCATCTCATAGAAACTCCAAATAGTAGTTCCTTCGGTAACTTTAATTTCGGTTAGGTTGCCTCAAATACACGTACTACTATGTCCTAAAATGGAAATGGACACAATTATTTCCCAAATTAATCCTTTTGAGAAAAACACATATAAATTCAATAGCATGCATTAATAGATTCTCTAACAAAACAACCATAGATGAAAGATACGACAAAAATTAGTACACAAAGATTTACATGGGGAAGATCCTCTCAGATAAAAAACCCCTCTCTCTAAAGTTTTAGCCATTGTATTATTCAGCAACAAAAAGTTACAATATAGTTTTAGGCCCATATTCTTTTAGAGATTACATCTTGTTCATTCTAGATAAAACTGGTAGCAATTGTTCTCCCTGTACAAATTTGGATCAACCTCTCAAACTACACAATCCTCGCACTATTACCATACCATCACATACAGTGCAGACCAACATAAGAGAATTCAAACAAGATTCATGATCAAGATTTCTCTCTTCTCCTCTGTTTCAGCCTCAAAGGCCCTCTGGCCATCCAACCAGCCTCTCAGCCCTCACATTTTTTCGGTTCTTCAACTTTCTAGCTCTCTGGCTTATCTACTTCCCTCTCTCTCTCCATCTAGAATGTCCAATGCATACATATATGCATTCATTCTCAACAGTCAGAAAGCAATCTCTGACTCAACATCATCATCATACTGAAGATGTTTCTGCTCTAGTGTAGATTTTTTTTCTTCCACATAGAAACGGTTGCAATGGTTCATGTTTTTCCTTCTTGGGTTGGTCCACATCGCACCACGTCAGACAGTATTCACTTGGTCAATAATAATCAACTTGTGTGGCATGTCGGTGAGACACAAGAAGTGTCTCCCCAATGCCACAAGACCCATTTACACGTTGTCACCAAGAGTTGTCTCCATCGGCAAGAGGTTCCACCGAGCTTACAAGTTGCTTCGACCTCAACATGCTCATCTGTGAGACTATCACTAACGCCAGGAGATCACATCAAAGTCATGAAGTCATACTAAAACCCATTGTATTCCTATCAGCATCCATCTATTGGCAAAAATCACTTCATCGGCATGATCCGCAAGACCTCTCAGCGACCTTTAGTTTAACTCATCTGCCAATGCTATCGCTAAGACATTCAACTGTCACTAAGAGGTTTTACTGAGGTCTTCAAGTCACAAACATTTTTTCATTGGCAAGACTATCGTCTTTCGCTGAGACCTCAGATTGAGCTTCATGTTATACTAAACTTCGAACAACAGTTGCCAAGAGTTACACCGAAGTCAGGATTCCATCAGCAAGACTTTTTCTCTTCGCCAAGACCTCTCACTAAGCCTCATGTTATACCAAGTGCATACACCAGTCGGCAAGACTCATCACTTTAACCAGGAGATCATACCGAGGTTGTAAATTCATATCGAAATGTGCTTCCGTCGGCAAGACCAACACCCGTTGCTAAGACTTCACCCTGCAAGTTCCAAGTTACCCCAAGTCAATCTTGTTGGCCAGACATCCATGTTCGCCAAGAGATCATGCCGATAGGAACAAGTCATACCGATCTCTTCATCAACTAGATAGACTAAAGGTCATGTCGATATCAAAAAGAATTCCTATCATCACTGAGACATCATGCCGATAGGAACAAGTCACACTGATCTCTTCATCGGCCAGACAGATTGTAGGTCATGTCGATATCAGTAAGACTTCCTATCATCACTGAGACTTCTTCCTGAGAGTTCAAGTCACCCTAAACCAACTTATCAGTGAGACTTCTCTCGTTCGCCAAGACTTCCTGCCAAACCCTTATGTTACTCTGATCTATCTTTCGCTAAGAGTCATAGTGAACCCAAACACCATACAATCGGCAAGACATTCATATTGGTAAGACCTCATATTGAAACATAAACCTTTTGGCCAGGTCTCCCCAAAAACATCAGTCACCATGAGTCTCCCCAACATCCTATAGATACCATTTGTCAGCCAGACATCTCCCAATTGGTAAGAGATCTCGACGAGTCTCCATGTCATAGCGATAGGTCCATTTGGCAAGACAGAAGTATTGTCTCAATGACATGAGCAATACACAAGTTTAAACTACCAGTCGGCTAGACAACTTGATTGGCACAACAACCATGCTTTCTCAGAGGTTTTAGCCTATGATATTGAGGCATATTTTCCAACATAATTCCTTATGTAGGTAGTCTAAACAATTATTTTACATGTTATGAGCTTTTATGTTTGATGCTATCTTTCAAAAACTAGATCATGTTTAATATACTCTTTCATTTTATGTAAAAATATGCTATTGTTCATACTATCTTTTAAGAGGGATGGTTTTGTAAAGATCCAAATATCCATGTTGGTCATTGGGGTTTCTTATTACTGACAAAAACTTAATGGATTCTTTCCATAAGGAGATTTGAAATATTGCACTATGCTTTCTCTATTCTTTGCTACTCATTTTCTTCCCAACAATGAATTGTCTATGGAATTATTTATCCATTTAATCAATTATAAGGAATTGTTAAGTTTTGAAATGTTGTAAGATCATTGGCACATTGCCATATTTATGTTGATTTTCCATTTCTCTCTACCCTTTCCCAAAACACAAAGAAGAGATAGATTTCTTTAATAATTCCAAAGGTTATTCAATGAGGAAATATTTGGTCCTTCACTTGTCGAATTTCCCATAAGGCTACTCAAAGAGCCACAAGCTTTTATGATCAATAGTTCACATATTTTACATCGGTTTTTGATGTTCTTTCATCCCCTAAAGGTATGGTCTTGGAAAAAATTTCCAAGACCCATTTTCCCTACATGGCGAATGGGTTCTCCCTCAATGAGGACCCCCTTTTTTATTTTGATTTTGGAGGAATTTTAATAACATTCATTTCTAGATCTGGCGTTGGCTTGAATTGTTTGAATTTTTGGGTTAATCACTAAATTTAATATAAATAAGGGGTTAGTTAACATAGTTTCATCCTATACTTTTAAGCATTCATGCATTATAGAAAGTTTGAGTTTACAAGATCATTATAAAGCATTTCAAGGGCATTTCAAGGTAGATAATCAAGAGCCTATTGTAGCAATTCAAGATCATTTCATCACGTCAAGGGTTTAGTGCATACATGCATGTTGTTGAGCTAAGATAGTGGATGTAGCATTGAGGATCTACTTGCAAACATTCTTTCACATCTAAGATCTACATTCTTCATGGCCAATACATGTTAGATTGCAGATTTACACTCCAAGACAACATCCAAGGTATCATCAATTACACATTTCATCTCCATGCTTCAATTTAATTATCTCATCATTTAGTTTAATTTCCTATAAGGGGTTTGACTTAGGAAAATCCCTATTCACTAACAATCAACAATTTTTTCTTCCCTTGAGTTTGTGTTTGTAGATTTACAGGTTGGAGATCGAGTGGAGAAGAATTTTAGAGAAAAATTACAAAAAATTTCAAGTTACAAAGTTGACATTCATAGTGCAAGAAGACAAGAACAATGCCACAAATTTTATTTTAGACTTTTATGAGCTAAATACTTGAGAATTGAGAGTGCAAAAATTGAAGTATAGGACACATAAATCAATTTTTTGAAACCCTAAAAGGACCCATTTGCCACTAAAGGTGAATAAGTCCTTAGTAGGGCTTGAACCAGTAATAACTTGGGATCTGGGAGTACAAGCTAAGAGGAATAAAACCTAAAAGTTAGTTTTTGAAACCTTAACAAGGACCCATTCTCCACTAAGGGCGAATGAGTCCTCTATGGACTAAAAATAGCAATTTTTGTATAAGGTGCACATCATTTTGAGCTCTAAAATTCTCCCTCCTAATTGCTATAACAGTTAAGGTTAGTTTTTTATCTGTATTTCCTTGTTTTGGCCCTCATAATTGAATGAAACATACACCTAATGAAAAATAGGTTCATCATTGATAACTCATTGATGGTGATCCTCTTTTTCTATGTTTCAAAAAGTACCACGTGGGTCATTCTATCTCACAAGTTGGAGGTAGGCCCTCTAAGGGTAACATAAAGTGTGAAGCTTAAAATTGTTTTCATCTCCCAAGATTTCCAAAAGGATTAAGGGGAGAGGATACATGCTTCAAATACAAAGAAAGTATACTTATTTGTTTCTCTTAACCCAAGATCGCACAAAGTGAAAGGGGAGTGGATACACACCATAAATACACATAAGAAAAGAAAACTATAATAACCCATTCAAAATTATTAATTGATTAAAATTATTGTAAGTGACAAATGAATATACTCCAAATTAAAAAGACATAACTAGTGGCCAAAGTAAATCATAGCTACACATGTCCATTTAAAATGAGTCAAAGATTCATATATTCAATTCAAAAGTCAAATTACATTATTAGGTTTGACTTGGCTCCTAAGGTCACAAAGTCATTACATTGTACACTTTAAATCAAGTACAAGAATGAATTACATCAAGTTACATCTTACACTATAATAATCTTGTGAACAACTATTTTTCTTCATTGATGCTCATCTCCACTAGTGGATGAGAACATGGTTGAAGCAATTTTCCACCCAACCACAAAGCTTATGCTTCCCTGGTATTCTTTTGACTTCAAGAATGATCAACCTTGTACAAAAAATTTAGCAAGAGAACAATTTGCGATGTGGAATCTAGTGACTCCTCATACATCAACATGTAATTTCTATCTACTAGTTAGAAGAGAAAATGCAAGATCTATGCTAGGAATGGTATAGAGTGAAATCATAGAGTTCATACATACATAATGAACTATATTTTATGGCCAAGCATAATAAATGTGTTGCAACAACAACAAACAATAGGTTCTAGTAAAGAAAACCTATACTCTTTGAACTCCATTTTGGTACCCATCCTGGAATGTAACTTTCTACTATATATCTCATAACAACTATCTACCCTCTAGTAGCACCTACCCTGAGGTGCTCTAGTCAACTATGATATCATTATTCTATTCAAGTATTAAATATTCTTTCACAACTGTCTTCAAAAGAAGAATCATAATACTAGTTTACTCTCTAAATATAAATTAGATGTATGATTTCACAAAGTAATTCAATAATTTGACATATCATTCTTATGACTATTCTCTACTTTTCATCGTAAGCGTTTTCCTTAAAAAAAATGTACTAAAAAACAAGAAGGTATGCCACCAGTATGTGTATGTACATAGAAAAAGTCTATGTGCATACACATATATGTGCCTAATTATGTTAAAATTTGTGCATACATTCTGAAATACTCATTAATGTAGATTACAATATTAAAATAATTCCATTCGACATTTCTTTTGTCAAAAGTAAAGAGTTAGAACAAGTATATGCTAACAGTTTCACACATATTATTATTGCATTCTCACAATTGATATGTTCTAACATGGTTTTTTACACGAGAAAATTCATTGTTTAAATAGAACAAGCACTATTTCCTATGGGTATGTGCAAGATCATGATGGGCCAAAAAGTGGCAATATTATGGGTATTTGTAAGGTATGTGGCTGACAACTTTTTTTTTTACCCAAAATTGATGAAATGAAAAGGTTTTTGAGGAGATTTTCAGCTTTCCACTAATATAAATTATGCTTTAATTTTAATTTAATAAATAATTATTATTTATTTTCTATTAGAATTACAACTAAAGTCCTGATTGATAGGCTAATTGAAAACATCTATAACTTTCAAATGGTATCACATTTTTGAATCAAAACATGTGTCACATTCTATGCTTCACATACTATAGGATTAAAAATTAAATTAAATTTTGTGAAGTTTTAACCAAGTTAAGGTGGTTAGACATACGACTTTTTATAATTTTTAAAATTGTAATAAAAAAATCATAATTAATTAGTTACTTGGAAAAAAATTACAAAATAATATACATCACATCTGGACATGAGTCGTCTACTTATATATAAAATCTTATAAAAACATATTATCATTTTATTATGGTTAGGGTGGTTAGACAAACACCTACTTATTTTTCCTTGAAATTTAAGTACTACTGCATTGAAATTTCAAAATTTGACCAAATAGTTTTTATTTATTTTTAAATACACCTAGTAGTTTAGAAACTACATTCAATTTTCTATAGATTCTATTCTTACATATTTTTGAAATAATATAGATAACTTATTCAAATTTTTACATCAAGTTGCCTAACACTGATTTTTCTGAATTTTTTGCCACTAAAGGGCCTATTTTTCCATGATGATCCTACACATATCCCTCCTAAATAGTCATAAAACAAGTTGTTTACATATGAACATTCATTGTTTAAATAGAACAAGTACTATTTTCTACTAAACAGTCATAAAACAAGTTGTTTACATACAAACATTCATTGTTTAAACTAAACAAGTATTGTTTCCTACTAAACAATTATAAAACAAGTTGTTCCAACTAAACAATTTATCAAGCAAGGTTGTTCCATCTACAAAGTTAAATTTTTAATAGAACAAAGTCATTCGCAAAAGGATAACCATTGTTTACATCAACATAATACTATTTCAAACTAAATAGTTACATTCAAAGATGAATACTGTCATTTACTCTATTTGCTGATCTCAAGCTATTTACATTCTCAATGATCACTTACAAGTAAATTTTCACTGTTTAATTTATAGAATGAATTTTCCATTATGAACTAAAAATAAACAAATCAAATAGCCAAGTTTCAATCATAAGGATAAAATATTTATTATCCAGATCTTGAACACTTTTATTGTTGGAATTTTTATGAGAAAATTTAATAATATAAGAAAACCAAGTTTGACATGTTTTTCAATGAAATTCTTGAGCAAATATTTTAGTTAAGAAGGCAAGGAAGTTCCAGGTTCAAACAATAATTTTTCTTATTCAGGCTACAACAAACAAACCAAGGTTTCTCTAGATTTGATGCATTTCAATGGTCAGGTGCTTCATTTCTTAACCTCAAAATTTATATTTGAAACTTCCCTTATGGGCATTCTATCTTATCCCATAATGCATGCAGCAATATACATCATTGAAACTCAAATATTAATATTATTCAAATAAATTAAGCTATCGATCATGAGGATCGATCCGTACAAGGTTACATTGAAACCCAAATTTATACATTTCATTGGTTCTTCAAATGGAGGGCAACATCTTTATGCAAATATGGTTTCCACATTCTCAATAATGAACATTTTCTCGGTTACCATTATCATACTAGCTGATAATGGAAGGTGATATGTTTAAACTAAAACATAATTTATACATTTAAAGGTAACATAGAGGATAATATCTTCTTTCATAGGTTGGACATGCGAACCTCTATAAAATCTAACACCATAAGGTACACATACAATCAAAATAAGATTTTCTATAGCCATTAGATGGCTAACATTATCATGCAACTTAAATACTAGCCACATATTTAAAGGTTCCATCCCTTGGTATAACACAAATTCTAGCTAATAAGGCTCCATCATAAGCACTTATACAAAAATAAGTGGTAGGAAATGTGACCCCCAAAGGGTGGTCGATAAGACTTTACCTTCAGGTCAAGCAAAGACACATAGAAAGAGAATATTCTTGTTTATTGTGCTATCATTTTTTCATCAAATGTAGTGACAATCACTAGCTAAGCATGAAAAAGATAGTGAAATTGATATTGTTTCAAAATAAATTGAGATTCCTTAGGTTTTTCCACCATTGCATACTCTTCTTTTCCTTTTCCTTGCTGCTTGTCAATTCTTTCCCAAATCGCTCCCCTCTTTTCTTCCATCACTATCTATTCTAAAATGGTAACCACATTTTCTTGCATGGGGCTAG
Organism: Sequoia sempervirens; assembly: GCA_007258455.2. Taxonomy (NCBI): domain Eukaryota; kingdom Viridiplantae; phylum Streptophyta; class Pinopsida; order Cupressales; family Cupressaceae; genus Sequoia; species Sequoia sempervirens. The sequence continues at coordinate 11,778,607 of VDFB02271358.1, forward strand.
GTGCTACCATTATGTCTTTTCCTACCATAGCTGGCAACCTCTAATTTTGAATTTTTCCTTTATGATTTTGGCTTGGGCCACATCCATCGTAGATTTCCCTTAATATTTTTCATTGATTTTGACAATTTGATTAGAATATATTGGTTATCAACTTTGAATTCAATATGAATTTTAATATATATATGTATGTATGTATATTTATGTATATATAGAAATATGTAATATATATATATACATATATTTACATTTCTATATATGTTTAAATGATTTCATTCACATTTACCTATATTCTAATAATGTACCTACATATATTTATATCTATATATATGTATGTATTCATATTTATTTTACATACATGTATGTATATGCATATATTTATATATGCATCCATGTATAAGTTTGTTTGTGTGTAATGGCTTATAAGTTCCATACACTATCATTTAAAGCAAGGAACTTGAATTTTTTATTTTGAGAATCTATATATAAATATATATACTAACGAAAAATAAATTCTTTGCAATACTTAGTTTCATTTTCTTCAAAACATAGAGTTTAAGTAGAAAATTTTTAATCTACAAACCATTAATTTCAAGAACAAAGAAAATTCGAGTTAGGAAATTTCATTCTCTTATATATGAAAATTAATTCAAATGTAAGTCATCATGCCATTTGTGGTGTGTGCAGCAAGAGTCCAAGTGGCTTACCATTTGATCCAGCTAAACAATCATGCTTCAACCATGTTCTCGTCCTTCAACTTGTCACCCTACAACCACACACACTTGCACTTACAAATTGATTAGTAATGCTCAATTCTTGTTAACATATAAAATAATCTTCAAACGTTCACAAAGTCAACATCAGTCAACTTATTTCATTCAATTTTTGAATATTCCAAAATCTCTATTTAATATTTAATTGAATTTATTCAATATTTGAATTTACCATATTATTACAAATGTGCAATAAAATTGGGTTATAATGTATTTCCCCTCTTGGAAGAGACATTGTCCTAATGTCTAGTAAGTTGAATAAAAGAACATCATATCAAATTTTGATTATTCATGTCTATTTCAACATCACATGAAAAAGATATTTCTATTTCCACATCACATCAAAAATATATGTCTATTTCAACATCACATCAAAAATATATGTCTATTTCAACATCAAATAAAAATTTTATGTCTATTTCAACATTAGAATTTTAAAGCATGAAATATCATAGTATCTCAATCCAAAAAAAATCAAAAAAAAATATTGAGTTTCTTTTTCAAGAAAGAAAATGTGGAAAGGAGCATTCTATTTCTTCCACATCTTCCCAAGTCACATTGTCCTCTAAGTACTGGTTCCATTAGACCATAAATTGAGCAATATCTCTACTCCACAACTTAATGTTGCATCTAATTAGGATTCTAATGGGCCCCACTAGCACAACTCCTGGATCCTATACCTGCAAGGATTGCCAAACAAGTACATGAGTCACATTAGGATGATATGGATTAAGCAAGGAAACATGAAACACATTATGAAGTTGAGCCAATGTAGGTGGTAGAGCTAGTCTATAAGAAAATAGGTTAATCACTTCCAAGACTTCAAACAATCTCACATATCTTGGGGCCAACTTGGAAGACTTTCCAAAAGCAATAGAGATTTTATGAGGTTCAACTATCAAGAAAAAATTGTCCCTTGTTGCTAACTGTCTAAGGGTTTAGTTCTTGTAGGCATAACTCTTATGTTAGCCAGTTGCCTCTTTCAATCTACTAATAATGGCCCTCATTTTTTCTTCTATTTCCTTAAGCATTTCAAGTCCTATTATGATCTTGTCCTCCAATTTATCCCAACTGATGGGGGTACAACACTTCTGCCCACACAAGGCTTTGAATGGTGCCATGCCTAAGGATGTATGATGGGAGTTGATGTAAGAAAACTATACCAAAGGAAAATATTCTTCCCACCTACACTGTTGGTCCATACAACACATTTGGAGGTCTTCAACTACTTGATTTACCCTCTCTATCTTCTCGTGAGTGTAAGGATGATAAGTTCAGCTGAAATTCAATTTAGTCCCCAATAGCACATTAAATTTCATCCAAAACCTTGAGGTCATCCATGTGTCCCTATAAGAAATGATAGTCTTTGGCACTCCATGTAAGAGGAAAATATCTTGGAAAAAATTATTGGCCAGGATCAACGTTCGATCCTTAAGGTTTTGTAGAATGAAGTGTCCAACCTTAGTCAACTTATCAATCACAACCAAGATAACATCATGCTTATTCTTGCTCAATGGAAACCCCTATACAAAATCCATACTTATCACCTACCATTTATACTCAGGTATTTCATGATGATATAATAACCCAACTGGATGTGCATGCTTAGCCTTTACTTTCTAGCACTCCAAGCATCTAGCTACATACTCCACTACATCCTTCTTGATTTTAGGTGAAAAATATAGTCTTTAGCTCTACAATCATCTTGGATACTCTAGGGTTTTTATAATATGGTGCATTGTGAACTTATAAAACCAACTTTCAAAGCTCTCTAGAGTCAGGAATATAAATTCTTCTCTGGTATCTCAAAATACCATCTGGTTCGATGTCATACCCATCAAATCGATGATCTGAAGGATTTTCTACTCTAAGGGAACTCTTCACTCTCACATAGTGTTCATTCCCTGGAAGATTTTGAATTACATGTTGTCTCAAGTTAGACCTTGTTCTAGGTGGATCTAGGAAACTTGAAAATTCACACTCTCAATATTTGACAAAAAAAAAGCTTCATCACATAGAGCTCGCTGACACAGTCCTGATGCAACTTGAATGGGCTCAACAGGAGTCCATACATGTAGAAGTTATGCATAGTCAAAGGTTTGGTAAAATAGGAGAATTAGGGGGCTAGTTAAAGGGAAGAAAAGTGATCATCTCAAAATGAGGCAAGAAAAGACATGAAGTTGTAGAGCTCATAACCATAATTCTAAGACCATTTGTTTCATCAGAAATGGAGCCTGTATGACAAAGTTATGCCAAGTCAAAGTTTCATTCAAAATGGGTTGACAATGATGACATCACATGTTGACATGGTACACACAGTGGTAGTGTTGACATGGTAGATCCATAGATCAACACATGGTAGGTGATGTGGTGTTTGAGGAACTGATGATGTGGCGTGGATGAATCATGGTGAGACACATGTCACTATGTAAGAAAATAGAAAGGTGCCACATGGACCAATGAAATGGTGCCACGTGGCACCCTGTGGCATGCTCCGGTCAGATATATGTTGGAACAAAAAGTGGTTGGGAAGGCTCGAACTTGAGACCTCCCATCTCCTATTTTTAATCTTCAGCACTAAGCCATCCTTTATTTTTGGGATGTGTTAGGATTCATTTCCTATTTAATGAGTATTCAAGCCAAAATTAAAGGGGAGGTGGTTTGAACCTCCAACCTCCCCTCTCCCAACAAAATACTTTAAAAACACACCAAGTGCATATGGTTGAGAGTATTTTGGTAGAAATATCTTTTAAACAATAGTCAAAGCCCAAAGCTTCCATTTAAACCCCCTTAAAATATATTAATAAATCCCTTAAACTTATAATAGCCCAAATGAATTATTTTAAAGGGCTTAAATAATATTTAAAATGATATTCAAAAAATAATTAATTATTTTAAAGGAGTTAAATAATTTAATGAGATTTTAAAGTTGATTTTTATATGTAAAAAGGGGGATTTTCAAATATTATGTGTTGTAAATGGGAGATATTGGAGATATGGATATATTTGGAAAATAATATGGTTTTAGCCCCTATTAGAAAATAAATTGGTATAGAAAGGGGATGTTTTGGCCTTGAAATTAATCAAGTTTACTGGGAGAAATAGTTCCAATGTGAGAATACTTGGAGGAGAAGAATTAGAAGGTGTTATTATACACCAAAATTGTAAAATTGAGAGAGATTGTGAGGAATTTTGTGAAGGTTTTGAAGCTTGAATATTGTAAGAAGGCATTTTCATTGCTTGGTGATATTCAATAAAGCGGTCCAACGTTGAGAAGTAGACCAAGAGATGTAGTCCTGATTAGATGAACTCCATTATCAACTTGCATCTGATACTTCTATCTTCTATCTTATTATTCTTCTGTGATAGATTTTGGGAATCGAGATGTTTTCTCTTACACTTCTAGGGTTTTTCACCTAAAAGGAGAGGGATCTAGGCCCAAAATGCTTATGTAACACTCAAATTAGGATGTGTGCAATGTGATATGATATAAATAAACTTGAATAAATGCAATTCACTAACTAAAATGAACTAAAATGAAAGCAAAGCTAAGATTTGTCTTATTTGAAAACACAATGTGTTAAGCAAAAAAATTGAAAATGATGAATGAAATGCAATTTTTCACTAAATAGAAGGCTATTTCTCAGAATGTGTGTACCTAGAAGACTGTGGAGGACTGAATGATAATTTGAAACACTAGTGAAATTTGTCTTGGGCTGACTAGGACTCATTCCCTGATCTATATACGGATCTAGACTAGATTGCAGTATTAAATGCTTGATTTCAACAACTTTGCGGAATTACTAATTCATGCATACATTATCATAATTATGCATTAAAAACTAAAACTTAAAGTGACAAATCAAAACATAAGAGAGAGGAGAGAAGAAGTGCAAACAAATTGGTAACGGAGTTCGTCACAAATGTGACTACGTCTCCGGGTCCACTCCAATAGAGAGACCGATCCGATTAACTCCAAAATCAATTACAAATGATGCACCAAGACCATCAGTTCGGCAACATAACAAGGCTCCAACGTACAAAAGTGGCTTGAAAAAATCTCCAGCACCTCTCTTTTGTGTCACCTTAGCTCCAAGACCTCATCACCTGGAAAAAACTGATTAACTCCTAAGAGCATACCCCCCTCATTTTATACATACAATTAGCCTAATTAGGCTCAACAAATGAAATAAATGAATAAATCCCCTTCAACAATTCGTATACTGAATCACTTGTCTTCTATATCCTTTTGGTTTAGGAAGTTGAGGTGGGTGGTGTTTGTTTTTGGCCTTATTAGACATTTGCTATACATTCGGCCAACAAGCACTCAACAAAATTAAACAGACTCCTTGTACATCCAAAGACCGTTTGGTGGTCTATTGGCAATGTAGCCTTTTGGGAGCCGCGTGGTCACGGGTTCAAACCCTGACGGCCACATTTTATACCAAACTCCGAACAGTTTAAACAACAAAACAAAACTATTGTCTTTACTTATTGAATGCACGCGGACGGTGCAACGGTGGCTATACCGGCTTATATGGGGAACGTTACGGGTTCGAATATGTAACAACGTTTTTGTTAAAACAAACAAACCAAACAATCGACGCCACTAGGACACGTGTCCTCCTCTAATTCGCTGTCGAAGCCACCTGTGTGCCCATGTGTATAACGACCGGCCCACGTGGTAGAATGTTATTCCCTGTCGAGGCTGACGTGGATGTCACTCTTCCTACCATGTGTCCAATATTGGTTGCTGTCGACGACACGTCATCGCGCACCTGTCCACCACCTGGATGCCACGTCAACTCTGACGTGGATGCCGATTGTGATGCCATGTCATGTACAATCTGCCAACTCACCATGCCACAGGAAAGTACAGATGCCACGTCATTGTACAGACATGACATGTGTCAACACTTGGTTGGTCCATATCGGATTCCGTACCATGTGCTGACGTCATCATTGTGCCTTCTAGTCACCAAGTCAACCGAGAGCTTTGACCGCTGATAACTCTCGCATACGATGTTGTATTTCAACGAAACGAGTTGCGTTGGAAATCTTGCGATGAGCTCTGCACGATGATGCAAACTTTGACAACTTTTGACGACATCATTTTTTTGCTTTCTGGATGCCCCCTGATCCCAGTTTGACTCGAGGTTTGACTAGCCATAACTTGCACAAACGAACTCCTTTTCACTCCGTTCAAGTTGCGTTGGAATCAGGACGTCGAGCACTTTTTGATGGTGCAGATTTTGGAGAGAAATGAGATACTTCAATTTTCACTGAAAATATCCACCGGATCATTCCCCACCTTGGGAAAATCAGTCCCAGATTAGGACTTTTCTACACCAAACTTGCTTTCTAATAGTTGGGGATCTGAAACAACATCTAACTCAATTCTACACCTTAGGTGGGACTCATTCACCAAGCATGGTGAATCAATCCTCTTTCTAATTTTTGCAAACTCAAAACTCAAACCTGTACCTTAACACCTTCACAACAAATTTTGATAGAAACTCAATTCCAGATCTCAAGAATTTCCTACAAAATGGCTTAAAAGAGTCGGTCTAATGGGGGGTTTATATTAGTCAAACCCCTAGGTAAGTAATTAAGCCTTGAGTAGAGAAAAATCTACATAAACCCTAGCCTTAGATGTGTTAAATACTAGAAAAAGTTGAATCATGACAAAAAACCCTATTTTATTGCTCTAGAATAAGATATGTAAGAATGATTGAAAGGATGCAAGATATCTAGCCTAGAAACCTTACAACATATGAAGCATGGATAAGAAATGACATACAAATGCTAAATAATCATAATGCAAACCTTAGTCTGAAGATAGAGTAATAATGGAAGACATAATCAATAAGAAACCAAGTCCTTAAGCATGATTTGATGGCTAATTGCACATCTTCACCCTAGATCTCTTCATGATTCACCATAGGAATCCATCATCAACCCTTTACAATGTACGATATAGAAAAGATTAGTGATCTTCAAGACCTACAAAAATCCTAGTTTGTTGTCCTAAAACTTTAACTTTTTCTTATGAAACTTGTTGTAAAATGCTTTTCGCTCTTGAGATGATGAAAAATGATCAAAATGTTGTAGAAAAAGAATAGAAATGTGTATTTATAGGCAACAACATCTTATTTTCCCATTAATTACACCTAAGAGGCCGACATTCACTAGAAATAAAAGTTAAATTGATTAAATTCCTGCTTAAATTTGAACTTTCCCTTAATGGGGACTCATTCATCACCCTTGACGAATGGGTCCCACCAGAGGGGACTCATTCACCCAAGGTGGCGAATGGGTCCCACTACTACTATTTGAAAGTGGGTTGTCGGGGTATGATTATATTAAATGATGTTTATCAGGTTTTATGTCATTTCACATGTGAAACAGGCCTCTAGATCAAAATTAATAGGTCTAAGGGACCTATACTTGTTATTTTGAAGGGGAAATAATGTGAAGGGGTCAAAAGTGGGTCTAATTATGCATGAAATTGTCTCTTTTCTCAAGAGTGTCTAATTTTGTATGGTACATTTATCCCCCACTTTAGCACCCATATGACTTTATGTGCATATGTAAGCTAAAGGAATCTATATGATGCACCTTACTATATAAAAGGATACTCATTCAAAAGATGAGAGAACAAAGCCCCCAATGTAGTTATCATTAAACCACAACATTAGGAACCACATCTTGCAGCACACACTCATTAATTGTCCAAAACTCCTCTTATCTAACTCCTAGGAATTCAATATAAGGGTAGATGTATGCCCCCTCTTGATTTTGCTTGCTTTACAGAGGTGGAATCAAGGTATAAATCTAGCCATGTTGAAGAAGAAACAACATATTGTAGGGAATTTCCAAGTATCATGCCACATACCGATAGGTAAATGAGGATGTCAAGTGTAAAATCATGATTCCAATGCATCATATGACATAGAAAATGGATTACCCTAGCACCTTTTATGTTAAGTTTAAGAAAGGCTATATTATAAGTTTGTTGAAAAAGATTATAACATTAGGTGAAAATGTGAGAGTAAAAGGAGGTGAAAAGTAAGTAAAAGAAATGGATGAAAGTAATTTTTCACTTACTATTCATTTTACCTTCATTGTAGCTTGAGAGTGATGACTAGGAGAAGAAGAAGTCAAGTAGATGAGAATACACACCTTCGCGACTAGATGATCTTCGTGAGCAGGTAGCACACAATGAGTTGTATCATGAGGTGAGTCAATTTTGTAACTTTCATTATATGTTTTGATGATATTGTAATAATTTTTATTCAAGGATAGGTTAATTTATGCTTCATGGAAATTTTTTTGCAAAGTGTCCCTTTTGTTCACAAAGTGTCTCGTTTCTTCGTGAAGTGTCATATTTCTTCGCGAAGTGTCCCTGTTTCTTTGCAAAATACTCAAAAAGGGTTCTAAAATGTCTAGGGCCATTTTAAAAGCACACTAGATTGACTTTAGCACACTTTCTTGATGAATAATTTGAAAATTGAAGATATTAAATGAAATTTAGAGCATCTTATGATGATTTTGATAGGTTCTTGCTTGGTCGCTAAAACAGCTAGGGGGAAGAGAGCTATCATTTTTGAGAGATCTATCACTAGCGCTATTAGTGATAGAGACAAAGTATTTGCAGCTAGTGGGTATTTATTGGGCATACATGATGCAACCTAGGAGATACCATGACAACATGTTGATGACTTTGTGTGAGCATTGGGACGTAGATATTTGTACCTTTCATCTTCCCATTGGGGAAATGACGATCACACTCAAGGATGTATATCACATTCCCTGAGTTCCTATTTGATGAGAGTGAGTGTATTTATGGGGGGATCGATCATTCTATGTGAAGAAGAGAGATATGAAGTACTCCCTAGGAGAATCAATACTTGATGAGAGGGTTAGAGGACATATTGAGTTACTTATGTTGCCATACTCATGAGCTCCTATGGTGAGATCGATTTTGATGCACATAGTGGCACTAGTACTTAATCCAAATGGACGAACAACACACTAGATGGTGGAATGGTACACCTGGTATAAGGGATGTATGATCGGCGAACATTCTATGCATGGGGTCATTGTATTATGGTGCATTTGTACTATGATTTGGGGAGATTTGTATATCGATAGATTGACAGTATGGTCCATTGTATGCTTCTATAAGTGTGGTGCCTTGAGCATATCACATGTACTAGGCCTATTGGATATCCATGTAGTATAACAGTAGAGTACCCAAGAGCATTTGACTACCCTTTGTGACGGTTATGGCAATATGGGGATTTATAGTTTTGGAGGGTGAGATTCGATCGATTGGAGGAGGATGAGATCTTATGGAAACCTTATCTACTCACTCTTCAGTTGCCAGATCTCACCGGGTAGCTACAGAGGATGTAGCTGGATAGATTTCTTGTAGGGAGAGATGACTATGTCATATGACCATTCTATTATGGATGAGTCATGCAATAGTTTGGACAGATTCAGACACCATCTAGGGCATGCCCCTTCATTAGACAATTAGTGCAGATCGCCTAAAGGCCAGGGGATACTATTTGGCTGACTATAGATCATGTTTGTGAGTGTGATTTCAATGATTCAAATCACAACTAGCCATCAATATTTAACACTAATGATGTTGGTAGCTCAGCTGAGTTTGAGGAGTGGTGGGTATATGCACAACCAACTCCTATGTTTCCCATGGATTTCCCCTAGGTGATGTAGAGGAAATAGCAGATGAGGGTGATGAACCAGAGGAGGGAGAAGAGGAGGTAGGATATAGGACAACAAATATTTTTACGGATGTGATCGATGAGGAGTACCACTCTAATGCTAATCCTAATTATGAGGACCAAGATGGAGGAGAGGATGATGAGGATGAGGAGTATTATAAGGAGGATTATTATTACAAGGAGGAGCCACCCCTCAATGAGGGTGATGAGGTAGCTATTAAGGATTAGTATGAGTATGGAGAATCTTCACATACTTATAGGACCAGATCACAAGTAGTAGCTATAGTAGACATCAACATATAGAGTCAGAGAGAGGCTAGCACATCCTTCATGCCCCCTAGAGATGAGGAGGTGGATATTCCTCATGCATCTAGAGACATAGGTGATAGCATTTGATTTTATGCATGTCCTATAGTAATTTATACATAATTTTATATGTATATATATCATGATGATGTGTTATTGATTGTGTACATGATCTATCTTGTAGGAGCTACAAGATACTAGCAAGATTTCTATCATTAGGCAGCCACAGAGATAGTTCCATCATCCCTTGAGGAGGATGCAATAGATCCTGACTATGTGCCCCTACGAATTGTGGAGGAGGAGCTAGAGTCACTTAGACCATTCACAAGGAGGTGAATCTATCAAGATGAGAGTGCACTATAGATAGTACAAACATTAGTAGAGGTAGGGACACTACATGTAGAGCTAGCTCAAGCACGAGAGAAGAGATACCATATTTTGGGAACTGAGATGCTTGCTCATACACTTCTAATGTTTTTCACCTAAAAGGAGAGAGATCTAGGCCCAAAATGCTTTCGTAACACTCAAATTAAGAGGTATGCAATGTGATATGATAGAAATGACCTTTAATAAATGAAATTGAATGATTAAAATGAAATAAAATGAAAGCAAAACTAAGATTTATGTCTTCTTTGAAAACACAGCGTGTTATACAAAAAGATTGAAAATGATGAATAAATGCAATTTTTCACTAAACTGAAGGCTATTTCTTAGAATGTGTGTTCTTGGAAGACTATGGAGGAATGAATGAAAATCTAAAAAGCTGATGAAATTTCAACTTGGGCTAACTGGGACTCATTTGCCACCTTGGACAAATCAGTCCTAGATCAAGACTTTTTGCAGAAAACCTACTTTCTGATAGTTGGGGATCTGAAACAACATCTGACTCAATTCTTCACCTTACATGGGACTCATTCACCAAACATGGTGAATCAGTACTCTTTCTAATTTTTGTAGACTCAAAACTCATACTTGCACCTTAACACCTGCACAACAAATTCTGACGGAAACGTAATTCTAGGTCTCAAAAAATTCCTTCAAAATGGCTTCAAAGAGTTGGTCCAATGGGGGATTTTCCTTATTCAAACCCCTAGGTAGATAATTAAACCTTGAATATAGAAAAATCTACATAAACCCTAGCCTTAGATTTGTTAAAGACTAGAAAAAGTTGAATCATGACAAAAAACCCTATTCTATTGCTCTAGAATAAGGTATGCAAGAATGATTGAAAGGATGCAGGATCTCTAACCTAGAAACTTTACAACACATGAAACATGGATAAGAAATGACATGCAAATTCTAATTAAATGCAATGCAAACCTTAGTTTGAAGATGGAATCAATAGGAAACCAAGTCCTTAGGCATGATTTTATGGCTAGTTGTACCTCTTCACCCTAGATTTCTTCAAGATTCACCATAGGCATCCATCATCAACCCTTTACAATGTTGGATCTAGACAAGATTAGTGAGCTTCAAGACCTACAAAAATCTTAGTTTGATGTCCTAAGACTTTAACTTTTTCATATGAAACTTGTAAAGTTATTTTTGCTCTTGAGATGATGTAAAAAGATTGAAAGGTTGTATAAAATGAATTGAAATGTGTATTTATAGGAAACATCTTATTTTCCCATTAATTAGACCTAAGAGGTTGACATTCACCAGAAATAAAATTTAAACTGATTAAATTTTCACTTAAATTTGAACTTTCCTAGAAAGGGTACTCATTCACCACCCTTGGTGAATGGGTCCCACCAGAGGGGACTCATTCACCCAAGGTGGTGAATGGGCCCCACTACTACTATTTGAAAGTGGGTTGTTAGAGTATGATGATATTAAATGTTGTTTGTCGGGTTTTATGTGATTTCACATGTGAAACAGGCTTCTAGATCAAAATTAATAGTTCTAAGGGGCCTATAAATGTTGTTTGGAAGGGGAAATGATGTGAAAGGGTCAAAAGTGGGTCTAATTATCCATGAAATTTTCTCTTTTCTCAAGAGGGTCAAATTTTCTATAGCACATATTCTATCTCCTATTGTACATTCTCTCTAATTTCATTTTCATTTATTTTTCAATTTAGTATTTGATTTATAATTACAACATTTTAGTAATTAGTAATTTCATTAGTTTATGTAAAAGTGAACCTAGTCTACAATTTCAACGTTTAAACAACATATTCACACAATTATGTCTGGATAGGGAATAATTGTAATAAAGGTTAAACACATTAGAATTTTTAAACCTCCAATAAAAAATCAAACCTTGTTGAGATCATGGCTTCCATATGCATTCATCTACTACGAGCATCATCCAATTTATTCTCTTTCCCTTTTATATCTTCAATTCCAAAGTCATACTCATTAAGGAATTCCAGCAAGCTTCTTTGTCATGCACTAAGGTTTGGCTGGGTAAATATGCATCTCAATACTAAGTGGTTTGTCTTGAGATCAAATGGTTTTACCAAAAGATAATGCCTCCACATATGTAAGGCATGAACTATGGATGCCAATTCTAAATCATGAGGTGCGTATTTCACTTAGTGTTGCTTGAGGTTCCTTGATTCATATGCTAGCACTTATCCATCCTGCATTACTACTACTCCCAATCCCTCTCCTAAAGTATCTATGATTACTCTAAATCTTCCATTAGGATCAGGGATAGCTAGCACTAGTGCTATTGTGAGCCTCTCCTTAAGGACTTGGAATGCTTACTTGTATTTTTTGGTCCATTCAAACTATGTTCCCTTCCTTTGGAATGAGGTAATAGGAGATGCAATCTAGGAGAACCCTTGCACAAAATTCCTATAGTATCCTACAAGTCCCATGAAGCTATAGACTTACAACACATTCTAAGGCACTATCCATTCCATTATCACCTTGATCTTCTCATGGTCTAAAAAGACTCCTTCAGTTGAAATTAGATGGCCCAAATAGTGCACTCTATCCTAATAGAATGAACACTTGGACAACTTCCCAAAGAGTTTCCTTTCTCTCAATCACTAAAAAGCTATCCTTAAATTTCTGTCATGCTCTTCGATAGTCTTTGAGTAGATTAAAATTTTGTCAATAAAGATTAGAACAAATTCATCCGTGCAGTCTTTGAATACACTATTCATAAGGTTCATAAAGGTTGATGGTGTATTAGTTAAACTCAAAGGTACCAATGTGAACTCGCAATCTCCATACCGAGTACTAAATGCATTCTTTGGAATGTCTTCTTCCTTAATTATGAATTGATGGTACCTTGACCTTAGATCAATTTTGGAGAACACTGTTGCTCCCTTCATTTGTTCAAATAGTTCATCAATCCTCATAAGTGGATACCAATTCTTGATTGTAACCTTGTTCTACATCAGATAATCTATACATAGACACAAAGTTCCATCGTTCCTTTTCACAAAAATAACTGGAACTACCCAAGGAGACACACTGGGTCTTATAATTCCCTTGTCCAAAAATTCCATTAACTAGGCCTTCAACTCATAGAGTTATGTGGTGGTCATTCAATAAGGCATGTTGGATTGAGGCTCAAATCCTAGAACTAGGTCTATAAGAAAATAAAATTCCCACTTTAGAGGCAACTCCATAAGTTCATCAAGGAGTATTTTATGGAACTCCTTGAGAATAGGATATTTATCTAAATATGACTTCTTGCTATTAGGATTATTAACATGCACTACATAAATTGCACACCCCTTTTGATGAGCCTTCTTGAGATGTATTGTAGAAATTTTTCTAAGCTCTAAGCATCTTTTCATTCCACAAACCTTAATTGGGTTTCCATAATCATCTAGATAGTTGACCACCCTATCCTCATAGTTCACTATAGCCTTATGCTTAGTTAACCAAGTTATTCCCAAAATTACATCATATGAGCCTAAGGGTACCACATACAAGTTGACCTGAGTTTGATAGGTTGGAAGCTCTAACTCACTACAAAAGAGACATGTATCTACCCTCTACTCTACTCGATTTCCATATTGGAATGTCCACTAATTTTCCATGTATCTGGGTATAGTGGTTATCTTGGATATTATTCTGGGATCTATAAAACATTTAGTAGCTCTAGAATCAATTAAGATAGAGACATATTGGCCATAGAGCTTAGCCATTATTTGAATGAGAAAATCCTAATACTCTACCCATTTGTTGTCCACTGCAATGTGGATCTGGTGATATTGAGGCTATTGGTAGCTTCCTTCCTTTTGCAACTTTGAATTTTGAGGAAAATTTTAGGCACAATGGTTGCCTCCACAAGTATAACTTCCATCATTAGCCCCTTTACAACGTCCTAGCTTGTCCTATCTAAAGTTTTTTTGCTTATGGTCATGCTTAACCTTACCCTTGTTTGTGTTCTTGTTCTTTCCACCATTACCATATTCACCCTTCTCCTACAATTCACTTCCTCTCTTGAGATTACGGATCTAATGGCTCTTGTCTCCCTTATGAAATTTATTCTTATACCATGACATATAATTTGAATTTTTGTGAAGATTTGATAGCCATTGTAGCTTTTGTTCCTATTTGGTGGCTTTTTGGAAGACTTCATTCATGGTTTGAGGTTCATGCATATCCACTTCAGCTCCTATGTGAGGTCTGAGTGCCAATATAAATTTCTAGATACAAAACTATTCATCTCCCTAATACTGGGGCACATACTTCAACAAGTTGGTGAGATTTTCCTAATACTGAATCACAGTTATATTTCCCTAGGTTAAAATCTGAAATTTTGTCACTTTCTTGTCAAAGAAAAGTTGTGGTAACCATATCTTCTTGAAAGCTTTGAGTAATATTTCAAAATTGATCTCAATAGGTTGCAGATTTTTTTCTGATTTCTCATTATCCCACCATATTGTTGCTTCACCTAAGAGTTGATAAGTAGCCCATTCCTCCTTAGTCTGTTTAGAAAGGTTATAGAGCCCAAATTATTTTTTTATTTCTATAATCCAAGCCTCAGCTACTGCTTCGATAACCTTACCATCGAACTTGGGGAGAGGTACTCTTTTTAGGTCTTTCCCAATCTCTTCCTCAATTTGACTTTGTGGACTTGCCCTTGAACCACCGTCTCCTTGATTGACTTTTCCATTCCTACTGTCCTCGTCCTCACTAGCTAGTAATATCTCTTGCTCTATATGATCCATTCAAGACTCTTATCAATTTAAAAGATCTAGGATTTGCTCCAGTCTCTTATTTGTTTTGTTATCATAACCACTACCACCCATGTCTTACTTTGTGGTCATCATGTTGTCCCACACTTATCCTACAAAAAAATCACGTTTATCACATCTCAAAACAATCTTCTATGAATAAATTTTTTTAGGCTACATCACATAATTTTCATATGCATACATCCCGCAATATAGAATACATACACATTCATGCATAATACACACATTTTAGAGTCTCTCTTTGAACAAACCAAAAAATATTATCTGATTTTATTTAAGGTGAGTCAATAGACCCTTATTTCCAATAGGCTTCTTGTTACATCAATCTAATTTATTGGTATCAAAAAGAGGACATTCCTTTGGGTCATCATCTAAGTTTACTTCAGACTTTAAAAAAGAGGATGGTTGGGAACATAGGCTCTCCTTTCCCTCTTTAGTCAATGAGGGTACATTGGGTGCACACCCTAGAGGCCAATCCCAGATTGTGGAGATCTTTTTGATCTTATGTGTTTTCTTCTCCTCAATCTTCAAGCATCTCTCTAGCTTGAGTCATGTAAGATCCTAAGCTAGAGTTTCATCATTAGGAATTTTTGATTGAACCTCCATCTTGGCATTTCCTTCCTCTACATTATTCTTACGTGAGGTTCTAACATTTTTCTAATTCCTTCATCCTACCTTTGACCTTGATATTCCTACATTCAATTTAGGTTGGATCAATTCTCAGGACATCCAAATTTTAGGTCAAGGGTCAACTACCCCTAGTCAATTATGCTAGACTAAAAAGTACTAGAGTGAAACCATAAGCTCTAATACCAAATGTAATAACCCATTTAAAATTATTACTTAATTAATATTATTGTAAATGACACATGAATATAATAAAAAGTAAAAGACATAACTAGTGGCTCAATTCAATCATAGCTACATATGTCCATTTAAAATGACTCAAATTTGCATATATTCACTTCAAAAGTCAAATTAAAATATGAGGTTTGACTTTGCTCCTATGAACCTACATCCTATACCTACAAGAGCACAACAAATGAACATATCAATAAGATCAAATGTAAGTTAGAATAGAGGTTCCCCATAAAATCCATTTAACCATATTAAAAGTAGAAATAAAACAATAACACAATGAAAAAAGATTAAAATAAGCTAAATCCTATTGAGAATATGCAAACTCTTGATCTTATGGGGGAGTTGGTGCCAATTTGATGTGGAAATTGGCCCTTTCCCAACTCCTTTGCAAGATTTGATGATGAATGGTGATGGTGATCCACTTTGTTGATGAAAGATGAGAGCTCCAAGCTAAAAATCTGCAAAAACCTAGCTAAGAATTCAATGGTGATGGATGAAAAATGGCTAAATATTTTAGCATAATAACTTTGCATTATTTGTGGATGATAAAATGAGGATATGGGCTCTTTATTTAGAGAATTCCAAGATTGATGAATGTCCAAATTTGAGTAATGTGGGACTAACATTCATCCAATAGAAAGATGCCACTTTCCAACATGTGAATGGAGGAAGCTTGAGCACATTTTGATCAATGTGCAAGTTTGAAATTTGAATTTGATGAAATGAAATGTTTAAGGGGGATGAAAGATGAGTTAAATTCCAAGTGGGAGACATGTAAGAGACAATCTAAGAGCTTTAAATTTTTTGTTGGATGGACATGTCATTTTGTGGGGAGATTTCAAATTTGAGGAATATTCCATCTTTAATGCCTTTTTTGAATGAACATAGATGATTTATAAAACAATTAAATTGATTTTCATGTGCAAGTTGCAAAATCTAGACGATTTGACTGATTAGGATTAAATTAACCAGGATTTGATTAATTTAAGAGGAGATTAGGTGATTTTGACTATTTGATTTAGATTTGTGGGTTGAAATAAATCAAAAAGAGATGAAAATGATTAAGACCTAGTTAAATAAATATTTTGATTTATCTAACCAAAGGGGTTGATGTTATATTAAATTAGATAAATATTTGATTTCTTTTATTTAATTAGATGAACTTTAGAGATTTCATCAAATAATATGGATTATTTAATTAAATAAAGATAGGAAGATGAAATGAACTAGCTAATTACATAGAGACAATGATTTAATTAAATTGAGGGATTTATTTAATTAAAAGGGGAATTATGATGACCTTAATCAAACAAGGCTATTTGATTAAATGGTTAGACACAGGGATGGTTCAGGATGAAGTGATGTTAGTAGATCAGGATTAAGTGTGCAATATCAATCTGTATATTTTCGATGTCTACATTTTACCCTTCTTTGAAGTGATGCACTTGTTGCATTGGTTGAAAGAATAACCTTGCCATGATCAAAACTCAAAATTTCTCTATTTTTTTTGGATGCCCCATTGCTGCCCTAGCGAGTGAAGAATTACGCCAGTATACTGGCCCCTTGAGAGATCGGGCAAAGAGGTTTGATTTGAGGATCGATCTCTCGATAAAGAGGTTCAAGATTAGTTCAACTTTAATATTTGATGTAGACAATCATCAGCCATGGGTAGCCTCATGCCTATTTTGATATATTACACCCACTTGATCTTGATTTGCACCATGACAGTGAATTATTGATGATGAGATGATTATGATGTTTATATGTAATGGATGATATGATGATGCATGGATAATTATGAAAATAGATGATAAATGTATGGTTTATGAGGTGTTTAGAATAACTAATCTAGATCATGCAATGATAGGGATGAATGCATGTGGTATGATTAATGCTTTCTATATGATATGATATTCATTATGCAGTATGCTAATGGTTTGTGGATGCAAGATGGATGCATTAGTGATGATTTATGATTAACTTTCATGGTACCATCTTAGCATGAAAAGAAAGAGATAGAGGAAAACAAGAGATTCCAACAAGATATGAGATGATGATTACTTGCCGAGGAGTTGGGATTTTCAAAGGGCCAATTACCTTATGTTTGATAACACATACATGCATGATGCATTAAGGTATAATGAACCAGGATGGTGTTGTACCTAATGCGGTGGAATTTGACTCAACAAATAGATAGGAGTATTCTTGTTCACACTTGACATACGAAAACCTTCCTAGGACATACCTAACAAAGCAAGTATTAGCCAAGTTATATTACAAGAACGTCCAACAAGAAAAGTAGATAAGAAGATAATAATCGTTGCCCCATTCCTATCTCTCTAAATCCCTTCATTGGGGACATCATTGAGAGGTCCTTGGAATGAGCACAATAAGATAAATCAAAAGAAAAGATCTAGTAAACAAACAAGTCAATGTTCTTCATACCTATAGCTAAAGGGATGTGTTTTTTTTAGGATAAGTACCCAAAGTGATATCCAAAATGATGCCAAGTGTTGGAACGATATATCCTAGGACATGCATTGTATAGGATGATGATGGGTTGAGAAGTTGTTTGATAAGTTGTTGATATAAGGTTGTCTTACATGTTTGAAAATGATCAAGAGTTTGATTTTGCATTTAAAAGTTTGTTGCTTCAATTTTGATTTTGTGTTTGAAGTTTTCTTTTGTTGATTGATGTGATTTGTTTCTATTTGTATTGCCAAAGGATGAAGGTGATGCTCAGTTTATTATGGACGATTGATTTTTTTGAGTGAAAGCGAGATGAGATGGATGGATATTTTCAAATATTTAGATGTTTTTGACATTTTTTGGAATGTTTTTAGGTTGTTTTTGGTATTTTCAATATTTTAAAAATGTTTTGATTTTTGATTTTTTGAATGTTTTTGGATTTTGTGTTTTTTGAATTTTTTTTTGATTTTTTATGTTTTTCGTATGTTTTTGGATTTTGATGTCTCGGGGACTGATCAAACATTAGCCTTGCCTATGTTTAAGCTTAGAGACGATGTAGTTTGGATATCATGTTTTTGATGTTTTCTATTTTTTAAGTGTCTTTGGATTTTTTGCATGATTTTGATAATTTGGATATGGATATGTGTGATGATATTAGTGATTTGTTTTGGGATTTTGTTGAAAACCAAGCTAAGGCTGATTAATCAAATTGATGGATTGATGATGATGATAACATTGTTGAGGATACACAACAATGCAAGGATTTGATTGATCAGGATTGATGATGATAACATTTTTGAGGATGCACGACAATGTAAGGATTGATTGATCGAGATTGATGATGATAACATTGTTAAGGATGCACAACAATTCAAGGATAGTGTTAAGTAACACAATGATTGGGAATGATATCCTGAGATGATGATGGGTTGATTGGATTTGATTGATCAGGATTTTGAAGCTTGATTTGGAACAAAATTGTTTTGAATGATTTGATGTGACATTTGAATTGCAACTTAGATGCAACTGATAGTGATTACTTGGATTGATGTTTGATGAAAGATGAAGAATGATAAAGGACATGTTCTCATAAAAATATTCCATGGGATAGTGATTTAGATTTTGGATCACAAGTGCTTTGACCAAGTTTATTTCATGTTTTCCAATGTGTAGATCACTTCATAAGGAGGAGGATATAGATCAAGATTTATTCCCAAAGAAAGGTGCAAATATCTACCCCCCAAGTGTCTAGCAATGTATGGAATGTGATGGGTGGATGCTTGGATAAGTGTATGGATGGATGGATATGGAAAGCATGCCAAGAACTATCTTGCGATAAGATATAGTGTTCAAATAAAGAATTCTCATTTGGATAATGTTTCATGGCTCAAATAATGCTGGGTAGGATAGGATCAATGGAAATGACCCATGTCAAGATGTTTATCATAACAAAGTGAAAAGTGTGCCCCAAAATTTCATCAAGATCAAGATAACTTGGATGATGGATGCAGATGGATGAAAATGGATTGGATAAATGGTTCATAGATGAATGGATTTATTATGGATAAGATGGATGGGATGGTGGATTTATTACAGATGGGATGAGATGCTTCCACCTGAACTAGTGCACGTAGATGGTCGATTCTATTGGTGTAATTAACTATTTAATTACATCTTCATAAGTTTACTTATGCTTTTAATTAAGTGCTAGGTTGTATTTTCTTATCCTTATCTAATTGAGCTAACTTGTAGCTCAAGTTAGGTTTAGGGTTGTGCATGCTTGCCTTTTATAAGCAAGCCTTATCTTGTACTTTAGAATCAATTAATCATGAATCAATCTTGCATATTGATATAGCAAGCATTCTCACCATTCTCTCTCTTGTGGAAGTATTTTGGTCTAGCAACAATTTCTTGGTATTCTAACATGGTATCAAAGCTTCCAGGGTTGCATACTCCTTCTCAAATATGAGGGTTTTATTGTTGCCTTGAAGATTTTGCTGGGTGCAGATTAGGGTTTCAATAACCTCATGGTTGAGATCAGAAGGCTCTGCAGATGAATTTTGACTATAAATTCATCCATTTTGGGTAAAGTTGTTTTCGAAGCAAATTTTTTTTGCTGGAACAGCCTACCAGCGATATGATTTTCTCATTTTCGCAAAAAAAATATTTGGTAAAATATTTTCTACGAGTATTTGATAATTTTGGGGCAAAATTTTATTTAAATCAGTCCCAAATATTTTGTATTTTCGGGCACAATAAATCTGTGGGGTTTATGAAAAATACGGTAGGCATTTGCAGAATATTCCACTGTTAATTCGTCTGGGAATATTATACGTAGGCATTTCCATTATTGCAAGGTACATCGGCCTGAGCTCTTCAGTGGATGGTACCTGGAACCTTCCAAATCAGCGGTTAACAGCCTTTATCCCATCCGATCATCTGTGGATTTGTACATTATCGGTGGTACTATGTTTTCTTCCTCCTGGGTACGATCTTCGGCGCTATCTCTATCGGTACAAGGCTCCATTAGCACTTGCTATCATCGGCGACTGGGAGGTATTTTCCTTCATCGGCTAGAGATCCAGTCATTGGAGGGGTCATCAGATATCCTATTGCCGGTCTCCAACATCAGCACATCGGTAGGTACATTTCTCTGTGCATGCATTGACTTCAGATCTGGTCAATCTTCAACCTAGGTACATTGGCGTCCAGATCTATATCTAACTATTGGTCGCTATCACTGTGATTAGTACCTAGTACGAAATCATTTATATTCTAGAGGATTTCATAATAGTTTTTTTTAAATATCAAAAATTTTGTATGCCGATTGGTTTATTAAAACCTTCATTGTAGTGTCGATTATGTATCTTTTTTAAGCAATATTGCAGCCAAGGTCATATGAGCGACCGTAATTCAGCCCTTGGGTGATCATTTTTTGCACCGATTTAGTCTTTTTAGACTTTGTATTTGCCCCCATAGTGCCTTTTATAAGCCTTTTTTTCATTTTATCATAACTTTTGCATACAAAGGCAATTTTTCAGAAACGAGATATCGTCGGAAAGCTGGAAGAGTCAAATTTTCAGTGGTGTAGATATTTTGTAGGGATTTTGTAGTTTTGTGCCATATTTTCTAGGTTGAAGACAAATCTCCTTTTTTGGCTTTCGGAGCTCATATGTTTGTAAATGGGTGACTTAATTACTTTGGAGAAAGGGAACTATAGGAAATGGAGTAATTTAATACTCACTCATCTTAGTGAGAGGAATCTATTGTCTTACTTATTTGATAAAGTTCCTCGTCCTAGCACAACTATTGAGTATTGCATTTGGAAAGGCTTTAGGGCTAGAGTCTTTAAAGTTTATTTTGAAAATGTAAATGATGACATTTTGGAGACACTTATTCACTTCGAATGTACTCATGCTCTTTGGACTCACATTAGAGAGGTATATGGAGACCATGATTCTTCTCCATCTCTTGAAGCTCCTCTTTCCAACTCACATGTGCTTGTTCATTCTTCAGATTTGATAACCCATGCTTGTGATCCTTTGGACGAGATTGCAGATGCTTCAAAGGTTCTAGATTCTTCATCTTCTGTTGATGAGTCATTGAGTACTACCATTGATTCATTGCAATAGGTATCTGATAGTCTTCCTGATTGGGATTCTTATTTGACAGACATTGCTTCTTTGTTTGTGGAGTCTCACATTTCAGATTTGGAGGACCAATTTGAGAGTCTATCTCTCTTATTTGATGATAGTCATGGGTCCACTATTATCACTTCATGTTTGTCTATGGAGTTTGTTCAAGATCAGTTTCCATTGGTTCCTAGTTTGTCACAGTTTGTTGTGATTGGGCATGTACCTGATTGGATTGTGGCATCATCTTCATCATCCAAGAACTTGGCAACACATGAGCAGATTTCAGAGACACAATCTTCATACATATGGATTCCTCTTCCTACTTCCTATCTAGAATGGGAATCATTCTTGTAGTTGTACTTGGTGTATCTTCTTCCTAAGGGGAGAAACATTGTTTGTAGGCATTGGATTATGTTTTGTCTTTAGACTTTAACCATACTTGTAGGAGATCATACATCATGGGGGGGATATCTTATCTCCTTTATTCCCACTTATGGGGGGGTCATTTATTGTATATTCATGATGGATTTAGTCCTTGGGGGGTATCATTGAGTCCTCCATACATCATGTTTACATTCGTCATGCTTGTTTTTTGTTTTCTCTCTTTTGGAGAGGGGTTTTCTTCCCACTGGTTTTTCCCCTTTTCTCCTCTTTATGAGAGATTGCATTTCATTTGCATCTGTAAATGGGTACCTAACATGGCCTAGTTGTCGAGACCCATAGTAGTTTGCATTATAATCTTATCCCTAAGTTGCACTTATGGGGGGTTGTTGGTGTAATTAACTATTTAATTACATCTTGATAAGTTTACTTAGGCTTTTAATTAAGTGCTAGGTTGTATTTTCTTATCCTTATCTAATTGAGCTAACTTGTAGCTCAAGTTAGGTTTAGGGTTGTGCATGTTTACGTTTTATAAGCAAGCCTTATCTTGTACATTAGAATCAATTAATCATGAATCAATCTTGCATATTGATATAGCAAGCATTCTGGCCATTCTCTCTCTTGTGGAAGTATTTTGGTCTAGCAATAGTTTCCTAGTATTCTAACAGATTCTACTCATGACACTTGTTTACCAGGTTTTCATCATGGTCTTTCCCAAAGTTCCATTGTAGTGGTTTTCGATAGAGGACAATTTTTTTCTTTACTGTTTTCAATCCTTTTTTTGATTTTTTTTGGATTTTCAAGTTTTTTTGAGTTTTTTTATTTTTTCAAAATATTTTAAGCTCATGCTAAATCACAAGGTGTTATTGATGTAGATGCCCTTGTCATAATGTGCCATGATAGCCTACTTGAAGAAGTTTCTTTGCTATGATATGTGCACTTGAATGCAACTTTTGAGATTCTTGATCTACTTTATTGATATCGGGGCTAACTCTGTCTCTATGTGCA
Source organism: Sequoia sempervirens (assembly GCA_007258455.2). NCBI lineage: Eukaryota > Viridiplantae > Streptophyta > Pinopsida > Cupressales > Cupressaceae > Sequoia > Sequoia sempervirens. The sequence continues at coordinate 11,801,951 of VDFB02271358.1, forward strand.
CATCGTAATAGAGTGCCTTCTGAATCCTTATGATGAAGGGTTATTGCCAATACATGGTAAATATGAGAATTGGATATCATGTGTGGAGGTGTGGATGGAGTGTGTTTAGGGATAAGAGATGGATTGGTTGACAATTTGGAACCTTTGACTCTCCAAACTTGGGAAGATCAACAATGATGGGTGGATATGGAAGTGTAGATGGAATTAGGACCAGTTGCTTGATATACTTTGTACATCACTTGAAAATATTTCTTTTGCTTTTTTGGACATCTTTGATGCATTCTTTTCGCTTTTTTATTTTTCCCCATAGTTTCTTTGACTGATGGAGTTTGATAGGGATGATCTTTCTTTGTACTCTTTGGTATCCATTTGTATTTGATTTATCCATTATTCTTTCCAGCTGCTTTTTCTTTGATAAAATTCTTCATACTTTGATTCAATTCTTTCTTTTGACATTGGTCCCAATTCATGGATGGGGTGATGGTTGGATGAAGATTTGTGATGTGGCTGGTTGTAGTATTGACACTTGTTTCATCATAAGGACTCTTTGTGTTCCCTATGTTGATGCTTGCATTAGATAAAGTTACCCCTAGTATGGTGGTAGTAGTACCTTCATGCTTTGATTCTGCTTGTTCTGAGAGCTCTTATTTAGAATGCATTCTCTGATAAATGACCACCGCTGATGATGTCATTTTGTTTGGATGCTCTGCTAACTCTAGAATATCCTATTTTATCTGACTTGTTTCCTTGAGTGGATACTATTGGATATCTTCATGTGTGATGTCCTCAATCTAAATTTGGGATATATATGATCTTGATGTTGACATCTCTATAACCTACTCTTTTTGTGTAATAATGTTAGGAGTAAAAGAATCTTGTTCTGAATGAAGATCCTCTATGTGTCCATCCATATAAAGCATCTCATGGGTAGATGAAGGAGTATGTGCTATATGGATATGATCATTATCTGTGACATCCTATATATATATAGGAGAGTGTCCATTAAATCATTGTAATATCTTGGAGATATAAATTCTTGATCTTGAATGATTTAAAAATTCCTTTCAACATGCTTTGGATCAAGTTCTTGACATGGGTCAATTTCAAAGGATGGATTACTTGTAAAGGGTTCTTGTATGGGAAGCAACTCAATATCCTCTTGATCTTTGAGTGTACTTAGATTAAGTGTTTGAGTTGAATATTCCTTCAATATCGACAATCATGAGGTTGAAGGATGTCAATATGTCTTGAAAAGGACCATTGCTATACTTTGGTGAGAAAAGTTGATCATGCTTTAGAATAATTTTTTTGAGATATGTCCTCTAACTCATTAGGTGATGTAGAGACATTTTCAACATGATCATTGGTTGATGGATGCTTGATTATAGGATCAAATAATGTTAACACTCCTTTGAATGGATCACTAAAAAGTGGCTCTTGATGTATGTTGATTTGATCTTGGGATGAGGTAAGAACATCTTCCATGTGTTTGTTGATGGATAGGTCTTGATCTTGTGATCATTAACTTGGATTGATACATGTGGTTGTTAACATTTTTCTAGGATTTTGAACAACATTTTCTTGTTGGGCTTGGTATTCATTTTGAGCTTGGGCTTGTGCTTGTTGGGATTGTAGTGTGTCTTGGGAAACTTGGGCAACTTGTGTAGCTTGCTGAGCAGCTAGTTGTGCAGCTTGTCGATTTTGGTTTTGTTGGAGTGCCTTATGATAAGCAATCTACTGAGCAACTTGTAACACAATGTTGTAGTGGTTTGATGTGATTTGTTTGGTTGGTGGTGGTGGCAGAGGTGGTTTTGGAATAGTTCTTGTTGTGGTGATAAGAGGTTTCATCGTATTGATGATTGGTATTTGAGAGGTGGATGGTGTAATTGATTTGATTGGTCCTTGAGAGACTATGTTTTGAGATATTATGGGGGTGGTTTATGATATTGTGATTACTTGTGCATTTTTTGTCTATTGTTGCAATGTCGATGACAAGTTTTGAAAGTTTGGCATGATGTTTTGATTGATGTTTGGGATGTTGGTTTGATTGATACTTGGTAAAGGGGGAAGCCCTAAGCCAAGGAGTGGTGTGGGTGATCATGGAAATGGTGGTTTTGGAATCATGTTTGATGTAGTGACAAGTTTTTGAGATACGTTTAGAGTGATCGTGAGGGTTTGAGATATGATGGGTGTGATAGGGGTGGTTGGAGTGATCGAGGTGATAAGAATGGTTGGAATGATCGCGGTGATAGATCCTTGGGAGACCATATTTTGATTTGTTAGGATTGATGTTGTCATTTGATTAGATACAATCTATTGGTGCGATGTCAATGGTATATTCAAAGGATTTGATGTGATGGCTTGATTGGTGTTAGGTGGATTGATTTGGATGGAGTGATTGGTGCTAGGTAAAGGGGGAAGCCCTAAACCAAGGAATGATGTTGATACAGGTAATGGTGGTGGAGATTTCTCTTGGCACAATGACTCAACTATTTTGGTAAGTGTAGAAATTTGATCTCACCAAATATGATCTTGATTTCGATCTTGACTCCCTTGATATAGTTGATTTGGTTCAAGTTGATTTGGGATGCATAGTTGTAGTTTTTGAATGGGATCATGGACAAATTGAATTTGGACAATTTTTCGATTTGGGATGGTGTTTAGATTTGGTATGATAGGTTGAAATTGAACATTTTTGGTGTTTGGAATCACATTGCCTTGATTTAGGTAACTTTTATTTTGCATGGTGTTACCTTGACTTGGATTAATACATAGAGTTGTTAACATCTTGTTTGGACTTTGAACAACATTTTTATGATTCACAAACATATTTATCCCAAATTTTTCCAAGTGTGGACTCATGTTTGGTAATCTTGTAACTGGTATATTCACTTTTGGCATGTATTAATTTAGTGGGATAATGTTGTTTTGTTGAAGACTCATGCATTAAGTATTTGGTTGCAATGTTGGACTTGGATTTAAATCTACCATTGGAAAAGGTGTTCCAAGATTTAGATTTGGTAGACTCACATTTGTTGCGCCATTGAGGTTTTAAGGAGATAATGATCCCATGTATTGATTGTATAAATGTGAGTTTTGAAAATCAATTGGCATTGTAAGGCTTTGATAGTTTGGTTGACTTGGATTACTCATGATGTATGGGTCAAGTTTATATTCCATATTGCTCTTGTTTTTTGACCTTGTTGTAAAATTTACCTCTAAGGTGTTTAGGATCAATGATGAGATGAAGGATGAAAAGGGGTGAATGATATGAGTGTTAAGCGTTTAGGGACTTTGTATCAATGATAGAATTAGGGCTTGATTTTGATTGTTTGAGTTGGATAATAAACTTCTAAACCCTAAGATGTTAGATGTTATCTTTAGGATGTACTTGTTCAAAGGGGTGCTAATTTAACTAGAGGTATGAGAAAGGATGCATTCCCATACTCCTAACTAAACATGGCGATTTTGATTTTGATGATCTATCCAAGTCTAAAATGATGTTTTCAAAGCTCTAAAGTTATTTGTGGGATGGATTTTGATAGATTTTTGGGATGGGTGAAGTGTTTGATTTGATCCTAAATGAACCTAAGAAGGACTTGTTTACAAGGCCAAGGTTTTGAAGAACATGCTTTTCCCTTCAAACCGAAAGATCAATGTTTGCTCAAAAGACCATAAGAAAAAAGATACACAAGAACATGTGTTGGGTTCAATTGATTTCATCTTGATTATTGAATTTGTTTTACCACAAACACTTTCTTGATTAGATTTTCAAACTAAACATCCAATTTCCTAACTTATTTTCATCCCACAAAGTGCTATGTGGAATTCAAGGAAATCAAGGCAATGGTTGCCTAATTTTTACCTTGGTAGAAGAAAATTAAGGTGTAAACCCAATTACTTAGAAACCTCTAAGGACATAATCCCTAGGGCAAGCAATAGTTCTTTAGTTTGGTCAAAAGTATTTTCTCTAAGGGGTTTGAAATTTTGATGATGATGTTAAGTGTTTGTTTCCAAATGTTTTCGAACAAGCAAAGTGTTTTGACTCACAAGCAATATAACATCCTAGCTTAGTTGGTACATTTTTCTTGATGGGTTTGTCTCATGCTCTTCATAGTAGAAGAGATTATTTTACATGCAATCAAGGAAAGAGCATAAAGGTATGTTAAGAATGAAGTCTTAACCTCTATACTTTTAACCAAGATCGGACATGGCAAGTAACTTCTTGGAATCTAAGTTCCAATGCACCACTTTGATAAACTCAGTGAATGGGTTAATAAGCTAGTACAAACAATGGTTTTATTTCAAACTTTCCATTTGTGGAGATTGACCCATTCGGCAAGAGTCCCCTTTCAGATCCATCTTGTCAGAATCAACCACATGATATTGGCGTTTACTCCAATACCCACATTTATATCCCAGTTGGAAATACTCTTGGATTTAGAGTGTTAGTGGTTGATTCATTCCCTTGGGTGAGTACTTTTACCCCAAGGCAGGCCCTCTAAGACAAAAAAAAGGGAATGAAGAAAAATATTTGTAACTCAATCAATCTTTGTTGGCAACAAAGAGATAGAATGTACACAATAATGCCCCCACTCACATTCGCACAAGATTTTGTTCAATTCTTAAACCCAAATTGAAGTGTGAAGGTGATTTCTTTATCTCACCCTAAAGTCATGAAAAATTCCTTTTGATTCTCAAGATCGCTATAAAGTGTGAGAGAAGCACATACATCCCTTTTCAATGAATTTAGTTTAAGTAAGCCTTCAAGAAAACAAAGTTGCACTTGTTTTTTTTTTTTAAATCCACAAAGAAAAATGTGAGTTCTTTTTAAGCACCAAAAAACAAGTGAAAGACATTTCGTTCAATTTGTTAACCAAATAAATGAACTCTAGTATGTTGTGGTCCTAATGTTCATTTTAGCCTTTTGCAAGAAATGAAAAGATTCTTTTTAAACCCAAATGAAATTAGTGTCCTAAGAAAGAAGTGATAAAAATTCCTTAAAAGTGTTTAACAAACACTAAAGTGTTTAAAAACACTTTGGATTTGTAAGATACCATCATCATCTTTCTTCTTCTTTTGTTTTCAATTCCAACCTACAAGAGAGAAAACCAATCAAATTCTATAAAATACAGAGATTAGAAAGTAGAAAACAGAAGATAAATTGATCATTAATCAAAAAGCACGTGCTAAAATTTTATTTCCACTTTTTACTCCCTCCCAGCATCGCAACTCATAACTGCATTGTAGTTTGATTTCTAAGTGGTGCTCTCACAGCACTGCTTTCCTGTTAGCGTCGCTCTATGTCAGGACAGAGAGCTCAACTATGTTGCACTTTTCACCTAGCGTTGTAGTCTTCTTCCAACATTGTAGTTTGATATTTTTTTGAAAATTTATGTGAGTCAATGAGTCCAGTGGCAGAGTTTATAATTCAATTTTTTTGGGCGAGAAGAATCTAGCATCACACTTTGAGTTTCCCATGGTGCTATATAGCAACATTGAACAAACGACAATGCCAAAACAGTGGCACTGAGCTCATAACATTGGAATTTTCTATGTATGAGCAAACACACAAAAAATTTAGGAAAAAGTGATTAAAGATGAGATGTTCCCCTCCCTCTAGTGCCAAAATGTGAACCTAGATCCTATACCTGCAAGAACAAAACAAATGAGCATGTCAATAAGATCAAATGCAAGTTAGAACAGAGGTTCCCCATAAAATCCATTTAACCATATTCAAAATAGAAATAAAACAATAACATAATGAAAAAAGATGAAAATAAGCTAAATCCTATTAAGAATGTGCAAAATCTTGATCTTATGGGGGAGTTGGTGCCAATTTGATGTGGAAATTGGCCCTTTCCCAACTCCTTTGCAAGCTTTTGTGATGAATGGTGATGGTGATCCTCTTTGTTTTTGAAAGATGAGAGCTCCAAGCAAAAAATATACAAAAACCTAGCTAAGAATTCAATGGTGATGGATGAAAAATGGCTAAACAACAAATGAACACATCAATTAGATAAAATGCAAGTTAGAATAGAGGTTACCCATAAAATCCATTTAACCATATTCAAAATAGAAATAAAACAAGAACACAATGAAAAAGGATGAAAATAAGTTAAATCCTATTGAGAATATGCAAACTCTTGATCTTATAGGGGAGTTGGTGCCAATTTGATGTGGAAATTGGCCCTTTCCCAGCTCATTTGTAAGCTTTGATGATGAATGGTGATGGTGATCCACTTTGTTGATGAAAGATGAGAGCTCGAAGCCAAAAATCTGCAAAAACCTAGCTAGCATTCAATGGTGATGGATGAAAAATGGCTAAATATTTTAGCATAATGACTTTGCATAATTTGTGGATGATCAAATGAGGATATGGGATATTTATTTATATAATTCCAATATGGATGAATGTACAAATTTGAGCAATGTGGGACTAACATTCATCCAATGGAAAGATGCCACTTGTCAACATGTGAATGGAGGAAGCTTGAGCACATTTTGATCAATGTGCAAGTTTGAAATTTGAATTTGATGAAATGAAATGTTTAGAGGGGATGGAAGATGAGTTAAATGCTAAGCGGGAGACATGTAAGAGACAATGTAAGAGCTTTAAATGCTTTTTTGGATGGACAAGTCATTTTGTGGGGAGATTTCAAATTTGAGGAATATTCAATCTTTGATGCCTTTTTTGAATGAAAATAGATGATTTATAAAACAATTAAATTGATTTTCATGTGCAAGTTGCAAAATCTAGATGATTTGAGTGATTAGGATTAAATTAACCAGGATTTGATTAATTTAAGAGGAGATTAGGTGGTTTTGACTATTTGATTTAGATTTGTGGGTTGAAATAAATCAAAAAGAGATGAAAATGATTAAGACCTAGTTAAATAAATATTTTGATTTATTTAACCAAAGGGGGTGATGTTAGATTAAATTAGATAAATGTTTAATTTATTTAATTTAATTAGATGAAATTTAGAGATTTAATCAAATAATATGGATTATTTAATTAAACAAAGATAAGAAGATGAAATGACCTAGCTAATTACACAGAGACGATGATTTAATTAAATTGAGGGATTTATTTAATTAAAAGGGGAATTATGATGACCTTAATCAAACAGGGATATTTGACTAAATGGTTAGATAGAGGGATGATTTAGGATGAAGCAATGTTAGTAGACCAGGATCAAGTGTGTGATATCAATCTGTATATTTTCGATGTCTACAACTCCTAAAGCCACAAAGTCATTACATTGTACACTTTACATCAAGACAAGAATGAATTACATCAAGTTACATCTTAGACTATAATAGTCTTGTGAACAATGAAGGTTCTTCTTGGATGCTCACCTCTACTGGTGGATGAGAACATGGTTGAAGCCCTTTACCACCCAACCATGAAACTTAGGCTTCCTCGGTATTCTTTTGACTTGAGGAATGCCTGACCCTACATGGAAAGTATAGCAAGAGAATAATCTATAAGGTGGAATTTTTTTTGTTCTCATATAACAACATAAAATTTCTATCTAGTAGTTGGGTATGTGCAAGATCATGATGGGCTAAAAAGTGGCGATATGATGGGTATTTTTAGGGTATGTGGCTGACAACTTTTTTTTAACCCAAAATTGATGAAATGAAAAGGGTTTTTAAAGGATATTCTCAACTTTCCACCAATATAAATTATTCCTTACTTTTAATTTAATAAATAATTATTATTTATTTTCTATTTGAATTATGAGTAATGTCCTGATTGATAGGGTGATTAAAAAACATTTATAGCTTTCAAACAGTATCACATTTTTTGAATCTAAAACATGCTCCACATTCTATGCTTCACACTCTATAGGATAAAAATAATAATTTCATGAAGTTTTTACCAAGTTAAGGTGGTTAGACATATGAGTTTTTATATTTTTTAAAATTTGTAATAAAAATTTCATAATTAATTATTTACTTGGAAAAAAATTACAAAAAAATATGCATCACATCAGGACGTGAGTCATCTACTTATAAGTAAAATATTATAAAATAATATTATAATTTTATTGTGGTTAGGGTGGTCAGACAATCACCTACTTCTTATTTTATCCCTAAAATTTAAGTACTGCAACATTGAAATTTCAAATTTTCACCAAATAGTTTTTTTTTTTTAAATAAACCTAGTAGTTTAGAAACTACATTCAATTTTCTATAGATTCTATTCTTACATATTTTTGAAATAATATAGATAATTTATTCAAATTCTTACATCAAGTTGCCTAACTCTAATTTTTATGAATTTTTCACCACTTAAGGGCCTATTTTTTCCATGATGGTCCTGGACATACCTAGTTAGAAAATAAAATGCAAGATCTATGCTAGGAATAACAAAGAGTGAAATTATAGAGTTCATACATATATAATGAACTATAATTATTGGCCAAGCATGCTAAATGTGTTGCAACAACAACAAACAATAGGTTATGGTAAAGCAAATCTATACTCTCTAAACTCCATTTCGGCACCTGTCCTAGAAGATAACTTTCTACTATATATGTCATAAAATCTAGCTACCCTCTAGTAGCATCTACCCTAAGGCTCTCTAGTCAACTAAGGTATCATTATTTTGTTCAAATATTAAATATTCTTCCACAAATATCTTCAAAAGAAGAATCAAAATACTAGTTTACTCTCTAAATAGAAATCATATTTTATGATTTCACAAAGTAATTAAATAATTAGTCATATCATTCTTATGACTATTCGCCACTTTGCATCATAAACATTTTCCTTTTTAAAAAAATGTACTTAAAAAAAAGGAAAGTATGTCACAAGTATGTGTATGTACATAGAAAAAGTCTATGTGCATACATATATATGTGCCTTCTTATGTTAAAAAAAATCATACATTCTAAAATAATCATTAATTCATATTGTAATCTTAAAATAGTATTACATTTGACATTTATTTTGTCAAAAATAAAGATTCAGAGCAAGTCTATGCTAATAGGTTCACACATACTATTATTGTATTCTCATAACTAAGATGTTCTAACATGGTTGTTTACACATGAACAGTCATTGTTTTAACAAAACAAGTAATGTTTCCTACTAAACAGTCATAAAACAAGCTATTTACATGTAAACATTCACTATTTAAATAGAACAAGTATTGTTTTTGGAGTCATAGAAAAAGTATCGCTTTTCCTTGCTTGACTTGGGAATAATTAATGATAAATTTGACTTGATATTGTGTTGATATACTATTGTGAGATGATTTATAGATCCAAATTAGGTCTTGAGACCTTTTTAAGCTAAATAAACTTAACTCTACCTTAATTTAATGTTGTAAAGTGTATTTATTGACACCTTCACATTAAATTTAGGAGACTTGTAAATTAAGTGGACCTAATCTAGTGTTGTAATGTGTTTTACATATTCACATCGGATTTAGGTCCCTTATAAGCTAAATACACCAAAAATTTCCTTAATTTAGTGTTGTAAAGTGCATTTAATTACACTTTCACATTGTATTTTGGGGCCTCTTGCATTTATGATCTTAATATCATCAATAATATGCCCCTATGACCTTATAGTATGCATCTTGAGGCATATTTTAATCAAAAAATAGACAATATCAACATATAAACTTAATTTGTGCATTCCCCAACAATTTAGCTAGCAAAATAGCCCTTATGGAACCCATTTGCCACTTTGGGTGAATGAGTCCCATTTGGCCTATTTTCAAGGTTTGCATGGGAAGAACTAGGTTTTAAGTTCAAATTTCTTCTATGTCACCCTTGGGGATCTTATAAATGGTCATTTTAGTGGATTACCTATATAATAAATCTTTTTAATCTTCATATCACATAAGAAACATAAGCCTACATCATATCAAGTCAAGCAAGCATGAGTTAAGCATTCCAAGAATTCACAAGAGCATAAAAAGAGCATTCAAGATAAATTTTAAGGCATTCAAGATAGATTCTTCATCAATTTTTGTAGAAATTCAAGATATATCATCATGCCAAATATTATCAAGCATCAAGCATATTATTGAGCTAGTGTTGTGATGTATCATTGAAGATCCAAGATCAATCATTGTTCTATACCTATTGTTAAGAGCAAGATCTACATCCTTCATGGCCATTTCATGTTGAGTTGTAGATTTTTAAGACATCATTCAAGGTATCATTGTTCACGTTTCATGTCATTGTTTCATTGTTTTATCCTTTGGTCTAACTACCTAAAAGGGGTTTGACCAAGGAAAACCCCTATTCCCTAACAATCAAAAAAATTTCTCCTCTATACATGTGTGATTGTGGATCTAGGTTTCTTAGAGCTTTAAGTATAATTGAAGATTAGGTTACAAGCTTGTTGGAGTTTTCTCCCCCTTTGGAAGTTCATAATCATCACTCAAAGGTCATCTACATCCCCAAAATCAAGGTTTTAGATCTGGAAACCTATAGAATCAGATGGAGCAAACTGAGAGGTGTAGATGAAAACATTGAAGTTTCAAAAAATATAAACTAGAATCATTGGCCACAAGTGGTGAATGAGTCCATTTTAGGTTTTTTTCAAAAATTCTTTTAGATTTAGATACCCTTTTGTTTGAAACCTACTCTGGTGCAAAAATCTAGACTTGGGACTGATTCTCCTAGAATGGCGAATGAGTCCCACTAGGTGAAAAAGTTAAAATTTCTAATGTTTCAAAGCTTAATCAATCATTTCACAGTTTCCAAGTGCACACTATTCCTCTTTCTACTTTTCTATCTTGTTTGGTTTGCATTTCTAAGCCATTTCATAGGTCTTTACATTGAATTAGGGTTTTATATTACATATTGCATTTCATTGTCTTTTCCAAGTTTATACTTGGTGGTGAGCCCCTCATTAGATCATATTCAGCCCCTAGGTCAGTTGTATTGCAAGATCTTTTTCTCTTTTACATTAAGATATCTAGGGTTATCTTTGAGTAGAATAGCTTTGTAAAGTGGGTGTGATTTTACTTAATCATCAATTACCCCCATTTTCTATGGTTCCATTTTGGTGAGCTTGCATTTAGAACATTATAATTCTGATTTGGAGTGCATTTTCATCCTAGATTTGGAGTGCATTAACATTACATTAGGATTTGGATTGGTTAGTTTACATTCTAGGGTTTCAAAATTTGCATTAGTGAAAGCTCATATAGCTTACATATTTGCATCCCATTTTACTAAAAATCAAACAAAAATTGCATTTGCACTTAGGATCTAGATCATAAAACATAAAAATCATAAAAATCAACTAAAAACTCTAATTTTTTTGAAAAAACTCCCTACTAGGACTCATTCACCACCTTGGGTGAATCAATCCCAGTCCAAATTTTGAACTACTTTTTATAAAGTTAAATTTCCTATTTTTAAGCTTTTGTTTGTTGTTATTGGTTTTTTGTTTAAGTTTTTTCCTACTTTCTGTTATATTCAAATCATTAAAAGTAGCATAATTTACTTTCATTCCAATTGTGGATAGGATTAGATTCTTACATTTTTCATTCCCATCATTAGTTCATAAGTCAATTAGATCATTACATTTGGAATTCATTAGAAAAAAATAAAATAAAATTGATTGTTAACCTTAGCATATCATTTAAACTCTTTAGTAAAGATAACTTTGACATGTTAGATGATGCCCTTGATGACTTCATCTCACCTAGGTCATTCGATAAAGCTTTGACACAAGCAGATGGAAGCATCAACAATGATGATAATCATAATTGTTCTTCTCCTAATATCTCTCCCATTGGTGATGAAGGTATCTTGGTGAAAGAAGATACAATAATTGAAGATCATGAAGGTCTTTTTTTTCTTCTTCCCCCTTGGAAAGATATTATGAGACACAAAGCTGAGATCATGGCAACTACTTTATGTAGTCTCCATTCATCTCCCAACACCTCTCCCACTTGTGAGAATGCTTTAGTGCATATGGATAGAGTCATGAACGATCATCACAAACAAATTTTTTTGGAGGATATGTTGATATTAAAGGATTCAATAATTGATTGCTATGACAATCCTACCTCTACTACTTGGGAAGACATTATAGGACACGAGGATATAATTGTAGATAATCATGACAATAAAACTTTTCCTTCTCCTAATATCTCTTCTAGAAATGAAGAAGATAATTCAGTGTTAGAAGAAATCCTTATTGAGAATCATGAGAATCTTATCCATCCCTTTCTTGATGCCCCTACCATTTGGGAAGAGCTAATTGAACAAAAATTTGCAATCATTGGTAAACATGAAACTCATAGTTATCCTTCTCTTGATGCCTCCCTTATGTATGATGAAGCTACTTTACAACATCTAACCACAAAATGTTATGAACCTCTTGTTTGTTACTTTCCTAAAAGCTCTCCTACCAAGATGGATATTATGGCACAAGAGAATGAGACGTTAGAAAAAAAGGATGAAATTATGGACAACAATCAAATTTCCCCCTCTCCTCTTATAGATAGGGAAAAATTCAGATTTAATGTTGAAAAAAACTAACTAAACCCTATCAAGCACCATGAAGCAAATACTACAATGAAAATGCAAATAAACAAAGGAAATGAAAACCAATTTTCAAACTAGACTTGATTTACCACCATGGCTCTTCTCCACCTACATGAGAATGCAAGATTTTGAAGGTTGATTGATGGAGGAATGTTGGTTGCTTAATTCTGCAGCATAACATTAATATGGAGATGATAGTTGGAAATGGATGAATGATTCAAGAATGATTTTGACAGCATAAGGATACTTGAATAATCAACCCCCCAAATGGCTTATGAGAGGGTTGATTTATAGAGAAGGTCTGATTTGGATTGATGGTTGAGATTGGATAAATAACTCAGGGCTTTGTCCCAAAATGATAAATAACTTGCAACAAAAAGCTAACAAAATCTACAACAAAAAGGATCCAACTCCAAAATTTCTCAAAATTTATCAAAAAATTTAGCCAAAAATTTGTTAGGGGGTTCAAGTCAGGTTCACCAAATGTAGATACAGAAAAATTCAAATTTAATGTTGAAAACAACAAACTAACTAAAACCTATCAAGCACCATGAAGCACAAACTACAATGAAAATGAAAATAAACAAAGGAAATGCAAAGCAATTTTCAAACTAGACTTGATTGACCTCCATGACTCTTCTCCACTTGCATGAGAATGCAAAATTTTGAAGGTTGATTGTTGGAGGAATGTTGGTTGTTCAATTATACAACATAACATTATTATGGAGATGATAGATAGAAATTGATGAATGATTCAATAATGATTTTGATAGCATAAGGATACTTGAAGAATCAACCCCCAAATGGCCTATGAGAGGTTTGATTTATAGAGAAGGTCTGATTTGGATTGATGGTTGAGATTGGATGTCAATAAGATGTCTTTATCAATGGCCAAGACTAAAAATTGTGGTACAAAATAGGGTTAGAGAAAAAATAGGGAAATGACAAGAAATGAATGGCTAAGATTGAATTATAAAATAATTCAATCAAGGGATGAAATTAAATGAGATGTCAAGAGATAAGATTTGATGTGGAAGATAATATTGACACACACAAAGAGGTGATAGGAGAAATTAAATAATAAAAATTATTTAATTTAGGTGGTCAATGAATAATTTAATAATAAAGATATTATTTAATTATAGAGGAATGTGACAAAGGGAATCATTTTGAATTAAATAATGATTTAATTCAAAATTCAAGAGAGTGGACCAAATTAAATAAATAAAATTTAGTTAATTTATGAGAGAAAAGGCTAATGAATAATTAAAATAATTAAAATAATTATTTAATTATAGTGAAAAGTGGACAAAAATTAAATAAATAAGAATTTATTTAATTTTAGAAAGAATAGGACTTAATTAGTGATGCAATTAAATAAATAAAATTTATTTAATTAATTAGGGAGGAATAAAGATAGAAATGAACTAATTAAATAATTAAAAATTATTTAAGTAATAGAAGACATATGGCTTTGGAAAATAATTAAAATTATTTAATTATCGAAGACAAAAGGGGAAATGATGAAAAATCTAAGAGTCAAAGGCTTAGGAAAAATTTTAGTGTCTACATTTTTCCCCTCTTTGAGATGATGAGCTTTGTGTTGGGTACCTTCATTTCAAAGAAGCTAAGGTATGGATAAAGGAAAATGGATGATGATAGAAACATAGGAGGATGATGACATAAGAGTGGGATGATGATGATTCCCCCTTGAGAGGATAGGCAGGTTGGAAAAATACGAGTATGCTCTTGAAATGAAATGATAATGAGGGACAAGATGCAAGATAGGAAGTAGATGAAGGAGATGAATGATACGTTATGCTACAAGAAAATTAGCAACCATGATATTTGATGTAACACTAGACATGATGCACTGAGATATAAGGACTAAGGTGATGATGTTTCTCGTTCCCCTGGGTAATACAACCTTGTCTAGATACAAAATATGAATATTAACTAGGAGTAATTCAGATTTGACACAAATGCAAGATAAAAATGATAGCACACACAAGAAAGAAAGAAAACATGCACAAATGATACAAAAACAAACAAGGTATTTCCCCTATCAAGCTATAAACCAATGAGTAATTGATTTATTTATGATGATGACTGATGATGATAGTGTTGTCATTATGGGGAATGACATATCCCTAGATCAATACAAGGATGACTGATAATCGACTGATTGACTTTGATTGCTGATGATAGATGATGATAGTGTTGTCATTGTGGGGAAAGACATATCCCTAAATCAACACAAGGATTACTGATTAATTGACTAATTGACGTTGATTGATTGGGTTTACAACAATATTAAGATCAAGACCAAAGGATGTGATTGGATTATTTGACAAGATTGACTGACTGGATTGGTATGGACTAAGGATTGACTTGCATTTGGATTATTGCTTGAAATTATTCCATTGATTTGATTTGAAGAAGTGATTTGGAATGATATGATTATTGATTTGATGACTTGATTGGATGAAAGGACATGATGAATTGAATAGAAGAATTGAGGTAATTGGAATGATTTTATTTCTTGGATTTTTGTTGGCTTTTTTTTTGTCTTTTTGAAATGTTTTGCTTTTTTTGGATTTTTCACATGTTTTGATTTTTTTGGGATTTTGACATGTTTTGATTTTTTGGATTTTTGAAATGTTTTGATTTTGGATTTTTGACATGTTTTGATTTTTTTAATTTTGACATGTTTTGATTTTTTTGGATTTTTGAAATGTTTTGATTTTTTTTTAATTTTTGGCATGTTACGATTTTTTTTCCTTTTTGAAATGTCGTGATTTTTTGGATTTTTGACATGTTATGATTTTTTAGGATTTTTGACATGTTATGATTTTTTTGGATTTTTGACATGTTATGAAATGTCAATGGATGACAATTTGGGTAACCTTTGTGCTAGATATCAATGAAAAGGGAAATTCAAGTCTAGGTGCAAGGAGATAGATGGGATTGATGGATGAAAGAGTGGATGATAGGATAAGGAGATAAAAGGATCATGATAGATGGATGGATGGAATAGATATATGCATAATAAGAGAGCAAGGATATGATCTCCAAAGACTAATTCACATAGGAATAACATGCCCCATTCTAGGTACAATACTTAGGATTTTTCATGACAAAGCTTATGACAATGGGATAATGATAGGCTTGCTTAGAAGGATGAGGTATGTCAAGAGATACCCAAAACATGTTTCAACATTTTTCTCTTATATCTTCATCAAGATCAAATGGAGAAGGGTGGATAAGTCGACTCAATATGATAGGTATGTATGATGGCTACGATGGTAGGTACGATGGTAAGATAGAATGATATGACATGAAAATGATAGGTTGGATAGATAAGACATTATGCCCCCAAGTGTAAGTGACATAGAAGATCAACATACACAAGACACCTGTTTGCTAGGTTTTCATCATGGTACTTATCTAGCGTGCCTATTTACTAGGTTTTCACCGTTGCATGAAGGAATTTCTCTTTACTTTTTTTTCTTTGTTTTTTTTCTTTTTCTTTTTACTTTTTGACTTTTTGGATAGGAGAAGAGGAATATGGATAGAAGGGACTCAAGTGTTTAGTTCCATGAAAGGTGATAATCCCACGAGAGATGGATGTCATTTCATGGACAATGTCAAATATCATTATGTTGATAGATGTTGTTAAGGGATGGAATGAAAGGGAGATGGAGTAGGTAGATGATGGATTATGATGTGGATTATGGAATAAAATAGTGGATTATGATACAGATTATGTAGGGAAGATGATAGGGATTATATGGGACTTATGAAAAAGATGAATGGGGAGGCTTAGCCAAAAGTATGGACCATAGGAAGGTGGTGGGGGAGATATGTAGGATAATGAGTGAAGGATGAGGAGATGGATGTATGTTAAATTATTGTGAAACGGAAGGGAACCATGATAAATGGTTGCAAACATTGTGATAAACGTTGAAGCTTTTGATGTGGACGAGCTGTAGGAAGCAATGGAGATGTTTTCTTAGGAGATGGTGGATGAAGTGTTTTAGGTACCCACATAGACCTAGTATTTTTATGACTTTTATTTTCTTGTGGGATCGAATATGAAATTATTGAATAGAGTGGGAATGTGAAGTGGAAGTGGATGGTTGGGATTTTTGTGATGTAGATGCCTCATTTGACTTGGTTTCCTTTTTCTTCAGGACCCAAACCATTGTAGTTTTTGCCTTTACTTTTGGAGGTATGGGCTTATATAACTTTTTAAATGTATTTTTCTTTGACTTTTTGTATTGATGTCCTAAGGCATGAGGGTCCTTAGGATTTTCTACTTTATAGGTAGAGGCATTGAAATTATTGCTTTTGAATCCTATGGGATAGGTGGATTGAATGGAAGCTTCATGTTTAGACAATGTGTGCATTTGTTGGTCATTATGAGGAATGTTATGGTATTTATGGATAGATGGATAAGAGGATTGAACGGTAGGGATATTAGGTGTTGGGAGTAATGGCAGTAAAATGGATGGAGGGATATTAGGAGTTGGAAGAAATGGTGGAAAAGTGGATAGTGGAAGATGTATGGTCACATGCTTTTGACATTTGTAGGATGATGGAGGAGGGATGGCAACATATGTCTTAGGCATATGATAGGATTTATGATGGAAGGAGGTGGACATAGGATGCATGGAGGAAGTAACAACATCTTGAGATTGGTGTCCTTTAGGTATGAAATGGACAATGGGACTAGGTGTAGGTGGAACACTAGAAATGAGTTCCTTATTGGATGGAGAAGATGAAGCAAGGGAAGATAATGGTTGTTGTTGTTCTAAGGTGGAACATTCATGAATGAGGGTGGAAAGAACAATAGGATATGATGGAGGAATTTCAATGGGGTCAATAGTGGGTGATGGAGGATCATTAAGATCTTGATTAGCATTGTGTTCACTTAGATCCAAGGTATTTGATTGATCTTCTATGTGTGCTTGGGAGGCATATGTCTCATCATGGGAAGTGGATGTTGATGGATCATGGATAGGACTAGGTGGAGGTGAATTTGGAATATCTTTCTCATGGATGGGTATAGGATCAAGTTTCTCATGGATAGGCTCTTCATCATTATGGATATCATCTTGATCATAAAAAACATATAGATTATGGATAGGTTGGATAAAAATTATTTAATATTGATTATGACTAGGGCTTGATGTTTCCACATGCTTGGGAGTAGACTCCTGATATAACTCATGGGTTTCTTGAATGGAAGAGGAATGGGATGACTCTTGAATAGGCTCGACATGTTCTAGATGGTAAACAACATGGAGACATGAAAGAGGGTGAGTTAGACTTATGATGAGAGACTACTGAATTGGCTCAAGGGGTTGTGGATGACACGGTTGACTTGAAGGACTTGGCATGATGTTTTAGGACTCTTTTGTATGTTCAAGTATATGTGTTGAATGACATGGTGATAATTGATTGCTTTCTAGTATCCCTTGGGTCACATCCTTTGTAGGTGGATTGGTGAATTTGGGTAATGCCATAGGTTTACTTTCGAAATGTCTAAATTTAGGGCATTGATTTGATGGAGGATTAGATGATGGTGAGGGTAATGAAAAGTTTGATTGGTTAGAAGGTGGAGAGGAAAATTAATTAGTACTAGGACATGATTGCTTAGCAATAAGAATTTGATTAGATGGTGGTAAGGGTGTATGAACTAGATTAGTCTTCCACTTGTCAATTAGAACATGAGAATTGAAAGGATCTTGATTTTGTTGCTAAGGGGGACTTGGGATCCTATGTTCTTGTTGTGATATGGGTGGATATGTTGATTTGGAATTGACATGATATGTAGGTGAGTTTGGTTTGAATGATGAAGGTGACACATAGGATTGTGGCTGAATGTGTTGAGGTTGTAATGATGATTGGACTTTTTGTGATATGATTTGTTGTTGTGATAATGATGGAGGGGTTACATAAGATAATGGTTGTTGAGAGATGGATTGATATGGATAACTTTTGAAAATATAAGACATGTGATAGGTTGATGAAGGGGTAACATGATATGTGGATGGATGAGGTTGATATGATGATATAGGTGACACAGAGGATTGAGGTGCAATTTGTTGATGTGGTGATTAGACTTGATGATTTTCTTGTTGGATTTGACAATTTTCCATGATGTATTGGGCTTGTGCTATGAGTTGTTGCATTTGAGGTGATTGGCTTGTTTGAATTTTTTGGATTATGTCATGGATTCCTTGAATGATTTGTTGGTTTAAAGGTTGTGGTGCTTGATAAATTTATTGGAAGAGGTCTTGGAATTGGGGTACTACGTCTCCTAATGTTGGCATGATGTAAAATAATGTTGATTGGATTAAAGAGATGATGATGATTAGGATATGATGGGGAATGACAATATTGTATGATTTGGATGATGTGCAAGTGTTTATTGGAAGTTTGACTTGGGAAATATCAAAAAAAATATTTCACATGTAAATGCATGAACACACACACCAAAAATGATGATAAATTTTTCTTTCAAGATTAAATGTTATGATTAAGCAAACACTTGAATACACATCAACAAGCCTTATGACTAGTCGAGTGGGGTATGGCCAATTAGGTCTCAAGATAGTTTGCATGAGGTTGACTAGGTATAATTTGAAAGAAAAATCTTACCAATGAGCCTAGAGAAAGGGGTAAGCCACCCTTCACCATCAGTTCCCAAAGGTATAAAGTTCTTTGGGGTTTAGCCTAGAGTGACAAGATTTCAACTCCCAAAGGAGTGTGTCTTTGGACTCACACTCAATTGAGGTCATCCCTTGGAGGGGTGTGTGCTCTGAGCAGACCTCCTAAGAAGGGTATGAAAAAAGAAAACCAAGTGAGGCTTTTTGGAGGACATACACACTCGATTCACACTTGCATTTGTTAATTTCCCTTTAGAAATGAAATCTGTGTAACACAATTCAAGCACTTGTTCTTTTTAACCCAAAGAAAAAATGTGTGATGGAATACAATGGTTATTTTTTAGCCCAATTTCAAAGTGTGATTGTAAATAAGATGTTCTTTTTAATCCCCAAATCCAAATGTGTGACAAACAAGATGTTCTTTTTAAGCCCCAAATTGAAGTGTGTTGACAAGCAATGATTAGAGATGAAAGATGGAATGTGTGCACCTAGAATTTATTTAGCTCCAAATTTGTGTCCACTTGATCCAATTTTACCTTTAAAGTGTTTATTTTTTGCACATTCACAAAACCAACAACAAAGCCAAAACCCTAACAAGATAATTGATCACTAATATTAGAGGCTTAGCTAGTCAAGACAAATCCTTTTTTTTTTAAATGTTTTCTACATCAAAAAATGAAAATACAAAGAACAAAACCTTATTGAAATCTCCCAAGCTTTCCAAACATGTGAAAAAATCTAAAAAAATTGCTATTTTGCACCTAAAATTATTTTTTTATGAAAAATCAACTTAAAATTATAAAAAATTCAAAATGACTCAAGAAATTTTGATTTTTGGACTGAGCGCATCTACCATCATCCCAAATCTGTAGAAAATATTTTGGGAAGAGATCTACAACCAATTGATAATTATGGTCAAATCTTTGTAAAACCTTAATTTTAAAAGATCTATTTTTTCTCTAATTATTTTTCATTCAAATAAAAAAAATAATGAACATACCCCTATTGAAATTCAAAGTGATTTCCAAAAATGTAAAAATATCTTAAAAATTCAACAATTGTCTTACAAAATTTATTTTTCATGGAAAATAACAAAAACATTATAAAAAAATAAAAATAGCTATGAAAAGTCTAATTGTTTGAATGAAAGCTCTTCGTATTATCCTCAACTTGTAGAATTTTTTTTGTGAGAAAATACACTGTCATCTGAATGTTATGGTGGAATATTTGAAAACTAGGGCTTTGTCCCAAAATGATAAATAAATTGCAACAAAAAGCTAACAAAACTTCTAACAAAAAGGATCCAACTCCAAAATTTCTCAAAATTTATCAAAATATTGAGCCAAAAATTAGTTAGGGGTTTCACATCGGGTTCACCAAATGTAGATATGAAAAATTTCAGATTTAAGGTTGAAAAAAATAAACTAACTAAACCCTATCAAGCACCATGAAGCACAAACTACAATGAAAATGCATAGAAACAAAGGAAATGCAAACCAAATTTCAAACTAGACTTGATTGACCTCCATGGCTCTTCTCCACCTGTGTGAGAATGCAAAATTTTGATGGTTGATTGTTGGAAGAATGTTGGTTACTCAATTCTACAACATAACATTAATATGGAGATGATAGATAGAAATTGATGAATCATTCAAGAATGATTTTGACAACATAAGGATACTTGAAGAATAAACGCCCCAAATGGCTTATGAGAGGGTTGATTTATAGAGAAGGTCTGATTTGGATTGATGGTTGGGATTGGATGTCAATAAGATGTCTTAATCAATGGAAAAGATTGAAAGTTGTGGTACAAAATAGGGTTAGGTAAAAATTAGGGCAATGACAAGAAATGAATGGCTAAGACTGAATTATAAAATAATTCAATCAAGGGGTGAAATTAAATGAGATGTCAAGAGATAAGATTTGATGTGGAAGATAAGATTGACACATGCAAAGAGGTGATATGAGAAATTAAATAATAAAAATTATTTAGTTAAGGTCATCAATGAATCATTAAATAATAAATATATTATTTAATTATAGAGGAATGTGACAAAGGGAATCATTTTGAATTAAATAATGATTTAATTCAAAATTCAAGAGAGTGGACCATATTAAATAAATAAAATTTATTTAATTTATGAGAGAAAAGGCTAATGAATAATTAAAATAATTATTTAATTATAGTGGAAAGTGGACAAAAATTAAATAAATAAGAATTTATTTAATTTTAGAAAGAAGAGGACTTAGTTAGTGATGTAATTAAATAAATAAAATTTATTTAATTAATCAGGGAGGAATAAAGATAGAAATGAATTAATTAAATAATTAAAAATTATTTAATTAACCATTATTGGACAAGAAAATACCATCATTGAAACATAAAAAGATCTAACCATTGGTAACCTCCTTAACTATGATGAAGTTATTTTAGAAGATCCCATATTTGAATGTAAAGAACATTTGGTTTGTAGTTCTCCTAACAAATCTCCTCCTAGGGAAGGTATAATGGTGCAAGAAAATGACAACATTGACACACTTCTTTCAAACAATAGTAATATGGCTTCCTTAGATGAAGATGATGAAGTGAATTTAGAATATTCTTCACTAAGATATCATGAAACTATGGATAAGGATTTTGAAATTGTGCACATTAGACATCCCTTGACACCAACCACACATGTAGAATCTGTAAAAGAGATAGGAAAACAAAAGCAAATTGAAGAAGTCAGAAAGTTATTGGAAGATGCTTCAAAAACCTTTGATTTCATACCTGTATTCATTGGAAAAAAAGAAACTGCACAAAATTCAAAAACATTCAAATGAACCACTTTAGAAGAAATGATAACATAGACAAAAAAATTTGATGAGGTTGAACAACAACCAAATCTGAAAGAAGTGAACAAGCTTTATGGAAGAGGTTTTGAACTTAGGAAGTGACTTGGGAAAGGGTGTGATGCTATAGAACAAGGTATTCATGTCCCTATAAAGCCTAAAATTCAAGAAATGACTAATTATCATGGTTATTGTCCCTAAAAAAATCACAAAACATTCTTCCAAGATAATTTTAACTTTGATACATCTGAAATTGATAGATATCTCATTGAATATGTATCAACTTAACACCTTGTCTACTCATCATAATAAATAGCCTTAGTTGCTACACCTTGTTCCAATATGGAATGGGGGGGATTGTTGGCATATGACTTCTAGTGTTGTCATTGATGACAACCTAAGTCATTACTTTGGTCCAAAGATCAGAATTTTCTCATATCGGAAAGAAATATAGAGAACAGTGTTTTACTGATATAAAGCATGAGGAACATGGTATCCAGGTAGTTTGTCGATCTATATGATTCATTGAATCATCATTTTGTGTTGTGGATCCCTATGATAGTTTTTTAACCATATATGTTATCTTATTATTAAGTTTTGTGATATTTCACTAATCCGTGTATGAGCTTGGAGATCTGACAGAATAATTTTTCTGTTTATTTGCTCATTGTGGCTGACTTAGTGAATGTCCAATGTTGCGGATCTATAAGGAGTAATTGTTTAATTATTTCTTATGTTGGTTTTTTAATTGTACCTATACTCTAGGTGACTTGTGTGGGTGTGAATTAAAGATTGCTCATGATTTGAGCCAACATATGGAGAATATTTTGTATTTTATTTGAAGTTGACATATAGCAATTGAATCCTTGTTAGCAGATATATATGAGATTGGTAATTCATTTTGTGTATACAAGCAAGTGTGAAGGTGTGCAAATGTGTGTGAAGAGAAGAGAAGATGTATGTGTGAATATCAGAAGGGTGATTGAGCGATCTATGGATAGTTTCAGAAGGGCAAAAAAATAGAGCAGAGCAGAGTAGAAATGCAAAATAAATTAGAAGGGTTGAAGATCATCTAATAAGCTTCACTGAAACTAAATCTAGGCATTTTTAGATGTTATCCTCTCAGTTCAACCTTTTGTCGTAACTCAAACATTTTGTAAGGCAGTGAGCCTTCCTTATTTTGATCAGTGAGCTCTAGGCAGTGTGCCTGAATGCATGTGCATTCCCTTTTCTTCATACTTTTAACAAAGTATAAATTGTGGATTAATCTCCACTGTGGTATTCCCCCTAACAATGTTTCCACATAAAAATATTAGTGTTATGGTGATTTGATTATTTCATTCATGTGCTTGCATATCTATTTCAGTTTAAATGTTGTGAATGGTTTATTATCAGAATTGAAATTTAAATCTTGTTGAACATTGATTCACCCCCCCTCTCAGTGTTCCCTGAGTCCAAAAATTGGTATCAGAGCTAGGTTCCTCTACAAAAGTTTAATAGCTTGAGGTGGATCTTGGAATACAATGAATGCTGGTGGTCTTCAATAGTAGCTTATGGTGGAACTTGATGATCTTGATCAGTCTAAAGTAGAAGTCATGGAATTAAAAGAAAATATTGTGGATGCTAAAAAATTCATTCAATCTTTTAAGGATAAAATCAATGATTCAAGAGAAAAGAGGGAGGAACTTTGTGATTAGTTGAAGTAGAAAGAAAATGAAAGCTTGGAGGATGTTCACCTGAATCAGACCCTAAAAGAGATAACTGAAGAATATGAAAAAATAGCTAGGAATAATGCTACTCTAAAGCTTGAGATGGAATTTGTTGCAATGAAGCTAACCAAGGAGATTGAAGAAAGGAAGAAGAATGAGGAGAATCTAGCTCAGTCTTTAAAATAAAAATATGAAGAATGCAACAAAGTAAATAGTGTTTTCATTTAGCTAGAAATTGAGCTACAAAAATTCAAAACTAATGAACAAGAGCTTGAAAGATAGATAATTATTCTCAAAGGTGAACTCACTACTTCAAATGAGTATAAGGAAAATCGTAGGATCAATTCCACTAAGCTTGATGAGCTGACTAAAGAATAGAAGGATGTAAAAGATAAGCGAGGTCTTGTCTATGAGAAAGGTGAAAGCTCTGGATCTGAACACATGGATTCCAGATAGAAAATTTAGATGAATAAATGTAGAAGATATCCGGTGAGACAACCTAATGCTCAAAAGTTTAATGGTTATTGCTCTACTTGCAATAAATTTGGTCATATGGCTTCTCAGTGTATAAGTAAAATAAGTTCAAGAAATCCATCATTTCTCAGTCAGTGCTTTAGTTGTAATAAGTTTGGTCATTAGTCAATTAAGTGTAGAAGTATGTATGTCAGTGCAAGGAATGTCAAATGCTACACCTGTCGAAAATTTGGGTATATTGCTAATCAATACAAATCAAAGGGAAATCAATTGAATAAATGGTCTAGATAAATAAATCTGGTGTGTTACAATTGCAATAGATGTGAGTCACATTGCAAGATTCTGCAGGAACAAAAACATGGATAGAAGAGGTCGGGTATGCAAAGGAAGAATTTCACAAAAAGATGAATGAAAAGGGAAAGTGACTATGGAAGAAATAAGAGATCAGATGAAGAAAACATGGGTAAAGAAGAGTGAATTTGATTAAGGAAATAAGCCCATACCAAAAGCAGTCTCTGGTAACTCCTCTAGAAATGGATCTTAGGCCATTGGCCTAGGGGGAGTCTTTCAAAAAAATCCTTCGACTCCTATCAGTAGTTAGCACTAGAATGCAGGAAATTCTCAGTATTTGTGTTGTTGGTCTACAAACATGTCTATGATCACTTATGTAGAAAATCAAGATCTGGAAGGTATGCAGATGAATTCTTCTCTTGATGTGTAAGAAAATAGGGTAACCAAAACTCCTAGGGAAAAAAATTTAATGCAGAAAAAGAGTTAGGTGCACAAGGTTATAAAAGGGTATTTGGAACCCTCATTTGTCATCCTGCATTAAAGAAGAACAGAAGGAGAGCCTTTGCAAGATAATTTTGAAGGAGTCAAGTAAATTTGGTAGTGAATTCATCAGGTATTTCTATTGCTTGTAGAATTTTGCATTTTTTGCTCCATAGAAAAACTTGCTCAGTACAGAAAGAAAAATGAAGCAAATGAAAGGAATTTTGAATCTAGATGAATATAGCAGAAAAAAGATCAGGGGTGTGATAAATTTGTTGCTAGTCGATGAATTGAAGTGGCTTGAAGGTGTGAAACATAAAATTTTGAACATTTGGAATGAGTTTCCTTATTTTGACAATGCGGAAGTGATTAGGTTTATCCTGAACAAATTGAATGAGGACATTCTAACCTTGGATAAACCTTGTCTTATTTTGAAGGATGTGATTAGAAATTTAACTGGTCTATGCAATGTTGGGGATATTCTAAAAAATAAGTTGATTTAGAACAAGGAAGTTGAAACCCTTATCAAAGTGGCAAGAGATCAAAGGGCTCTAGTAATTTCAACAATAAACGATCCAATAACAAGGTACATTGCACATGGGATATCATACAAAATTTTCTTCAAAAATAGGGAAGGTGCAACCTCAGCAGGTGTAGTTTTCATTTCTCATAAAATGATAATGGAAGATGATGACTTTGACCTATGCAGTTTACTAAAAGATCAATTGATGGAAAATGTGCAATTGATAGAGGATGCAGACTACCCCTTTAGGTTTGGTACTTTGATCATATGTATCATGATGCATTTTCTGAATTACTTTCCTCAGAATGATAATGTGGTATGGAGGGAAAATGAACCAGTTTGTAAGAAATCTTTTGAACATTCTAATACTCTGGAAAATTGTGAGCAAGAATATGTAAATTTCTTTAAAGAATTGTTGGGAAAGTTTGGAGTAGTTGGCATCTCCCCTCTTATAAAAGCACTTGAAGTTGGATCATCTTCCGGTAAAATACAAAGGAAGCAGAAAAGGGCATTAAAATTTGCTGATGACACTCCTCCAACACACAAGTCTCCAAAATCTAAAGGAAAAGGTAAAGAAAAAATAATTATGGATATACCAAATGAAAATTCTAAAGATTACACTCCAAGGGATAACCCATCATCAGTTGAACTGGATGTAGAAATGGCAGAGGGAAGTGAAGAAGAAGGTGTTTTATTCAAAACAAAGATACTATAGATTATTCAGGAAAAAGATGGGATGTAGAAGATTGCTAACATTTGGTTAGACAAACCCTCATATGAGTAGGACCTAATTGAGAGAACTCTAGGAAGTTACTTTGTGTATAACAACATAGAGTGGGAAAGCTTGTATAATGTACTTCCTGAAGAGTTGATTGAATGTATTAGGGAAACTATGGCCTCTGAGTCTTGGGATAAGAAAGAGGAAGAAATAATTTTACATATGAAGGAGTAGTTCAAGCTATCCCTTACAAAATTAAAAACAAAAATGAATGTGTTGAAAAAATGCATTGAATCAACAAATAAGATCTACAATTATTGTCTTCATTGGCCTCATGTAGTTGGAAAATACAAGGACAAGCATGAGCAGATTGAAAGTGAGTTGAACAAAATTGATCAAGATTATAACATGTTTCAAGAATAGGAAGGTACAATAAAGAAAAGGATTCATGAGTTGTAGACCGAGCAAGAAAAATTTCACTTTGCGAGAAACACTCTTCTAGACACTTTCTACAAAGTGAAGGATTTATCTGAATGTAGATTGGAGTAGGTAATTGAGGTTCTAGGGAAAGGAGAGAAGTTAGAAGAAGAAATTAAAATTCCAGAATCTCTC
This sequence comes from Sequoia sempervirens, assembly GCA_007258455.2. Lineage (NCBI taxonomy): Eukaryota > Viridiplantae > Streptophyta > Pinopsida > Cupressales > Cupressaceae > Sequoia > Sequoia sempervirens. The sequence goes on from VDFB02271358.1 coordinate 11,828,797, forward strand.
ATCAAGATCATCAACTGGAGATTAGAAAACAACTTCATCATAATCATTATCATTGTAGTAGATGTTTCAAAGAAATTTCTTCCGAAAATGAAAGATAACTACAAGATAATTTTTTGACTTGTGCAATAGTTGTAGTTCTTCAAATTTTGATCCTATTTCTAAGTAGCAAAGGGAGAAAGAGAGAAGTAAAAAAAAATCATTGATTTCAAAGGGGGAGAGAGTGTAGTGAAAAATTCCTTAACATTCTAAGGGGGGTCAGTGTTTTGAAAGAAAGTTGTGTTTTGGTGTGTTGAAATTTTGGCAGCATATATACGACACTTAGTCTTTTTTTTTCACTAAGTGTTGCCATCAATGCCAAAGGGGGAGATTGTTGGCATATATATTGGTGGATATTGTTGTCATATGGCTTCTAGTATTGTCATTCATGGTAGCCTAAGTCATTACTTTGGTCCCAAGATCAAAATTTTCTCATACCAGCAAGAAATATAGAGAATAATGTTTTATCGATAGAAAGCATGAAGAATAGGGTATCTGGGTAGTTTTTTGATCTATATGATTCACTAGATCATCATTTTGTGTTGTGGATCCTAGGATAGTTTGTTAAGCATATATTTTACATTATTTTTAAGTGTTGTGATATTTCATTAATCAGTGTATGAGCTTGGAGATCCGATAGAATAATTTTTCTATTTATTTGCTCATTGTGGCCGACTTAGTGAATGTCGCATGTCACGGATGTATAAGGAGTATTTTTTAATTATTTATTGTGTTTTTTTTTTTGGGTCGTAGCTATAGTCTAGCTGACTTTTGTGGGTCTATATTAAAGATTGCTCATGATTTGAGCCGACATATGGGATCACCCTCCAAAGTTTTGAAGAGCCCAAAGTGTGGGAGGAAATCCTTTCAAGTTTTCACTCATTGTTTGGCCAATCCATCCAATTACCTAACCATTGGAAGATGTCAATTCCATAGGTTGAATTGTGAGATCATCTTGGCCCATTAAAAACAACCAAGACATGCTTTACATGATAAGTCTTTTTGGTTTTTGGTTTTTTATTTTCCCTGTACTTGATAGATTTGAAGAATTCATATATTGTGAAGTTTGGTTTTTAGAGATAGATAAGGGGTTTTATGTATATCTCAATATGGATGGTTGTATAGTGAGAGCTTGAGGCTATGATTTAAATTATACCCTTCTGAGTGTCATCAGATGACTTGATGGATACATGTGTTTGGAGAGCTCAATATGAATTGTTGTCAAATAATTTAAGGAATCTATGATTTAGTAGTTCATAGGAGAAAGATCTTGGGAATTCAACTAGGAGCTACACCTTTATGAGGGTTAAGAGACAACTTGATGGAGCTTTTCCTGATTCAAAATTTTCTTCTTCAAGGAAGATCTTCACAAAGATGTATACATATTTTCTTAATCAAAAAGTTTTGTTACCAGACATATAATGGAATGAATTCAAATTTTTACTCTTTTTTATTATTTAGCTCACCACCTATTTGATATAATGTGACCATTTATCCCTTTCCAAAAATACTATAATATTCTAGCTCTTCACCATTTCTTTTGCTCACCCATAGAACCATTATTGTAACTAGCTTCATAACCATGGATATTATCCATTTTGATAATATAACACTATTGCATTAGTAGAACATGATAAGTAGTTCATATCTACACAATTATCTCAATTTTATATGTATTACACCTTTATGTCTCATTTCCTCGTGTAAACAACATCAAAACTCCACATGGGATCTCAATGGTTAGCCTTATATACAACATATCTTCCTTGTGGCATCTACTCTATGTGTGGAACTATGAAAAATACCATATGAAATTAAGTAATTATAGTCATGTACCACATGTCTCTTGATTATAGTTGGTGTTACTTTTCATTGTGTTCACCTTGAATTTAGGGTGAGTTTATGGGTATGTGTAGGATCATGATGGGCCAAAAAGTGGTGATATGATGGGTAGTGTAGGGTATATGGCTGATGACTTTTTTTTACCCAAAATTGATGAAACAAAAAGTGTTTTTAAAGGAGATTCTCAAATTTCCACCAATATAAATTATTATTTACTTTTAATTTAATCAATAATTATTATTTGTTTTCTATTTGAATTATGGCTAAAGTCTTGATTGATAGGCTAATTGAAAAACATCTACAGATTTCAAATGGTATGACATTTTTTGAATATGAAACATGTGTCACATTCTATACTTCACATACTATAGGATTAAAAAAAAAGAATTTCATGAAGATTTGACCAAGTTAAGGTGGTTATACATACAATTTTTTATATTTTTTAAAAGTTGTAATAGAAAAATCATAATTAATTATTTACTTGGAAGAAAAAAAAAATATGCTTCACATTGGGACATGAGTCATTTACTTATATCTAAAATATTACAAAAAATAATTATCATTTTATTGTGGTTAGGGTGGTCAGACAGGCACCTACTTCTTATTTTTTCCTTGAAATTTAAGTACCACTACATTGAAATTTCAAAATTTCACCAAATAGATTTTTTTTTTTTTAAACCTAATAATTTAGAAACTAAATTCAATTCCTATAGATTCCAATCTTACATATTTTTGAAATAATATAGATAACTTATTCAAAATTTTACTTCAAGTTTCCTAACTCTGATTTTTCTGAATTTTTTGCCACTTAAGGGCCTGGTTTTTCCATGATGACCTTGCACATACCCTTATGCTTACAATATTTTACTTATGAATGAATTCCATATTTCCTTGACATAGAAATATTATGGGAAATGTTTCTTCTTCATACCATCTATAATGACCTTCCCATTTGTATCCTAGAGGTTTCGATCCTTGAATTATTCCTTGACTATGCATCAAGGGATGCATATATGTTTACTTTTCTTGTTGCCTTGGTGTTGAACAATGGTTAAAATTTATTGTTTTCTCTATGAGTTTAACTGTGGTTGTTTTTCTTTATTTGTATGGGGTTTTTTACCACCCACATGTTTCAAAATGTGGCTCCTTGATATGTTAGTTATATTGGTGTTCCATATGCTTATTTTCCTAGTGCATTGTAATGTTTAAATTCTTTATTATGTGTATTAAGTTTATGTAATGTTTAAATTTTTCCATGGCTATGTGATTTTATAATGCTTTTTTTAATAGGTTATATGATGTTTTACCATACTGAATTATTTATATGTGCTTTAGATATATTTGTATTGAGAAGGTATGCTTGACATGTGTGATGAATAGTTACAAGTAGGATACTTATCCACCTACATTCAAGGTCTAAGTAATTGTCCAATGTATCTTAGATTTAGAGATGTCAAAACTGGCCTTTCCCTTTCTATACACATCATACATTATCTGAGTAGGATATGTGTTGTGAGATATGTATGTTAACCTACATCTAAATGAAAGGAAATTTTGGAGCTTGTTCATGTTATTAATTACTATTGATTTCTTGATTTGAATTTAATTGTTTAAATTTGTAGATTGCTACTAAAAGAAATTTTTAAGAATTAAATGATAGTTTAAATTCCTTATTAATCATAAAAATAATTGATTAGTTAAAAGATTTATTTTATATCTAATGTTTTATTTTCATTAAAATTGGGAAAATAAGGGGGTAAGTTATTCTTTTTAAAATATAATAATTATGGGATATGATATATATGTGTTTCATCATCATTTAGTTTTATTAAGTTAAATGGAGTTGAATTTTTTTGTTATTATATGAATTATTGAAAGAGAATCAATTTGGAAAATATAATAAATTAAATAGGAATTAATTATTTAGAAATTTGGAAAAGGGGAAAGAAAAATAAAAGTAAAGGGCCTGACTATTTTTATATTATTTATTTTTTAAATATTTTTCTATGAAAACCATCTTCATGGAAAAAATTGAAATATAAAATTTGAGGTAATATGAATTGGAAAGAAGGGGATTTTGGATTGGATGGGATAGGAAAAAAAGTGTGAATGATTTGGGTGTTATCTCTCCCTCCCTCATATAGAAAATGGCAAGTTTTTATTGATTTGATGTGTCTCCATATTTGAAGTAGCTCTCTATTTTCTCCTTATTTTGATTATGATTTTCTATGAGGATGCCATTCTCACCCTTAAGAGAGAATAGGAATTTCCTGATAGAACTCAATTTGTGCAATTAGAGTAGATTACAATTTAATTAAAAAAGTTACAACTCCCCATTTAGTACCCTCACAATGCAATGTTTTTGCAAAATCCTTGAAAATTGAAAGTGGCTTCATAGAATAGATGTTGTGCATTTTCAGAGCCAAAGGGTACTTTTAGAATTTTGAATTTTTTGATTGCACAAAAATGGAAAATTAAGGTGTCTTTAATTAAGTTTCTCCAATATTTTTGTTTTTTGTGTTGGAATAAATATTGTAAATTTTTTAATTTTAATATGATTCGAGATGTCTTAGAATTGGGGATTTGAGGAATCCTTCATTATCATTTAATTTTTAGCATTTTAATATTAGGGAAAAAATTATTGAGCCTATTTTTTTTTCATGTTTTCTACTCCCCACTCAATTGTTGAGAGTTTTGATAAACCTAGGATATACATATTAGATAGATGTATGGCTGTGAATTTCAATGTTTTTCAAGGAAAAAGTGGCCCGATGATATCTCATGTAGAGGTCTCTTAATTAAGTGATAACTAAAGAAAAACACAAGTAATTAAAATAAAAAAAGATAATAGTGTCCTTATTATCTAGTGTGACCCTATAGATATGGTATGAGTGTGTAACTCATTCCCAATAGGGGATTTTTGTGACTTGTATCATTGAATAACCTTGTCTCTTGTGATAGGTATAATTGATTTCTCTTGTCCAATTCTTAAGGCCATTGAAATGATAGTCCCTACCCCTTCTCTAAGATCTATTAATTTATCCCCTTGAGATGTATGTGATGAGATATAGTACTTCATCCCTTTTTATTTCATTGAGTGATCTTTATATAATTTTATGTTGCATGCTTACTTTAGGCTTAATGTGAATGTAAGCCTATCATTGTGAGGCCCCACCAATTTTCGATCATTGTATCATCATTTTAATACTTATGCATTAAAGTTCATTTAGTAGAATCTTATAATTAAAATATTGAGTTGTGTAACCTTCAGACTAGGACAATAAACCTTTCATGTAGTGTAGAAATAAAGTCATTCTACCATTTGATTACCTTTCTCCATGGATGCAAGAATTGTAGTTAACAATTTGTGTAAGGAATAAAAGGTCATAGATACCTTATTCCAATTCCTTTGCTGACTTGAGAGAGTAAGTTGAACCCTTGGGAATGACACATGTGCCACTAACAAATTCCTTGACCCCTTATATTAAACATTCTAGTGAGGTGTCATATTTCCTTTAACATGTTTTTTTTTTAATTATGTACCTTGGGTACTTATGATGTGATTTGATATGTTTAAATTGTTTAACTGATATTAAGGTTGCCATCAATGTGTGTTATCTATGATGCATTACTTTTTTATTTATTATCTAATTATATATTATGGGGTATGTATGAAGTGATGCTATGGGCTTAGAATTTTGTACCACATTACATTTACTTATGTAGGCTATGTTAGAAACCAATATTAGACATGCAAACCAAAAAAATAAAAGCTATTGCAAAAAGATGTGCAAATATTATTATTCAGGAAATTCATAATTACATGAGATGATTTTCTTTATAAAAGAAAAGTATGCATAATCCTAATCTTATATTGAGCAACAACATAGCTCAACAAGATAAGGATGAGAATAATAAACCTAGAAATTAAAATATTACCTAAGTAAAGTTATGCAAGTGTAATTAAATATTAATTGCACTAACACCCCCATAAGTAAAACTTATAGAGACTAAAAAGGCATGCACCTAGAACTAAGATAAATGCAAGAAAGCGTGAATGGGTCCTGACAACAAGGCCATGATCAAGTACCCATGTACAAATGCAATAATGAGGTGGAGACGGAAAACCCAATGGGAAAAAACACCTCTACAATGAGATGACTGCTGCAAAGAAGCATTGGAAGAACACTGTGGAGTAACAAAGGAACCACAATCTGACAAGAAAGGAAAGATACTTCTATCTAAAAGAAACCAAAGTAGAATCATAATAATGTGATAGCAGGCCCGATGCCATGGAACAATGGAAAACTCACAAACTAGAACAACCATGGAATCTATGAAGCAACCGTAGATGAAATGATGACAAAATCTAGAAGCAATGTATCTCAATGCCAATGCCAAACTAAGACTAAAACTCTTCCATGGGAACAAGTACCACAAAGACTCTGGAACATTAACCATAAAAACATGGCCCTCAAACTAAGAAGGATATGAACCAATGAAGATCAATGACACTAAACTCCCAATCTAAAGTGTGAACCAATTTGAATCTGATATGTGTCAAGCTAGTGCAACATGTGGCCAAAAGAAACTAAGAAACTATATAGAACCCATGCGATCTATCATCAATAACAAGATGAAGATCAAAGTGCATGCACACTCTAATCAAATTATTATGCAAGAAACCACCCTGATGGAACTTTATCTTAGTTCATTTATTAATAGGGTATGTGTAGGATCATCATGGAAAAAATAGGACCTTAAGTGGCAAAAAAATTAGAAAAATCAAAGCTAGGCAACTTGACGTAAAAATTCGAATAAGTTATCTATATTATTTAAAACATATATAAGAATAGAATCTGTAGCAAATTTAATGTAGTTTCTGTAGAAAATTTAATGTAGTTTCTAAACTACTAGGTTTTAAAAAAAAAAAAATCTATTTGGTGAAAATTTGAAGTTTCAATGCAGTAATACTTAAATTTCAAGGAAAAAATAAGAAGTAGGTGTTTGTTTGACTACCCTAACCACAATAAAATGATAATATTTTTTATAATATTTTAGATATAAGTAGAGGACCTCAATTCCATGTGATGCATGTTTTTGTAATTTATTTCTAAGTAATTAATTATAGTTTTTATTACAACTTTTAAAAAATATAAAAACTTTTGTATGTCCGGACCACCTTAACTTGGTCAAAACTTCATGAAATTGATTTTAATTTTTAACCTATATGTGAAACATAGAATGTAATGCATGTTTTGAATTCAAAAAATGTGATACCATTTGAAAGCTATAGATGTTTTTCAATTAGTCTATCAATCAGGACTTTAGTCATAATTTGAGTAGGAAATAAATAATAATTACTTATTAAATTCAAAGTAAAGCATAATTTGTATTGGTGGAAATCTAAGAATCTCCTTTAAAATCCCTTTTTGTTTCATCAATTTTGGTTAAAAAAAATGTTGTCAGTCACATACCCATGATATTGCCACTTTTTGGCCCATCATGATCCTGCACATACCCATTATAATAACCCAATGACTGTAAAATGAGAGAATTATAAACATGCATAAATATAAAATAAAAATAGACCTTAGATCTATGTAGAGGATTCAACTAGCTTTCCAACACTACAAGAATGGCAAAAAATGGATCATTGAGTCAAAAGATATGCGCTCCGAAGTAAAAAAACTTAATCTGAGTTCAAGGACTTGAAAAATAAATATGGAGAAATATAAGAAGCTACCTTTACCAATGGATTTTTGTCAAAATTATTTTTCCAACAGTATCTTGTTTACAAAAGAAGGACATTGTACCCAGAAGTTACACCCAATTTTGTAAAAGTGCTCCAAAAGGGCCAATCTGACCTACAGGCTGCCTTGGGGGCTAAAATGAAAAAGCCCCTAGTCATGCACATGACTAGAGGCTAGCAGACTGGGGGTTAGGGTTTTTGGCCGCTGCGAACACAATGGTGACCTCCGTTTGTACCCAAAATGCTCCAAAAATTTGGCTACCCCCAAAGCTTGTAAAAAATCTCTGAGCTTGAAACCCTCAAAGATCTAGCAAACGATGACTAAAATCTGCAAAATAAAAGCCAATATTAACTTTTTCCAGTGATCTAAATCGAATGGTGAAGCCCGATCTGATCCAAAACATTGCATAGATGAACTCAAGTCATGAAACCCTCAAGGAATCCTAATCGAACTCTGCAATGATTTTCTCAAAAAATCTGAGAAGGGGCTACAAATCAAGGCTCTAATACCATGTTAGAAATCAAGATCAAACATGCAAACAAAAAACCTTTGACAGAAGAGAAAATCAAGAAAAGAAAAGCTATTGCAAAAAGATGGGAAAATATTATTATTCAGGAAATTCATAATTACATGAGATTATTTGCTTTATAAAAGAAAAGTATGCATAACCTTAATCTTATCTTGAGCAACAAGATAGCTCACAAGATAAGGAGGAGAGTAATAAACATATGAATTAAAATATTACCTAAGTAAATTTATGCAAGTGTAAGTAAATATTAATTACACTAACAGGCTATTGCAGAGGTTCATTGAGGGATATGGATAATTCATTTTGGATTCATAGACATAAATTTCATATAATGTACTATTTTAATATTTCAATATCATTGTTGTTAATATACTTGTTACATATCCTCTAGTACAAGATTATATTTTTGATAATCATCAACATATACATTTACGACTATAGATCACATGGTTTTAGCCTAGTGTTTCATTTGATATAGTTATTGGCATTACTTTCATCTATTGGAAATTGATAGGTTGTCATTGATGTTAATAGAATGTGGAATTTGGATAATTTCCACAATGAAATTTTGGTGTTTGTTAGTATTCAACTGCTCGAGTAAGGGAAGTCTATTGATCTAATATTTTGATCGGGATTATCTTATTTTATAAGATTTACTCAGAAGATGATGAAATGTTTTATCTTGTCATCAATTTCATCCACTAACAATGTTTCAATTGACAAGGTTGTATGGTTGGAAAGTTATAGTTACCAGTAGCTTGTGTAATAGTGTCATGCTTATACATTGGATCTGTATGTTGGTTTTCTTGTGCAAATTATATCTCAAAAAGATATCACTATAAGGCCTTCTACATAGATTTAAGACTACAAGATGTAGAAATTTTAGTTTCATAACGATATATGAATGAATTTGGAAGATATGAATGATAGTATTCTAATATGAAGACTATACATAGTTTCTATATGGTACACTAATGTGGGAGATTCCACACTCTCGTACTTGATTTTCATGCTTTGTGATGTTGAAGATAAGTAGTTTGATGTTGTCTAAAGGTGAATTCAATGTGTTAACAAGTTTTTGTCTTACATGTTTGATGGATTGCTTATATGTTTGGAGTTTTGGTGTAACTCTGGTCAACCGAATTATGTATTAATGTTGAGAAGTTTTAATATGTGATACAAATGAAAAATGGATCTATCTTAGGTCCACGTCGACTATGTGAAGATGAGTGTGCTTTGAAGACAATGCCAATAGAATTGGTTACTGATTTGAAACAATTTTTTTCTAATTAGAGCGACATATTTAGAAAACATGAATATATATATATATATATATATATATATATATATATATGTAAGGAAATTTTAAGTTGTGTGGAAGTGTGGAAAGAGAAGGTGAGAGATACATATAGGTAGAGAAGAGAGTGTGGTATATATGTGTGAAATTTTATAGATGAGCAAAAAAATGTTTTGTATTCAAAAAGGTTATTAATGTATTATGCTTCATCGAAATTTAACTCCAACACAAGGAAGGTGCATTCTATCTTAGTTTATCACTTGGTAGTGATCCATTTTCTATTTTGTAAATTTCTTCAGGCTATGAGCCTTTAAGGATAGTGTGTCCTAGCAGTGAATCATTATAATAGTATATATCTAGATATAATATATTGTGAGCTACCCTCACGGTGGTTTTTCCCATTTTGGGTTTCCACGTAATAGTATTGGTGTTCATGTGTGTTGATACATTATCTTGATTGCATGTTTTCTCTTGTTATTCTAGTAATATCAATGATATTGTTTGGATGGATTTTGTGTAAATGGTTTAATGGAATACTGATTCACCTGCCCTCCCAATATTCAAAGTGTTCAACAATTGGTATAAGATCTAGGTTCCTTTAAAGAAGTCTACCAACGTGGGGAAGGTCATGAAATTAAAATATATGGAAGAAGAAAAATTCTTATTCCTTTGGAAGAGATCTTTGTTGAACATATATAAAAAATGAAGATTTGAAAGATAGGGTGAAGGAACCAAATGAGTGAATTAAGAAACCGAGGGAAAGATATGGAGAAGTCAGTGATCAATTGAAGAAAGTAGATGAAGACATCAATGGAATAAAATAAAAACTAAAAGAGAATAGAAAAATTGAAGACTATCAAAAAATTAAAATTCAAAGGAAGATGGGTGAATGTCCAAATCTTGAGCAAGAAATGGTAATTTTGAAATTAGATCTGGAAAAGGAAAAAAGACATGAGGATAAATTTGTTACAAGTTCTACAATGTTGGATGAATTAATTGCAGGACAAAGACCCTCTAAGGACAAAAGTGGTTTGGGATTTGAAGAAGGAAAAAGTTCAAAGGCGAATCAATCTCCTAACATGAAGACTCAAAGCAATGATGGGAAATTCAAGATTCTAAGAAGAGATACTGAAAGTATTCCTATCAGACAACCTAATGCTCAAAGGTACTTATCTTTTAATAGTGCTTGTTATTCTTGTAATGAGTTTAGACATAGGGAAAAATATTGTGAAAATAAAATGAAAAAAAATGCTTTATTATTCTCTAGTCAATGTTTGGAATGCAAGAAGATTCAACACAAAACTAAAGAATGCAAAAATTACAAGTTGGAAAAGATGTTTTATCCATTCAATGGGTATTGTTATCACTATAACTCATTTGGAAACAAGGCTAACCAGTGAAAATATAGATTGAATAAAGGAAATTTTGAATGGAATAATGTTGTTTTCTATAATTGCAGCAATCCATGACATTTTATTAGAGACTGTAGAAGAAGAAACATGAAAAGTAACAATCTAATAAAGATATATGATCCAATCATTAATATTGATCTGATAGAAGTTAGGAAGGAAATGTAAAGGATGAAGAGAAAGCAAGGAGAATCTAGAAAACTTGTAGAGTTAGAATTATTAATTTCATCTATGTCAACCTCTGGTGCAAATACTATCATAAAAATTTAATCCAGCTAGTGGCTAAGGGTGGTAATAATTAGAAAATTTAATAACCCCTCTTTCAATATATGATGTCATATCATGATAGAAGTGCATTTATTAAGGTTAAAAATTTAGTATTTCATGTGAAAGAAATTTTTAGACACACATGTGAAGAATAAATTCCACAAAGTTTGAAAGGATGGAAGTATACACTAAACCTAAGGTCATCCACTTGCAATCTAAATCATCTATTGCAAAAGCATTTAAGATGAAAGAAATAAATTCAAATA